>JAUMJK010000293.1:0-565000 GCA_033558105.1 Coccyzus lansbergi
GGCGCCGGCCCCCCGACTGGCGGCGGGAAGCGGAGCGGGAGGGCCGGGGCCGGAGCCGAGCGGCCTAGCGGGGCGCCGCGAGAACTACAACTCCCAGCGCGCCCCGCCGCGCCCGCCCAGCGCAAGGGACCCCGGGAGTGGTAGTCCCCGCCCGCTCGCCCGCCTTTTCCAGCCCGGTCGCTGACGCCCGCAGCGCGCGCTTTCCCCGCCTTCCCTTTGGCGCGGGCTGCGCCGATTGGCCCGCGGCCACGTGCTGCCGGGCGCGGGCGGGCGGGGGCGTGGCCTCCATGGCGGGACTCGGGGCAAACCCATCGATCGATTTACTGCGGGGGCGCCCGGCGCGGGCTTCCCGCTTATTTCTCCTCGCGGCTCTGGGCGTTCTTGTCTCTAGCTGGGGAAGGCGAGACGCCCTCCCGGGTGTGCATCCGGACCCCTCCCGCCTGTGAGCGCCTGGTACCGTGTCCCGTCCTGCTGTTCACAGTTACCCGGGGGGCAGAATCGCGATGCCGTGAAGCCTTTTTCTTTTTTTTTTTTTTTTGTATCAGGTTGCTGACGAGTCTCGGAGCTCTGGGAAGGCCAGGGCAGGTTATCCCGTGGAAATGGAGCATCCAGTCAGTGCAGGGAAAGGCGCAGGAGGTGGGAGGCTCATCTCGGCCGTGTTTCATGCTGTGCAGTTTTATCACTAGTTTGAATCATAGAATCACCAGGTTGGAAGAGACCCAGCGAGTCCAACCAGGAAAGCAATGAGGCTAAAATCAGGAGAATAGGGGAGAAATCATAGAAACCTCAAATGGTTTGGTTCGGAAGGGACCTTAAAGCCCATCCAGTTCTAACCTGCTCATCCCATCCCTGCCCTCCCTGCTCCAGAGCCCCTCCCTAGCTTTCCTGGAGCTCCTTTCAGCCCTGGAAGCTGCTCTGAGGTCTCCCCACAGCCTGAACAACCCCAACTCTCTCAGCCTGGAGGTTCTCCAGCCCTCAGATCATCTCCGTGGCCTCCTCTGCCCTCGCTCCAGCAGCTCCGTGTCCTCCCTGTGCTGAGGCTCCACCACTGGACTTGGGGCTCCAGGTGGGTCTCCCCGAGCGGAGCAGAGGGGCAGGATCCCCTCCCTCCCTGCTGCTCCCACCACTCTGGGTGCAG
Source organism: Coccyzus lansbergi (assembly GCA_033558105.1). Taxonomy (NCBI): domain Eukaryota; kingdom Metazoa; phylum Chordata; class Aves; order Cuculiformes; family Coccyzidae; genus Coccyzus; species Coccyzus lansbergi. The sequence continues at coordinate 1,139 of JAUMJK010000293.1, forward strand.
CCCAGGACTCGTCCCAAGCTCGTGTTGAGCTGTTCCCCAGCTCTCCAAGCTCTTCTCCTCCTGCTGCTCCCCCTCCATTCCCCCGCCCCAGCCCCTGTTTGTGCTGGGATGATGCTCCAGCTCACACCAATCCAAGGGTTCCATAATTATTATGAATTATTATTATGAATAAGCGTTGAGAAACGCTTATTCACTGGTAAAATACTGAAAAGTCCAAAGTCTTTGAAGCCGAGACGTTAATATTTTTACCCTACAATTCAGCACTGAATTGGATGCCCTTTATTAATTTTTTAGATTATCCAGCCATGTCTGGAGACTCCCTTCAGGTTATCTCCTGACCTAAAGTAGCTACATATTACAATACAGGTTTCTATGACGAGAAATATAATTAAATATAACTAAACACACAAACCAGCTGCAGCAAAACACTCATTCACTGGTAAAATATTAAAAAGGACAAAGTCTTCAAAGCAAAGATAATAATGTGCAAAATACTGCTCTTTGGGGCTTGTGCATGCTAAGCCTCTTACCTCATGCAGTTTGAGGTACGAGTTTAATTTGCCTTGTTGTGAACAAGATGCCAGTTAAGGTGAAGTCACTGTGATCTCAGAAGCCAAGACTAAACAGACACTTGTTTTGTCTAGCCTAAAGGGACTATCTTCCTGTACTAATTCTTGAAATTGCTTTTTGATAGTATCTCGTGCCCTTTCTGTGACTTTTGGGGGCCAAGGAAGGTCAATATCTTCAAGAGCCTAAATACAGAAGTTCATTCGTAATCATAATGCTTTGTGTCTGGTTAAAATATCCATTATGAAAGCTCTGCAAAGTAGATGTCCTGTCTAAGGTAACTGTGCATTAATCACTGATCTTGAAATATTTCTGAGATCTATACGTTTAAATGCATTTGCTGTATGCACTCAGTTACACTCTGTATAAATGATGAAAGAATTGAGTGCATCACTGAAATTATTCCAGTTTACAGCAGTATAGCTGAGAGTAGAACATGGCAAAGACAACTTGTAGCAAAATTCTCATGGGAAATTATAAGTAAAGTCTTGTGCCTAAAGTTGGTAGATATCCAATGAGACTTCACAGTGTGATATTTCTGGACATGCTCCAAGAAGAGAACGTGCCAAATAACACCAGTTGCTGATAAAAGAAGATCCGAGTTAAGTTGCAAACGTGTATGTGACTGCGTGTGGTGTGTCTGTAATGCATAATATATATCCAAATATTTATATTCTATGTTTAAGGTTATTCTGGTATTAGCTCTTTCATAAGGATAAGAGTAGCTGGTGAAACAACACAGTTATTTTCACAGAGATTTTGAAATAATAGATGGTCAGAATGAAACAAAAGTGAAGAAAACAACCGAGGCATGTTAAAATGTGAATCTGTTTAGAGCAGAGAGCAATCAGTTCTGATTTCTTCTTATTTTTAGTATCAGGTGTTGCATAAGGTTAAGAAATCTATCCAGAAGCTGGAGCAAACCTCGGGTTCTTTGCTGAAGATGGAAGGTACTCTATGTAATTATTTGCCTTGGACAGGGTGCCTGGACTTGTATTTTATTTATTTGTTAAATAGAGACAGGTACATAGCTGAGCCCATTAGAGCATTAGCTGACTGTGTCTTTAGCTGTAGCAGTAAGCAAGGGATGGCACAGGGGTCTTAGCAACCTGCTGAGGACTGCACCTCAGAAAGCCCCCTCTGACCCTCACTTGTTCTTTTCCCCTCTCCAGCATAGGTGAAGGAAAGGAATGAGCCATTCCTGCTATCCCTTGGCAGCAGGCAGTTCAGGCAGAGTGTTCTTGTGTTCCTGCTGCCAGTTAACCTCCAGCAGGTGTGGGGCTGGCCTGGGTCCCCAGGCTGCATGCGTGGGCTTCCATTGTGCTTCTCCTGGCGCAGTGCAAGTCACAGCTGTAACAAATATGCAGAGCACAGCTAGAACAAAAACTTTAGAACAACAGGCTCTGGTGTGAGGTAAAGCAGGAGGACAGGGAAATGGTTGAGGATTTCCTAGTATAGGAAATGGAATCTCCTACTTAAGAATTGACTCCAATACAAGTGGGTAAGAGAGATGTTGTCATTTTTGGTTTTTTCAGCCTAGCAGGTCAGCTCATGCTCCTCTGTTACTGCCTGAGACACTGTATGTCACAGTGGTCTGACATTATCTGCCAGTAGTCCAGGCAGCACCAGCACTGGGGGTGCTCGCCAGCTGCCTTCTGGTCACTGGTGCTGGCCACTACCCCACTGGCAGCAAGCAGGACTAGGGCCTGATGGGGTAGAGACTTTGGATGTATTTTTGTGTCACGTCAAGTGTCCAAACTACTGTCCACTATTAAAAAAACATTACTGTTCATGCAACTCGCACCTCCAATAATTGTGTCAATTAAGGGTGACAGTGCTTAAAACGAGTAATCTCCCTTGAAGCCACCTGCTTCAATAACAACCCATAAAAGCCAGTCATAGGTAGAAGGAATAGTTTAACAGCAAAATTGAAGGGGTCATAAGCAGTGAGGGAGTTTGAGGAGAGTTTGGAGGCGAACTACCCCTTTTTCTTACTTGCATATGTGTGTAATTCGTACTGCTTGTGAATCAGGTTGGTTGTCAAGGGGGTTTTACGGGCAATTGGCTCATTGTAACTACTGCTTGCTTGGATGTTGATTTGCTGATTGTTTTCATCACTTATGTGAGACCAACGTTAGGAAGAAGGCATTGATTCTTTATGATCATAAACTCCCAGTAATGCTAGTTACGTTGTAGGAGCGGCAGAAGTTTCCCCTTTCACATCATTTTTGCTTAATGAAAACCTCTGGCTCATGAAGAAGCAGGTGCTAAAATTAATCTACTTGAAATTATTCTCTATTGAGAGTGAGAGGGAAGCCAAAAGTGCCACTGATGTGACAGTAACCTTTCTGCTGACAGTAGAATCCTTCAGTCTGGAGGATGAGAGCCTGTCCAACTTGGAGGAAGTCTGGGAGGAATATGTCAAGAGGCATTTTAAAAATCACAGGTAAGGGCTTAAACCAATCAAGGAAAGATGATGATACTTTGCACTTACTTCCATCGCAGCATCTTTGAACCTTTTTGTCATTGTTAATGAATCTCCAAGCAGAGGCCTTCATTGTGAGGAAAACATGAAGAGATTTCACCTGGGTCCTTGTAATCTTGTACAGTACATGAACACTCTAGGCATGTTGTTGGTTTCATTTCCAGTCAATGCTTCCATTTCCTTTCCCTTATACGTGGCTTATCTCCACTAAGAACTTCTCATTCATCTGCAAGGCAAAAGGAGAAGGAGAAAGCTGGCTTAAGAAGAATGGCCCCAACCTCTGAAGTGACCATGACGAGGGCCTTATTAATCCAGTTCAGAAGTTGCTCATGTGGCTTTTTTTTTCCTGTGTATTCTTCACAGCATTGCATCACCTGTGAGTGAGATTGACTCTGCCACCTCGTATTCAATTCAAGAATGTGAAAAACAAACAGTAGGAGAGGATGAGAAATCAGTATTTATCCTGTCCCCAGACATTTCGTGTCCGGATCTGGTGGAATTTGAAAGGTAGGTGCACCCTATGCTGCCTTCAGTTTTTTAATCTGTTTGCATTAACACTGTGCATCCAGTTGCTGCTGTTTGTGCAGCTCTGTTGGAGCCTGCATCTGCTTTGCAGAAGACCTGTGCTAGCAACTTTGACCCTGCTGGTGATGAAGCTGAGCACCTCCCAAATCTTTTACTTACAACTTGTGAATGGACTCCCAACATCACAGCAGTCCCCAGCTCTGCAGCTCTTTGGAAATCCCTGAGGATTTTCCTCCCATCCTCCAGAGAGAGAAAAAGATCTTTCCAGTGTGTCATTCCCTGCGTGGCCGTGCTTTACCACCATCCCAATGGTTTACAGAGTAAGGTGCAATGTACCTGTGAACAGTTGTGGTTTGACAGCCAAGCTCAGGTGGAATAGGAGGTTATTTATCCAGAATGACTTATGCAGGTGTATGTCCCTCTGTGGGGTATCAATGCTGCTATCAAGTTGTATCCCTGCGATAGGGCTAGATTTTAGAAATGTGAAAATCGCTATGCCAGGTGAAATTCTCGAAGAGTCTAGCTGTACTGGTTCTGGGAAGGTGCAGGAACCAGAGGTAGGCGGATACTTTCCCCCATACTAATGTTCATCCTGCCTAGAAAAGCATTGTTATGAGGAGCTTCAACACTATTGCCCCTTCCAGAAACAGAACCTTATCTCCTGGCAGCTTAGAGTACTTTTCTAGGGGGGATCAGAACATGGATCATAGAATCCTACAATGGTTTGGGTTGGAAGGGACCTTAAAGATCATCCAGTTCCAACTCCCCTGCCATGGTCAGGGACACCTTCCACTAGGCCAGATTGCTCCCTGGCTGTGACCAGGGAAGATCACGTAGTTTTCAGCCTGTGGACTGCAGAATAGTGGTGCTCAGGAAGATCTCCAAAAGCACTCTTCAAAATGTCTGCAATGTGGAGTGGGAGGAGGAGAACCTAAACTCTTTTAAGTGTGTTACACTTAGAGTTAGTGGGTGCGAGTCCATAACTCTCTTAAGCATCAGGTCCTCAGTACAGGGTCTAAAAATCAGAGGCAACTGTTTTCATGTCAGTGGTCCATGTATTTGAATTTGGGATAGTAATTCTAAAATTCCTGGGTTTTTTTCCAAAGTTATTGGTATCTTAAGACTTGAGTACGTTATTCATCATGTTCTTCCCCTTGCTGTCAAACAGCAGTGCAAAAGAATCCACAGCTGCAACTGGCATCCTCTTCCGCAGCATCACCATCGTAAACAAAAAAATCCACCTTTTCTTCTGTTTTGCTTTGAACTGGATTTTATTTATAATTTCCTTTGGATTATTTTGTCCTCAAAATGATACTGCAGCTGTGCCAGCAGATGGCACCAGCCTCCTGCTCCTGCGTTTGCGCCTGTGAGCATCGGAGGTGGCCGTAGTAAGGTGTCATTTACGAGACCTTGAAATGTGCTGAATCCTGAGTTTCTGGGGGAAGTAAGCTCTGCTTCGTCAAAGGCTGCACAATAGAGCTGTAAACACCAGATTTTCCCCTTCTTCACTGACAGGGTAGACTGGGACCTGTGCTGTGTGGACTCAGGCAGTTACCCTGCAGCCTTATGGCAGACTGCAGTTGGTTCATAGCCAATTCTTCTCAAAAACTGATCCTTTATAACAGGCAAAACCCAACAGGGACTCTTAGCATAGAAAATAACAGCCTTTTGGTGATCATCTAATCACATTAGTCGGACAGGATCACAGGTGCTTTAACCTTCAATGAACTGGTTTTTTTCCAAGTCCAGCAGCAGGAGCAACTGTGGTAGGACTACCCAGTACTTTGTCCAGTACAATATGTGGTTGCCTCTTTCCAGCTTGGAAAGAAATAGTCGAGTCATGGCTCAACCTTAATTTCCTTAGCAAAGCAGTCTAGCAGTGATTCCTATTCTTTTGTTTGAGAAACTCCAGATCTTTTATTTGAAGCTGGAGATCCAGAATCCTTGGTGAGTACAATACCTTACATAAGAATGCTTATTCCACTTCAGGTGATTTGTCTTCAACGACAGTGGAAAATATTTCCAAGTATGGAAACTGGAGTTTAAAAATGCTTATGCTTTTGTGCAAAATCATCTTGAGTTTTTCAGTGTTCGATTGCTGTAACAATTTTTTTTTAAAAAAGGAAAAAGACTGAACTCTTTTTGAGTTAGTTTCTCATGCAATACTGTTCGGTTAATCAGGATATCTTAAGGATAATCTTGGGATATCTTCCAAAGAATCACTTTGAGTCCAAATTTAGTAACTCTTTGTTTATAGAGTTGCTGTTTATAGAACTCCTGGTTTTTGCTCCTTTTTTCTTATTATTTTCATCTGGGAAGCTCTAAGTGTTTAATTAACATAAAATAAGTTTGAGTGCCACACAGTGCTAACAGAAGAAGCAGGCTCGTTCTGAGATTTAGTCACCCGGTTGATGTTACAACTCATATGTTTCATTACTAGTTTCACTGCTGCCTAGAAGTCAATCTTAAGGATGCATTTCCTCAGGTATAAAATGGAGGAAATTGAGCTCCCACACTTATTTAAGTCAGAACTTCCAAACTTGTAGTAGTCTCTTTCTCTCTGGACATATAGTACCTTATACGTCAGGACATGACCTCAGCCAAGGCTTTTAAGTGTAGTATAATGCCAGTAAAATTATAAAAAGTGATTTAAAGTGTAAAGGCCTCAGGTTACAAAGGCAAGCAACTCATACTTTATTAAATGCCAAAATGATGTTTGACTGGGTAACAAGTAGAGCCTGCAGCGCCTGGAGCTTCTGTTGTGAGGCAGTCCTGCTGAGGCTGTGACTGGAGCCTGCCTTTTGCAAATGAAATCTTGGCAGAACAAAGTTGCTAAAATCTGCAGACAGCATTGGGCAACCTTCAATATTTGTATGAAGTCTTAGGGGGCAGAGTCAGTGAAGTAGTTTTAAACCGCAGCTACTCCCTACCCTCCTGCTCATTTACAGCAGATGGCTGCCTCATAGCCTGCTCTTCAGGGGAGCTCACTTTCCTTTCATTACAGATACCTGTGTTTTTATAAGCACACAGTGGACCTGCTGATAGAGCATGGAATTGTTTGCAGTGAGGAGGTGCCTCTTCCCGAGGTCTCCACAGCTATTTCCCACTTCTGGCAAGAGCATTCTGAAGAAAGGAGACACAGCATCTTGCAGTACTGTAGCCAGAAAGCTTTCCTCGAGGATCTCAAGGCTGCTAGCCAAGAGCCTGCATGCAGTGAAGGTAGTGTGAGGGACAGCAGAGGTGACAGTGAGGAAGCCAGTGGTTCCTCAGTCTCCACACAAGAGGACGTAAGTGCTCAGTAACACACTGGTCTGCCTTTGAAACTCCAAGCTTTCAGTTGCTAATTGGCTCTACAGCTTTTAATTGGAAACATACTGTAGTTGTAATTAAGCTTTCCCACTCCAATGCCTAAGTAGAGACAATAAAGCAGTCTTTGAGTAAAATTTCTACACCAAATTCTCTCTTGGTAAGAGACACAGCAAGCTATAGGAGTACAGTGGTAATAATCCTGCTAATCTGCACTGACTTGTAGAGTTCCTTTGCTAAGTAACAGTTAAATTTGCTCTAGCCAGGGGGAGGGAGCAAGAACAAGAAGAATTATACAATTACTGTATTCTGCAAACTCTGAAAGGAGCACAGACAAGTTGTGTTTGCCAAGGCCTGCTGTGTTTTGGTTTTGGTGTTTTGGTTTTTTTTCAATCAAATCACTTCATAGCAAAGAGAAAAAGTATTTGTAAACCAGTGCCAGTGGTACAGGTCTAATGACTGCCTGTGCCACACACCTCCACAGAACCAAGAAGTCGGTGACTAACTAGACCAAGGTATTTGTCAAAAAGAGATTAAATAACAGCCAACTCTTTGTAAACTGTTCCTAGAGCAGTGCTTACCTAAGCAGCTGGCTGCCCAAAGATATATGTATAATTTTATTAGCTGTAAGGGAGGGGCAGGTGCCCACCTTTAGCATATAAGTAATTGCACTGAGAAGTACTTTTTGAGTGTCCGGACATAACTCATACTGCTGATCTCCTTAGGAAACGTCAGAGGATGTTGCGTGTACAGTATTTTCGAGCACAGACAGTGTGTGAGCTGCATTATGGCAGAATGAACTAATGAGATTATTGGTTTGTCATAGGGAGTATCCAAATTCTGTTGTAAGCCAGGTCGCATACTGGAATCAGATTTGGGGAGACTGGTTGGTGCAGCTGAGATCTCTAGTCAGAAGCAGCAGCCAACAGTCAAGTCTCTCTAACACTGATAATAATTAATGGTTGTTTTAGTGATTTCTGGGGGATGTAGTGTTAAGTCTAATTCCTAGAGGTTGAAGCACAGGCCTAAGGGCATGGATTAAACTGGTGCTCCCCATCATGAAATACAGTTATTCCTTATTCCTGCCTTCACAAAACCCTCTTGGTTTACTTTAGCTGTAAATGTTCCTGTTAAATCGGAAGTAAAGAATATCATGCTTTTAAAGACTTCATCATTAAAAATTGTGCCCTAGGTGAAACTTTTAGGTGGCTGGATAAGTTGACATCTGAAGTGTTTTCTCTGATAGATGATGTTTGAAGATGCATTTGATGTTGCTGCTGGTTTCCTTGACAGAAGACAGACTCAGGGAACTTCAGGACAGAGGTAAATTACAAACTCGCCCCTTTTGCTAGACAGAGTAAGTTAATAATCCACTCTAACTACTTTGCTGTCAAGTAGGGCAATAGCCTAGCTTCCTTTTTTGTACCTAATTTTTAATAAATGGTTAGAACACCAGCTTCAAACCATTGTGTTCACAATAGTACTGTCTTGTAAGGTGCAAAAGTGAAATGATTAATAGGTATTTATGGCAGAACCAGTAAGAATTGTTTTTTAAGAGCACCCGGTCACTTCAGGATAACTCACGTCCTAATTTTCTTCCACACTCTGCATAGCTTTTCATCTTTTCAATTTACAGTATTGGTAATATGGTCCATTTCTCTCTCTCCTTTACTAGGTCTAGGAGGACCATAAGGCATTCCCTGGATAAGTCAGCTAATTATAAACCGCACTCTAATTTAATGAGACAAAAATGATCTTTTTTAACATTGTCTCCCTTACCTTTTTCAAGTACCCTAACTCAATCACAGGGAGGTGATCAAGCTAAAGTATGGTTAACCTGAACAGCAACATCAAAGAAACACAGACCTATTAAAGAAATACATCTCTTTACTTTGCAGGTCAGATACAAAGCTGGCACTGCTTTTGTTTTTTCCCAGTAGACCAATGAAAGAAAAGGATTGCTTTCCTCAAGAGGAAAATCACATTATGATTCATTTTATGCATTCTTGCTACTCAGTCTTTGTTAGGATTGTTTCCCTTTGCACATAGTGTTTTTAATCTGTTCTTTTTAAATCAAATTTTCTACTTGTTTTTCTATATTTAGTGAGTTCTTTTGTATAAATCTCTTTCTCTCTTTCACCACCATTCCACTTTGCACTTCCAGGACAGAATTAATGGAAATCAAGTTGTTTTGGCTGTTGATCAAAATATATTTGAATACATAATAAAGCTTAACAAATGTGTATCCATTAAATAACATTTATTAGGTCACAATTATTGCTCTCTGTTACGATAGAAATGTGCTTTTCTGCAAAACAGTGTTGATAAAGCCATCCTATGTCAGTGGATCTGAGTGGTCTTCCTTGCATTTGTTAGACAATATCTTGTCAATCCATCCACCTCTGCTCTTCCCTGTCTTGTTTGGCGGTTGTCTTTAATATCCGAGTCATCTTGAAAACAATTTGAATCTTGTTTTCATTTATAAGTAAAGTGTGGAGGACAGACAGTGAGTAGGAGTTAAAAAAAGGAATAGGAAATTAAATGTAGTATCTGGTTCCATTTTCAGTTCAGCATTTCTTAGCCTCGCTTCTGACAATGCAGAAGAGCACCACAGACGCCTGCAGATCACAAACTTCCTAAAAAGCGTCTTCTTTGCTGACACACAGGTTTGCCAGGTAAGCTCTGCCAGGTAAGCTTTGCCAAAAGAATCCTTATAGAAGGACCAAAGTATTTATGTCATTTTTAGGAAGGGATTGTGTTTTCTGTGCTTCTGATATGTTCCAGATTCATCACAAATAAAAAACATGGTTTGTCACTTCAGATGTGTCAATCCAAAACATCTGTAGGAATAAAAGGCAAAGTTTGAGGGTTTATTATTGCAAAATGACAGATGACCTATGGATTTATTTTTTATTGCTTGCCTGAAAGTTCCTTGGGCTTGAGTAGTTTCATGTGAGCAAGTGAAGCTCACTTTGCAGTTCTCCATTAAATGCCAGCAGCTTCATTCTTAGCTCAGTAGGACCACCTTTTCTGGGTGCCAGGTTCCTTGCCCTGAGCCCTCCACTGACAGGCCCTAAGAGTTGGGTATTCCTGTTCCTGAAAGAGCTGGAGCAGGAAGGGTCAATCTGCTGAGCTGCCTCTTAACCTCAGCCTAATGTTACAGGTTCACTGAGACAGAAGTCATTAGCAGTGTTCTTTCTCCCCTTCTGCCAAGAAGGTGGCTCAGAGCTTGCATGTGTCTGGAGGAATGAAAGGGAGATACCCCTCAGGAGTAGTGAGAGAATTTTGATCCTAAATGGTGTGTATTTGGTACACTGAATGATTACTCATTGTGTCTAACAGTAGACCTAAAAAGCATTAAATGAAATGAAGAAACATTAAAAAATACTTGAGCGTGAAAATTACTAGATTTGACTGCTGGAGCATCAATCCATTAACAGTTACTAAGTTGGAAGGACTTGGTACAATTTCCAGCTGAGAAGGTCCTCACAGCACTGTTTGCCATAGTGTGGGAGCATATATTGTGGAATAGAGCACACAACTCTTGCACTTTTTGTCAAAGCATCCACTCCTGGCTGTTGTCAGAGACCAGGCACTGTTGGACACAGCCCTTTGGTCTTTGAATAGTTACCTTCTTCGTAAGAGCAGAGCTGTGAACTGGGCATGCCTAGAAAAGAACGAAAAGCTTTAGCAAGATACGGTATTTTCCAGTTTTAGATATTATCTGGTTTTACTGGTTTTAAATTTCTTTTGTTAACATTACGTCTAGGTGATGTTAGGTGGTCCTATTTTGTCCTTCTGCTTGGTGCTGCATTGTTATTTGTGAGCCCAGATCTGTCTCTCAGCTCCCAGATTAGGTGGTATAAGAAGAGGTTCAAGCTTTGAAGAGAGGCATTTGAAATAAGATGGAGAGTGGGAATGATGGAAAGACAGGAAATGAAATGAAAGAAGCTCAAAGTACTGCAAATCGGCATTGACTGAGCTATTCCAAAAGGAAATAAATGGCTGTGCCTGCTTTTTTTTTATGCAGGAACTTAGTTGTCTTCAATTAGACAATAAAAAGGGAATTTGAGCAGAAATCACCCAGGCAAGAGAGTAGTGATAATGTGATGGTCACAATCTGTTTTGGTTTAGGTAACTGTAGTACAGCACCTCCAGAGACTCCTGCCAAGAGGCAAAAAAACCCAGACTGACAATTTTTTTTTTTTTTTTGTTTTGAGAGCAGAATCATAGAATAACCAGGTTGGAAGAGACTCACAAGATCAGTTGATTGAGTCCAACCATTCCTATCAAACACTAACCCATGCCCCTCAGCACCTCGTCCACCCATCCCTTTAACACCTCCAGGGAAGGTGACTCAACCACCTCCCTAGGCAGCCTGTTCTAGTGCCCAGTGACTCTTTCCATGATTTTTTTTTCCTAATGTCCAGCCTTAATCTCCCCTGGTGGAGCTTGAGGCCATTCCCTCTTGTCCTGTGCAATGTGCACCTGACTGAAATAGAACAGGCAGCCCAGGGTCTCCTTTCCGTTCGTCTGCAGAGCTGGTAGGTTTTATTGCTGGTCCCTACGTGTCAGTACTATGTTATACCTAGTTGTCAGATTGTGTATGATCACCATTTCATAGTCACAGATCCATTGAGTGCTGCTCCTCTCAAGCCTCCTTAAGGCTGCCAAGGGCAAGCATTCCACTGGTATAAAATGCTTGAGAAAGACCCACACAAGAGAAGGGAAGAAATAAATTGGATAAGGAGAGAGACACCTCTTAAAAGGGCAGTGACCCAAAACTGAGAGCAAGAGCATGCTTCCGTGGTAGAGAAATATTACTAAGATTCATGAGATCAGTTAAGCAATCTTGTAATTTTTCAAGAGGGGTTGTCTTCAGGCTATGTCATAAGAGATGCTTAGTAGCGTAGGCAGTAAAGAATGAATTTAGATTGAGGTACAAAACTTCTACAGTAAGTAAGTAAAAGTCAATGGAGATTTTTTCTTAAATAGCACTGAGCACCTTTGCATCTTCAGAGGCACACTTTCTTTTAAAATTATGGATTTTTAGCTGAGTCCCTTGTCAAACAAGTGGGATTTAGTGCTCCTTAAGCTATACATTTTTCTAAACAGCACCTCTTTTTAAAATCAGTCTTGCTCTAAGGAGTCCTGCATCAATGCAGAGGTGGCTTAGATGGACTGTAGGCATGAGTGTTTTCATCTGCTTAACTTTAATTTCTCAGGAGTCACCTATTTATAAGCTGGTGAAAGAGAAGACCATCTTCTGTTGCCAATAGGGCAGCAAGGCCTGAGGTCAGAGCCTGTTATGTGACCTACTTGCTACCACTGTAATGACAGCTGCCTACACAATGGAAATAGGCACACGGTAGAGCCCTGTGATTTTAGAAAGAAATTGGTTGAACATTTTAGCCATTCTTCATCACGCATCTCAGAGACTTGACTAGTACTGGTTGCTGATTCAGGGAGGAGGGAAGGCTCACAGTGCACTGGCTGACACATGTCAGCTCTTGGCCAACCTACTCTTATGTTTGAAACACTATCAACTCCTCTGGGTTTTAATGCTGCTTGACTTTTGGGGGGGCTTTCAGGAAGAAGATCTTCAGTTTGATTATGAGACTGAGTTGCTGCGATGCACTGAAACGCTTGATGAAGATTTCTAAACAGTATCTCTGTTTGCTGATGTTTTGCCAAAGCATTGCTGGTTGCATCTGAAGAGACTGCACCTCTATCAGTGGAACACCGCTCTGAGCAGAGGGTGAAGACACTGTGTTGAAGTTGTTTGTTACTGTTGACTTCCCATTCCTTTATCAGTTGAGTAATTTATACCTATAAAAGTTACAGAGTTTAGAAATACTTTTTCTATTGCTTTGTTATGTATAATCTCGTTCTACAAGTAAATGGAGGCATGTAGTGTTAAGTGACCTTGTCTAGCATAAGCTGTGGAAAAGCTGCAGAGAGGTCCTATCAGTGACAGCCTACACAGCCCTGTAGGACATGGGTCTCAAACTGCAACCTGCAAAATTCACAAATGGCCCTGTACCCTGGCATTGATTACTTTTCTGGTGCAATTTTTTGGCCCAGGCTGACAAGGAAAGAGGGTTTTCCTCACAGGGAGTGAGATGAGGCTCTTCCATCTCTATGAGGACAGCAGCAGTGGACATCCACTCCCAAATGACCTAGAGAATTGCAGACACAATAATACACATTTTGCATTATTTACTTTTGAGTGAGTAAACAGAGTGAGAACAGAGTGAGCAGCTCTGTTCTCTTCTGCCACATCTAATTCATTGATGAGTAGTGCTGCTCAGAGAGTGTCTTGGAATTACAGATGCTGTGAAGATGAATAAAATCATTCACATCTCAGAGCTATTGTTAAAAGCTCTTTGCAGATTGGGACAGATGGTTTCCTGGCAGTGGCTATGCTGAGGTCATGCTAACAGCCATCACAAACAAAGGCTAGAAGAGTTATTTTAAACTCTAAAGTGAAGCTGGTATGCCCAGGTATTCATTGGTCTTCAGCAGCCAGGCTTTTAGGCTGAATCCAAGAGGGCTGGGCTGAGGCCCATCATTGCTTTGGTTGCAAGAGTACGATACTTGCACCTGTATTCAAGTAAACACACGTGCAGACTAGAACTAAAGTACAATGGGAGAAAAATTCCTCCAAAGCACCTTCTGTCCCTGTGGTTGAGGCCGTGGTAGCTCTTCCATGTGGATGTTTGCCAGGCTGCTGTGTTTGTAAGTTGGTATGGAGGGTCCTAATTGCAGATTATGTTTGGGCTTAAGAGTTCTTCTAATTTCTCCAGGGTGTAGCCCTGCGTTTTCCCTGGTGTTTCTAGTGTGCTTCATGTGTACAGCCTATCATTGCTTTGAGACTATAAGCAATGCTGGCTCTCCCTCCTCTCCATTTCATTTCAAAATGCCAAGCGTATGCATCCCCTGGGCTGTCTAGGTTTTGGGACACAACTGGTTGAAATACACGTACAGGCTTTGAAGAGGATCCAAGGTCAAGCCATTCTTTCCTTTCGTTCCTGCAAAATGTATGCATGTACCTACAGTAATAATTGTTTACATTAAGTGTCTCCCTGTGTTTTCTTATTCTGGAGTTTGGGGGTGAGGAGGGAAGAGATTAGCTTTTCTCAGTGTTGAGGCTACTTTGTGCAATTTTTCAGTCATAGAAATCTCACAGACCTCTGATTTCCAGTTCCATTTGCCAGACAGCATTTGGTCAGGTTAGTTTCATTAATACCAAAAGGTTACAAAGCCCTGGCACAAGCTGCCCTGGGAAGTGGTTGAGTCACCAACCCTGGAGGTATTTAGAAGATGTGTATGTGTGGTGCTTAGGGACATGGTTTAGCAGGTGAACTGGAGTAGTGTTAGATTAAGGGTTGGACTCTGATCTTAGAGATCTTTTCTAACCTAAATCATTCTATGATTAATGATTCTTTCACCACATCCATCTTAATTACTACATCAATGGAGGTCAGACTTCGGGAATGTTCAAGGGTTAACAAACTTTTCTTGTTAACCTTTTGTCCCCACCCTATTGAGAGACAGTATAGGACAGAAGTTAAACAGCAGGGCATTAAATTTCACATGACTTTCAGCCTGCCACCTACCAGAGAAGAGTGACGAAAGCTGGTGGAGGGGCTGAAGAAAAAGTCTTACGAGGAGCAGCTGAGAGAGCTTGGGGTTGTTTAGTCTGCAGAAGATGATGAGGGGAGACCTTATTGCTCTCTACAACTACCTGAAGGGAGGTTGTGGAGAGTTGGGAGCTGGCCTCTTCTCCCAAGTGACAGGGAACAGGACAAGCCTGGCTCCGAACCTGGTGCGAGGAAAAGGACTTTGGGTTCTTTGACCACGAAGTGGTTCGTGCACCCCCTGACATGGGTGCAAAGGTTGGGACACGTGGGTCTCCTAGTGGGGCTAAGGCCCTTGCTAAAAACCTAGCTAAGCTCATAAATAGAGCTTTAAACTAGGTGTGAAGGGGGAGGGGATCCAGTCCAGGCTAGACAACCGCGTGCCTGGATGTAGGCCACTGGAGTTTAGGAGGGGGCGTGCTGGTGAGGACCACCAGCGCGTCACCATTCAGGTAGTGGGGGAGAATGCAGCCTCGCTCAACAAGGGAGATATAGATATTCTAGCAGCAGCTACTCCAGGAGGAGTAGTCCCCTCTAGGAGGGCTGAAGGCTCTGCTACTCAGCTGAAGTGCATTTACACCAATGCACGCAGCATGGGGAACAAGATGGAAGAGATGGAAGCCGTTGTAGGGCAAGGTGCCTTTGATGTCGTAGCCATCACGGAAACGTGGTGGGATGACTCTTATAACTGGAGTTCGGGTATGGTGGGATATAAACTCTTCAGGAGGGATAGAAAGGGTAGGAGAGGGGGTGGAGTAGCCCTTTTTGTAAGGGAGGACTTGGACACCATTGAGATGGATTGTGGCGATGAGGAGATTGAGTGCCTGTGGGTTAAGATCAAGGGAGCCCATAACAAGGGAGACTTTGTGATGGGAGTCTGTTACAGGCCACCCAGCCAAGGGGAAGCAGCTGATGAGCTCTTCTACAAACAGCTGGGGTCAATCTCCAAGTCAGTGCCTCTTGTCCTTGTGGGAGACTTCAATCTCCCTGATATCTACTGGAAGTACAACACAGCAGAAAGAAAGCAGTCTAGGAGGTTCCTGGAGTGTGTGGAAGATAACTTCCTTGCACAGCTGGTCAACGAACCTACGAGGGAAGGTGCCCTCCTGGACTTGCTGTTTGTCAACAGAGAGGGGCTTGTGGGGGATGTGAGAGTAGGGGGTCGCCTAGGTCTTAGTGATCATGAGATGATAGGGTTTTATGTCCTTGGTGAAGCGAAGAGGGTGCTAAGCAGGACGGTTGCACTAAATCTTCAGAGGGCAGACTTTGAACTGTTCGGAAGGCTGGTTGGCAAAGTCTCCTGGGAGACAGCACTTGAGGGCAAGGGAGCCCATGAGGGCTGGGAGTTCCTCAAAAAGGAGATCCTGGCAGCTCAGGAGAAAGCCATCCCCGTGTTCTGGAAAAAAGGCCGGCAGGGGAAAAAAACAGCTTGGTTAAGTAGGGAAATCTTGAGTCAAATTAGAAAAAAAAGGAAGATTTATAGACTCTGGAAGGGGGGACAGGCCTCTTGGGGGGACTTCAGGAGGGAAGCGAGGCTATGTAGGGAAAAAATCAGAGGGGCTAAGGCCGAGCTAGAGGTCAGATTAGCTAAGTCTGCAAAAGACAATAAAAAATCTTTTTATAAGTATATTAACAGTAAAAGGAGGACAAGGGAGACCATACAGTCCCTTTTGGACTCAGAGGGAACAGCAGTGACAGGGGATGAGGAGAAGGCTGAGGTACTTAATGCCTTCTTTGCCTCAGTCTTTAATTGTAAAGAAAGCTGTTCCCTCTGTGTAGATACCCGGGAAACAGAGGAGAAATATGAGGCTCCCATAGTCCAAGAGGAGGTGGTCAGAGCCCTGCTTGGCCAACTGGACACCCACAAGTCCATGGGGCCAGATGGGATACATCCTAGGGTTTTGAGGGAGCTGGCGGATGTATTGGCCAAACCCCTTTCCATCATCTTCCAGCAGTCCTGGAAGACTGGGGAGGTACCTCTGGACTCGAGACTGGCTGATGTAGTTCCCATTTACAAGAAGGGTAGCAGGGAGGATCTGGGGAACTACAGGCCAGTCAGTCTGACCTCAGTGCCAGGGAAAGTCATGGAACAGGTGATCTTGAGTGCTATCAGGAAGCACTTACAAGAGAACCGGGTGATCAGGCCCAGTCAACATGGGTTTACCAGAGGCAGGTCCTGCCAAACCAACCTGATCGCCTGCTATGACAAAGTCACTCGGCTGCTGGATGAAGGAAAGGCTGTGGATGTGGTCTTTCTGGACTTCAGTAAAGCCTTTGGCACAGTTTCTCACAGCATTCTGCTACGGAAACTGTCAGCCTCTGGCCTGGACAGACGCACACTCTCCTGGGTAGAAAACTGGCTGGATGGCCGGGCCCAGAGAGTGGTGGTAAATGGTGTTAAGTCCAGCTGGAGGCCAGCTGGAGTGGTGTCCCCCAGGGCTCAGTGCTAGGTCCAGTCCTGTTCAACGTCTTCATCAACGACCTGGATGAGGGCATTGAGGGTACCCTTAGCAAGTTTGCAGATGACACAAAGCTGTGTGCAAGTGTCGATCTGCTGGAGGGTAGGGAGGCTTTGCAAAGGGACCTGGACAGGCTGGACCACTGGGCAGTGTCCAACGGCATGAGGTTTAACACAGCCAAATGCCGGGTCCTGCACTTGGGGCACAACAACCCTGGCAGAGCTACAGACTGGGAGAAGCCTGGCTGGAAAACTGCCAGGAGGAGAGGGACCTGGGGGTGTTGGTTGACAGCCAACTGAACATGAGCCAGCAGTGTGCCCAGGTGGCCAAGAAGGCCAACGGCCTCCTGGCTTGTATCAGAAACGGTGTGACCAGCAGGTCCAGGGAGGTGATTCTCCCTCTGTATTCAGCACTGGTGAGACCGCTCCTTGAATATTGTGTCCAGTTCTGGGCCCCTCAGCACAAGAAGGATGTTGAGGCTCTGGAGCAAGTCCAGAGAAGAGCAACGAGGCTGGTGAAGGGGCTGGAGAACAGACCCTATGAGGAGCATCTGAGAGAGCTGGGGTTGTTCAGCCTGGAGAAGAGGAGGCTGAGAGGCCTCATTACTCTCTACAAGTACCTGAAAGGTGGTTGTGGAGAGGAGGGAGCTGGCCTCTTCTCCCACGTGACAGGGAACAGGACGAGAGGGAATGGCCTCAAGCTGTGCCAGGGTAGGTTTAGGCTGGAGATTAGGAGGAGGTTTTTCACACAGACGGTCATTGGGCATTGGAATAGGCTGCCCAGGGAGGTGGTTGAGTCACCTTCCCTGGAGGTGTTTAAGACACGGGTGGATGAGGTATTGAGGGACTTGGTTTAGTGTTAGATAGGAATGGTTGGACTAGAAGATCCGATGGGTCCCTTCCAACCTGGTTGTTCTGTGATTCTGTGATTCTGTGAAGAGAGAATGGCCTCAAGCTCCACCAGGGGAGGTTCAGGCTTGACATAAGGAAAAAATTCTTCACAGAAAGGGTCATTAGGCACTGGAACAGGCTGCCTAGGGAGGTAGTCACCTTCCCTGGAGATGTTTAAGGTGCAGGTGGATGAGGTGCTGAGGGGCATGGTTTAGAGATTGGTAGGAATGATTGGATTCAATGATCCAGTGGGTCTCTTCCAACTTGGTTATTCTATGATTCTATGAAATGCACAGCATGCACTATGTTGATGCATTCACTTGATCATCATGCATGAGAGCTTCTGATACTTCACCAGAAGAATTGTAGGTAAGGACTGGCCCAAACATCAGTGTGAAACATCAAGTATGTTCAGGTAGTATGAAGACAACTTCTCCAAATGGAAGCAGGCACTTTAGATACAGCCGTGCTGCAGCGTGGCAGCCCCTCACTTTATGGCACTATGAGCATAACATTGGGCAGATCTGCTGCCCAGGTCACATGGTCTTCACAGAAAGCTGTGAAAATGAGCCACTGATAAGCTGCGCTAAGGCCAGGGCAACCAGGTACAAACAAATATCCTTCAGTGGATCTCCTCAGCCAGAACAGCAGGAGCATCTGCCTGGACTTCCCAATTAGCTGTCTGCTTCTCTGCAAAGCTGCAAGCAGGGTGACCTCACACCTGGCTGGCATTACTAAGTCCTGCCGCACTCAGGACTTGACAGTAGCAGAAAGGGTAATGCAGCTGACAGGTAGCTGGCTGTTCTCCAGGCAATCCAGAACAGCCCTCAAGTGCTCAGTTTTACACTTGAGGATCCTCTGATTTTCATTTATTTTCATTAAGTAGAAAATAAACAGAAGCTGTGTGGCTGCAGCGCAAAGGCAAAACTGTTTCCAAACCTCAAGTGGCCACATGCAGCTGGGAGGAGCAGTGGCCCTGCAGCCTAACCCCTGCCTACTTCATTTTAAAATTTGGAATTGTCCTCCTGAGGCAAATAAAAGAATACTTTATGAATATGTATCAAGCGTGCCAAAGGAGGAATTTTAAAGGACATTTAGTAGCCTGAGCTTGAAACAGGCTTGTAAACATCTTCTGAAAACTGCCTCTAAGCCTTAGAGACAGCAGAGCCAGGTGTCCTAGAGCAGCATGCCCCCTGCCCCTCCCACTGCTGGTGCCTCCTGGGGCATGGGATGTTCCAGGGTGAGCATCCACTGAGGATTCTGGCCCCCTCATGCCAGCAGCTGTAGTCACGCTCAGCTCTACTCCAGGGAGCTTGCAAGCCAAACACAAGATGAGAGGACGCAGACCCTGAAGCAGGAGGGGCGCACAGGAGGGTGGCATAACAGGTGAGTGATACCACCCATCACTGAGGCAGGGAACAACAAGCCCATTAAAGACTTATTTTTATAGGCTGTGTAGAACAGCAGCTTTGGGCCCCATTGGTGTTTCTTGTGTGCCTCATTCCTTAGCTCTGTATCCTGTTCCCAGCTTAACCACTCTAGCGCACAGGGCATCTGGGCAGCAGCCGCGGGGCAGTTTGAGTGCAGGACATGAGAACCGTGTGCAGTAGAATA
The DNA here is from genome assembly GCA_033558105.1 of Coccyzus lansbergi. Classification (NCBI taxonomy): domain Eukaryota; kingdom Metazoa; phylum Chordata; class Aves; order Cuculiformes; family Coccyzidae; genus Coccyzus; species Coccyzus lansbergi. The sequence goes on from JAUMJK010000293.1 coordinate 20,625, forward strand.
ACGACTCCCCTTCACACACGTGCTACAGCACAATTAGATTTGAGAGTGGTGATGAGTAAGAGACCACGGGTTTGTTTGCTAGATCCCATTGGCTGGCTCCAAATGAGCTTAGAAATGTAGTCAAGGTGGTGAAGGATGCAGATGATACCAGAACTAAGGTGTCTGGGAGTAGTCATCTCTGTAAAATATGTGAGGAGGAGGGCACATATATACAGATATCTGCAAATCACTTTTTCTCCCAAAGACATAAAACCCCACAATCTCAACTTGCCAGTAACAGCAGTTTATACCATATTGTTTCCTCCTTCACAACCCCAACGTTCACACAATTGATCTAAGACACCAGTATGCCTCTAACCAATAACAATAAGCCACATAATGCTACAGCTGCATGGTGTGGGACTAAAGAACAGGACTGTAACAGGCATGAGGGATAAACGCTTTTCATTGAAACCACACATGTTTTGTTCGGTCTTGAGAGGGTGAAGGGGGCATTGTCTCGCAGCCTTCTGCAGTACCCAAGGTGCTAAAAAGATGGGGTCAGACGTTTCTGAAAGAGGGGGACAGTGACAGGACAAGAGGATACAGACACAAGGTGATGCGTTAGATATTCCAGTTGGATGTGAGGGAAAACACTTTTCACTGTGAGGACGGTCAGACATTGGAACAGGCTGTCCAAAGAAGCTATGGCTCCATCCACAGCTCAGCTGGACAAAGATCACTGCAACCTGGTCTGATACAACCAGCTCCGAGTAGGGCCTGGCCCAGATAATCTCCAGAGGTTCCTTCCAACTGAATTACTCTGTGCTCCTCTGTACGCTACCTGCCCCTCGCTATGACAATCACCCTGAGAAATATCACTACGCTGCACTTCTTGTTTATTTTTTACCCTCCGTGTAAGTGTAAATGTCAATGCGGGAAATGCAAGCTTGTGCTACAGCAACAATGTTATTACACGCCATGGGCAACCAGCACCACATGCAATCGCATTAGATGCGCTTTATAGGTTAAGGCTGTTTCTGCTGATAATAGAAAGGAACAAGAATCTGCAAGCTGCTTTCCAGAGATACGATTGTCACCGCACAGTCACCACACCAGATCAAACAGGTACAGTGGGGGGGAAACAGGACATAAGCAGTACCAGGGGTGCATTGGATTGCGAGCAGGAGAGTGTTCTCCTTCAGTTTTGAGGACGACTCCTTCATCTTTGTAGGGTTTGGTGCCCTGGGGAAGCTGACACCCCAAGTGAGACTAATTTCAGTGAGGATGGGTTTTCCTGTTGGGTCAAGAACCTAAGTACGGTCTCCCTTAGCAAGTTTGCAGATGACACTAAGCTGGGTGGAAGTGTCGATCTGCTGGAGGGTAGGGAGGCTTTGCAAAGGGACCTAAACAGGCTGGACCGCTGGGCTGAGTCTAACGGCATGAGGTTTAACACGGCCAAATGCCGGGTCCTGCACTTGGGGCACAACAACCCTATGCAGAGCTACAGACTGGGTGAAGTCTCTCTGGAAAGCTGCCAGGAGGAGAGGGGCCTGGGGTGTTGGTCGACAGCCGACTGAACATGAGCCAGCAGTGTGCCCAGGGGGCCAAGAAGGCCAATGGCATCCTGGCTTGTATCAGAAATGGTGTGACCAGCAGGTCCAGGGAGGTGATTCTCCCTCTGTACTCAGCACTGGTGAGACCGCTCCTTGAATCCTGTGTTCATTTCTGGGCCCCTCAGCACAAGAAGGATGTTGAGGCTCTGGAGCGAGTCCAGAGAAGGGCAACGAGGCTGGTGAGGGGTCTGGAGAACAGGCCTTATGAGGAACAGCTGAGAGAGCTGGGGTTGTTTAGCTTAGAGAAGAGAAGGCTGAGAGGAGACCTCATTGCTCTCTACAACTACCTGAAAGGAGGTTGTGGAGAGGAGGGAGCTGGCCTCTTGTCCCAAGTGACAGGGGACAGGACAAGAGGGAATGGCCTCAAGCTCCACCAGGGGAGATTTAGGCTAGACGTTAGGAGGAAGTTTTTCACACAAAGGGTCATTGGGCATTGGAACAGGCTGCCCAGGGAGGTGGTTGATTCACCTTCCCTGGAGGTGTTTAAGGCACGGGTAGACGAGGTCCTGAGGGACATGGTTTAGTGTTTGATAGGAATGGTTGGACTCCATGATCTGATGGGTCTCTTCCAACCTGGTGATTCTATGATTCTATGATTCTAAATTCTCTCTGTGGCCTAAGGTGGGAGAGACACATTCACAGGCAACAAGAATATCCATCCCGTTAATGAGATGCCTCTTTTAGAACAACATTCATTCGACTGACTTTAAATTATGGGAATACAGAATGAGAAGAATTAGGATCTAGATGTGCCTTTTTAGCCAGGATGAGGTGTAAACCACAAGCTGAGAGGCTAGTGTTGCCATTACAGATCTTTGAGCTGGTGGGGGTAAGGCTCAGCCCAAGGGACGCCCGAGGGTGTTACAGAGGGATCAGGCATCGTCCTGTGGCACCTTGAGCAGCTAGGACAGGGGACAAGAAGAGCTCAGCTTCAGCTGAACAGCTCCTCCTTGGGGTCCCTAAGGCTCAGTGCAAGGAAGGAAACTGAACGCCTTTCCCAGGCATTTATTTCTTGGACTTTGGTGTTCCCTAAATAGGGATTATGTTCTTCCTAGAGGTGGGCAAGCAGGACCAGAGAGGAGAAAAATTACTCCCTCAAGGTCACCAGTGGTGCAGAGCTGGGGAGAGAAAAACATGATTGGTCTCCTGCTACAGCCTCTAAGAGCTACCAGTTCGTGTTCAATTGATGGGGGCTGCAGACACACTTTTCAGGCCCCTGCTTCTGAGATGAGTTCACCAAAAGGCCAGGTGCTTATATCCTTGTATCAGCACCTATTTCAGAGTCTTTTTCTGAACTTGCTTTAATACTGCTTTCCTGTCCGGCAGCCTTCAGTTCATCCATTCTCTTGCCACCAGGTAGTCTTTTGGGGCAAGCAGGGAGATAGCGAAACCAAGAGACAGCACAGTATTTTGTGCCTATGCCAAATGGAAGGTCATAGACCTTGGAAACGAGCTGAGAGTTGTCCACCTCTCCCTTGTGGCTGTTCTTCCATGCCAGGAGCCCCCGCTCCTCCTGTGTTCCTGCAACAGCAAAAATGAGGTCATTGTGTTTAAAATGGTAGGTGTTGTGAGCAACCACTTTGTGCACCTCACACCCACTTCTCAAGTCCCAGCAGACCCAGCACAACGTACAGATCCCTTGCACTTAAACCCTTCTACCTCCAAACCTCTTTACAAAAGTTCACTGATGATCTTCTAGACAATACCTGTCTTCCTGCAATGGCCTCCAGATAAGCAGCTTTCTCTGCTGCTTTCTGCAGGAATCAAGTATAGCAAGACAGATTTTCACAAGTCATGGGACATCCAAGAACTGTTCAAAGGAGGAGGAACGCAGTACTATAAAAGCAAGGCTGTATGTTAACTGCTCAGATACAGAGAAGAGGGGGAATAAGGTTTATTAGTCAGTCATAGGCGTTTACTCTAGCCAAGGAATTGCTGAGCACCTGTAATTGTCCCAGTGGCTGAGTCCCTCTTGGGAAACAGAGTGAGCACACCTGGAAAATATGCCCAGGGGAGCTGAACACCAAGGGCTACAAGAAAATGAATGAGCCAAAAGGAGACTGACTTTTTAAGAAGCCTGAGGCAGTAAAGGAATCTGGTTAAGTGTCCTTCCTGCTCTTTTTCTGTGGCAAAAGAGAGGGTTTCTTCTCCTTACATCATTCCTCCCCAGGCTTCATGAAAATCAGAGGCTTGTTGCTGCCTGTGAGGCCCAGCTGCAGGCACTGTATCCTATATCTTTGGTCATCAGCCTTTCCTGCTGCTTCCCACTGCTGCGGCACCAATTCAGCCTCAAGTTTAGCAGCGTTCATAAGAAGGCAGGTGTTGGCTCCTTCCACTTCTCGCAGTTGTTTTTCTTCTTTCAACCAGCAACATGGTTTTAGGCTGGTGTTTTCCCTAGAGGACATTTTTCCCAAATAAACCTTTTCTTCAGACTGGGTTGTTTTAAAAAAATGAGTTAGGTTTTTGATAAGCTGCTGTTTTCTAGCTAGAGACTATTTCATTGATTTCTTCTCTTCCTCAACTCTCTCTGGGAAGAGTTTATCACATGGTGTTCCATGGTTGCTACCACAACTCCTTCCCACAGAGCAGTAGTCGTGAAGGCAGAAACACTAGGAAACAAACCCCGAGGCAGGCACAAATTAGCATCTTAGCTTATTCCAGCAAATCCTACCTGGAATGGTGTTATCGAGGATAAACCCCAGGAGTCCACCCACAAACATGCCAGTGGTGAGAAGCACCTGGATCACCTGATCCAGCTGGATGATTCCTAGCAGAAAAACAAAGCTTTGGATACTGGTGCAGAGATGCACATTTGACCAGCGACATACACCGTGTCAGGAGGCTGCAGGCAGTACTCTTGTTTAGACAAGGCTTGCAAATCCTAAAACAGAGCTTAAGATTTGGCAATGCACAGGAGATTGAGCTCACTGCCATTTTCAGACCAGCAGTTTTATTCTGCATAATTATTCACTGATCCAGCTGCCAGTGGGCTGGAGATGATTCGTAAGCACATTAAGAGCCTATTAAAGGTGCAGACCATAGCACTGTCCAAGAAAAATGCTGCTTTCCAGACACGTTCTGTACATCCTCAAAATAACACCAAGCAGTTCTCTACAAAAGCAGGAGCTTCAGTTCCCATGCTAAATATAGGCATATTTAGCATGGGATTTCACCAGAAGTTAATCAAGCATGAGGTTTCTCTGTGAGGGCTACAATGAAGTAGAGCATCTGACTGACTATCTACAGAACATATGATTCCTGGGCCCAGCTCTTTTGGGAGTCCATCCAGCACAGCATATATACCTATGGGAGGACACTATAGCCTTTGTGACAAGTACATTGTTACATGAATACAATGAAGGTGTAACTGTTGGAGGACTTGCAATTGCAATAAAGTGAAGTTGACTGAATTTAGTAGAGAAGTCTGCTCTTTTTTTTTTTTTTTTTGGAAGCACAAAGTTTTATTGTGTGTGAGCATATCAGAAAGCCTCATTTGTTGAGATCTTGATCAGAATTTAGTCATGGAGTGTTCTCCTGTCCAAAGCCCCCATCCTGGGAACGTGTCCAAAGGAAGAGCTCTGCAACCCTTAGCCTCACCTGGTGAGGTGCAGTCACTGATTAGGAATAGAGATTTCCACACCAGAGATGTCCATCCAAGCACAGGGCAAGAACAGTCCTCCCAGAACGAAGCAGGCAGCAGTTAAAGCACAGATTATAGGATTTTATCATGAAAATCTGCATTTTAAAAGATTTCTCTGGATCAGTCTTTGCTTTGGTTTCATGCTACAGAAAATGGTGCTGTTGTCACTTACCTGTTTCCAGCAGTGCACTATTTTTGTTTGCCCAGTTGGGAACTGTGAGACCAGCGAATACAGAAAATCCAAAGATAAAGATATTTCTGGAGGAGTTCATATCGGTGTACTGCACAGAGAAATTGTATACATTAAATCTGGAATTGCCTTCATCTGTGGATTACTGTTGTGTTCATGAGATGTGCTGAGATGCAGTGCATGCCAGAGTGGTCCTGGGCAGTAGCCCTGGTTCTGCTTGGGCTGTCATCTTGCTGCCGCTGGTGCCCGCAAGCCCTGCCCTGACCAGGGAGCTCTCTGCAGTTTAGGCTCTCTGGCTACATGACTTCATCTTCACCTGAGGAACTGCCAATGCAAATGTCTGCATTTGCTGAAAGCAAAGTCTCCTTTGGGACTTTTTGGGGGGAATTACAAGCCCATTCCTACTGGAAGGTCACTGTAAGATCTCCTCAGATGTCATCAGGCGTACACATGTAATCTAAGGAGATCCGAGGAGATCTTATAGTGACCTTCTAGTACCTGGAGGGGCTACAAGAAAGTTGAGGAGGGACTGTTCACAAAGGCTTCTAGTGACAGGACAAGGGGCAATGGGTATAAACTGGAGAAAGGCAGATTTAGACTAGACATAAGGAAGAATTTCTTCACCATGAGAGTGGTGAGACACTGGCACAGGTTGCCCAGGGAAGCTGTGGCTGCCCCATCCCTGGAGGTGTTCAAGGCCAGGATGGATGGGGCCTTGGGCAGCCAGATCTACAGGCCTTATGAGGAACGGCTGAGAGAGCTGGGGTTGTTTAGCCTGGAGAAGAGGAGGCTGAGAGGAGACCTCATTACTCTCTACAACTACCTGAAAGGAGGTTGTAGAGAGGAGGGAGCTGACCTCTTCTCCCAAGTGACAGGGGACAGGACAAGAGGGAATGGCCTCAAGCTCTGCCAGGGGAGATTTAGGCTGGAGATTAGGAAAAAATTTTTCACACAAAGGGTCATTGGGCACTGGAACAGGCTACCCAGGTAGGTGGTTGATTCACCTTCCCTGGAGGTGTTTAAGGGATGGGTGGACGAGGTGCTGAGAGGCATGGCTTAGTGTTTGATAAGAATGGTTGGACTCAGTGATCTGGTGGGTCTCTTCCAACCTGGTTGTTCTATGATTCTGTGAGTCTATGATTCTATGATCTAGTGCCAGGTGTCCCTGCCTACAGCAGGGAGGTTGGAACTAGGTGATCTTTAAGGTCCCTTCCAACCTAAACTATTGTATGATTCTATGATGATTCCATGGAAATGAAGCAGCACTTGTACAGCTGTTACCTGCAGATTGGAAATGCCCACTGCTGTGATAACACCAAACATCACAAGGAACATGCCTCCGATCACGGGGGTGGGTATGCTGGCAAGCATTGCCCCGACTTTCCCAAAGATGCCGCTGAGGAGCATGGCACAGGCACCAGCAATGATCACCATTCGACTCCCTACCTGGGGCAAGAAGAAGAGGAGGTAGTTACGCACTGACCAGCACAGAGAGGTGAGGCATGGTAGCTCCAGTGCTAACCTGCCAGGCAGGGTTTGCACCTCTGGCTGAAGCACTCAGCGGCACGTTCAGTCACAGGTTCAGGTGCAGCTGCTGGTGAGCCGGAATGCTTGCACTGCATGGGAAGCATGAGTATTTGCACACTAATAAATATTTATCACAAAAGGCAGTCTGAAAGCAATCATGGCTCCATGTCCATTTGCTTGATGTTATCCTCTTTCCTACTGCTGTCAGGACTTTACCAGTTTGCTGTTTTAAAAAAAAAAAAAATTATTATTAAATTAAGAGCACAGACAGCTTTGCTTACACTCCAGCCTAGAAACATCCTGGCAGACCCACAAGCTGGCACTGCACCTACTCAGTCAGTTCACTGGAGAATCCTTGCACCAGGGTTTGGGTTCCCACCTAAAAATGGCTTTTAATTAGATGTCCCACAAACTTTCCTCCATTCCCTGGAAACCAAGATTTGTGAGAGCAGAGCTGGCCAGATTGGCTGGTTTGATCCTGAGCTATGGGATCTGATAAATCCTTTCTGTGCTGATAAGAAGTGGAGAAGTCTCTTGGTCTAGTCTGTCCCTATCTCTCATCACCCATTTAGCTTCAATAAAACCATTTTATTTTCTTTTCCCTAGGCAAAGCCACGGAGGCCTTTTCTTGGTTGGGCACTACAACAAAGACAGGATGAAGCACCAAGCCTTTCATTCGGATCTGTGGATCTGTTAGAGCATGTGAATAGGAAAGAAAGAGTATCTGCCAAACAAAGGGATGAAAGAGACATTTACAGACTATCGAAACTGAAAAGCAAACCAACAATATTTATTAGACTTTCAGCCTTGCCACACCAAAATTTAGACAGCTTAAAGAATCATGCTAAGATTTACTATGCTCCTGTCTTAGCCTGGGAAATTGTTATCCTCTGCAAACATTTTATAAATCAATTACACATTTTAATCCCTTCCTTTAAATATATGAGTATGTCATATTTACAGGAAAGGCTTTTTGTGAATGGTTTCAACAAAAACATTCCCAGTAACCAGTAGCATCTCTTTTAAGTATTTCTTAAATATGTCCCTTTAAAATCTTTTAAGTCTTACTTGACTGTGAAAGATAAATAAAAAAGATTTGGTGGGGAAGTTTCAAAATAAAATCATGTGTTGCCTTCAGGTGGGTTTTTTATATTCCTTGGCTTAAAACCTTGGGACATCATTACCATCAAAACTGTAATTTAATAAAAGCCAACAGATCTATTTATTTCAGGATTAGAATGAAGCTTCAGATTCTTCATTTGCCAAAACGTCGAATTACCCAGTACATGGAGTTGGCCTTAAAGGCAAATAAACTAATCCACTGATATCACAACTGTGAACACATACTGCTAAAGCCTCTAGTTTACAGTTTGTTTTAATTATGTCAGGAAAACTAGTTCTCTTTTTTAAGGTCAAAGAAACTGTAGTGTCCTGCTGTGTATACAGTGACTCTGAAGTCTTCCTCTCTCCTTAAAATCTTCCTTTTCTTTTCTTGGGAATGAGGGTTTGGGTACTGGTATACTGAGCTTGACCCAGCAGCTTAAACATAGACGCCTGGTGCCATTTAAGATGTTACATCTTGGCAGCTTCTCCTTTGCCTTATCTGACAGCCCCCGTGGATATCGGAGATCTCCAAAGATGTTGCAGGTAGTGCTGGACACCTCTGTTCCAGCAGAGGAAAAACATCCTTTGCATTTCCCTCATAAATAATGAAACGAAATCTGCCTTGTGCTGCCAGCATCCCCATCTACCTCAGCTGGAGTCTTTACACTGATTTAAGGCTGACTGAGATGAGACTGTATTTTCAGCTCTCTTAAGTATGAACAAGGTGAGCAGAGGTAGGATCTAAGGGAAACATCTCTCCTGGTGTTACGTTCTCCTGAAGGACTTAGCATACATGAGGAGAACATATCCTGCAATCTGATAATTATCAGTTTGGGCACTTCTGCACTGTGTTACATCCTGTACACACAATGCGTGCAGCAAACTACCTGTTAGGAAAGAAGGGGCTCAGGTAAATGGTCGGCATGCACAGATTTCGTAGGGAAAAATTATGTGTGGTGACAAGTTAAACTGGACTCCATGTAGACAACCAGACAGCCTTTCCTGCTGGCAGCTATGTCAAATGCAAATGCCTCAGTCTGTGAAAAATGGTTATTGTGAGTGAGGTTTGTAAAATCCTGTGATATAAGCAGCATTATAGAGTTGAAGCCATAAGTCAAATTCTGCATTTGTTTACTGACTCTCAGCTCTGCTGACGTGACATTGCTTATTTGACAATGGTTTAAAAATGTTTTCCAGTTGGCCGCTGGATGTACCTGTACCCTGGCTGTAAAGCTTAGTGAAAATCTCTGAGCTGATTGTCAGGCTTATCTCTGGAAATTCTTTCCCCTTAGAGCAATAAGATACTCAAGAGATTCACAAAACTTTATAGAGAGGTAAAAACATAAAACTTTGCCATCACGTTTTATAATCCCAAAGAAATAGTCTACCTTTCATGTGATTGCCATTCTTGGGTTATAAAAATTGTGGAATTTGAAGCCCTATTAAAAGATATTCCTTTTTTTTCTTCTTCTCTCCCCTCGCATCCCCTTTATGAAGGGAAGACAGATAAGGAAGACAGATAAGCAGATGGAGCCACAGATAGGCAGGTGGTCTTTGGTAGGTCAGTCCTCAGGAGGTTTCCAGGTTAGCCTAGACATAACATACTCCCTTTAGTCTCACCTGAGCCAGGTGCTGTAACAGCAGCATGTACTCATCCCACATGCAGACCATAATCAGCAGAAGGGAGGAACTGGCCACTTCTGTTAGGTGATTCATAGTGCGGCTGAGTCAGTCACGAGTTTCACCAGGGCATATTTTTCCAGTGTGCCTTGCAGGAGGCGAGCTAAGATCATATCCCAGGACATACCCAACGCACCATACCTTTGTAAATACATTACTCGAGAGAAACCTCCAGGAGGGTCAGGGCACCACAACCACCCTGCACAGTGAAGCTCACCTTGGTGATGCCCAAGGCACCCACATTCTCGCTGTATGACGTGGTGCCGTTCCCTGTCCCCCAGGCCCCGGCCAGGAGGCAGCCAATGCCTTCCACTCCTATCCCACGGCTGATGGCGTGTTTTGGCGGTGGCGGAGCCCCGGACAGGCGGGCACATGCGTAGTAATCTCCCACGGACTCCAACATGGAGGAAATCACTCCGGCTAAGATGCCAAATATCCCGGCCAGACTGACGGTTGGCACTCCCCACTGGCCTGCAAGTAAAGAGCTCAGTTCAGGTCCACAGGGCACATTTTCCCTGAAATCCATTGCAGGGGTGGTTAAAGAGCAGGAAGGGAGCTTGTGGGTATTTACCTGCTTTGTGGCATTTCATCTCCCCTTGTTAGCCATAAGCAGAGGTGCAAGCTGGAGCAGGGAGCAGCAGGGTGAGAAGGGGAAAGAAGTAGGGCAGTGGTACCTGGGTAAGGCAGCCGAAACCAGGGAGCCTGCGACAAAACATCTCCGCGGGTATCTGTTCGGGCCTGGTGGCCATAGGCACTGGGGTCCGGAGGGAGGACGTTGGTCACCGTCAGCACATAGCAGAGCAGCCAGCTCAGGGACAGCCCCAGCAGCACCTGCCCATCACATGCAGCAGTGGGATGCGGTTAGGGCATGGCCATGTCTCCAGCACAGTTCTCAGGGATAAGGTATCTCCCTGCCTGATACTTCCCCCTGCACTTCGGATGGAGGCAGTAGGATGGCAGGGGTTCCTGGTGGCCCTTCCTCCCTTGTTCCCTCCCCACATGCAGGGTCATGGGGACCTTCTCTTGCTCTGCCACCCTCAAAGTGCAAGTTGGGCTGGGAAGCACTAACTTGGCTGGATGTGAATGGAAAGATCTCACAGCGGGTGACTCCAGTTCTTCTGCCACAGCCACTAGGTTTCTGGGAACCCAAACATACCGGGAAGATCTGGAAGAGGTAGACTGGAGTGATGTGGCACCTCTTGCCTCTCTGGTAAGATGGCAGTGGCACAGGGACATCTTTCAGGTACTGAGAGAATAGGACTATGAAAGAAATAGTCCTAGGAGGAGGGAAAAGCAGACCATGAGACAAAGTGGGTGCTGAGCTGCCTGCCTGCCCCTACATTACTTGAAGACCTCCTATCCGAGGATCCAGGGCTCCAGAGGACCAGAAACCAGGCTCTCAGCACCAGTGGGTGGCTTCTCGCTCCAGCAAACTTGGAGTGGAACAAACTTTCCACCAGAATAACCACAGCTGTGCTGCACTTGCAATTTTCTTCCCTGTTTTGTTCCAAAACTAACCTCCCAGACAGTTCATCTCCGACTATGACACGGTTGCCAGAATTTAAAAGTGATACTTGAGTAGAAGAAACACCTGAGAGGCATGCAAGGCCCAGGCAGGCTATGTAGGAAACCATCCCTGAACCTCTGTGTAATTCAGATAAACCAGCAATACAGGATTTATTGATTTCAGGCTCACCTATACTGCTCTGCGAAAAACACAGAAGAAAACAAAGAAGATTTGATTTGGTTTTGCAGATCCCTTTTTCTTAAAGAAAAAAAAATGCTGTGGGTCTCTGATGGTGCATGTATCATCCTCAGATCCCTCCCAGCAAGTCAAGAAGGGGAAAGCAGTGAATCATAGAATCATAGAACAACCAGGTTGGAAGGGACCCATCGGATCATCGTGTCCAACCACTCCTATCAAAAACTAAACCACGTCCCTCAGGATCTCATCCACCCGTGCCTTAAACACCTCCAGGGAAGGTGAATCAACCACCTCCCTGGGCAGCCTATTCCAATGCCCAATGACCCTCTGCGTGAAAAACTTCCTTCTAATCTCCAGCCTAAATCTCCCCTGGCGGAGCTTGAGGACATTCCCTCTTGTCCTGTCCCATCCATTCTGCAAGGGCTGCACAGCAGAGGCATCCTCCAAAGCAAGTGAGCTCGTGTGTCTTCCCAGAAGTGCCTGGGACTCATTCTGGTGGAAGCAACCACAAGGTGCAACTCCTCTGCCATCCGCCATCCACACATCTCCCACAAATAGCAACACTGCTGGGTGCGCTCACAGCAAGCCCTGTCTGCTCTGCATGTGAAAGGGCAACCACTCGATGAAGCTGGAGGTTGCAACATGCAGCAAAAGTAGACTGACAGTACATGACAAACTGGTGGTTCTCCATGCATGATGAGGAGATGAGGTGCAGTATTCATAGGCAGGCAGAATACCAGCTGTGCAAAGGAAACACTAACCTCACCTCTATGCAAAGACACACCATGACACACAGCCAAACATTATCTATCGATCACGATTCAAAACACTGAATTCTGGAGGCAGACGTTCTGAAGAGGAATTGGTTTCCATTCATGATTTTGAAAGCTACAGAGATCAGACAGACTGTGCTAGTGCTTGCGTTGCACATTTGCATTAACAAAGGTGCTCAGCAGCCTTATGAATCATTGCAGAACCCTTGTCTATCTCAAGCAGGCGTCACTGCTTATTATTCAGGTTGCCTGACACATCCCATTGACAAATGCTATTTTCAGCTGCTTATAATTCTGCCTATTGTTACCCACTCAGGATAAAAATTTCCATGGAAAACATCTGCCTCAGGCCAAATATTTCTGGAAAAATATATCCCAAACCTATTTCAAAGAGTGATGTTCAGGAAATAGGCATAATATATAGCCTGTGTGGAGAAGGTAATCTTCCTTTGAGAAGCAGCAGGGTCTGCTTATGATCTGGAGAAGAAGTTTGAGATTTAATAGAATATGTTCTTTGGGGTGAGGGATATTGTTCTTTCTCAGAAAAATCTGCTCAGCTATGATCAGTCTGTGACAACAATCATTCATTCCAGGTCCCAGGCATTCAGCAAAAATATCTCAGGCTTTAGAATTTGCAGCCCATAAGGATTCTGAGCTTTTTGAGCATGTCCAAGCCTTGCCCAGTGATGACCTGTGTATGCACCCTCACCAAGGAGCAAACAAGCAGCACTTAGAGCAGCTTCTTGAGGCAACAGCAGGTATTGCTCATCATGAGGGTTCAAGAATGTGATGGGACCACATGGCTTTTGTCTTCTGCTGTCACTCCTCTACCCTTTTCCCTAATGGTACCCACAGAGCATGGAGGAGACAGCAAAAGAACACAAAAACTCAGCCCACAGCCCAGTGATCAGGTTGGGGCTAAAGTTTCTGAGTCATGAAAGAAAGGACTGGGATTAGTAAGGGTAGAAGATAGTACAGAAATGAATAGGCAAGAAAAGATTGCTAATCGGGACATGGGCTAGAGGGCTGGGACTTCATTAATGGAGCAGCAAAGTTGGGCAAAGAGGTCAAGCGAGGAACTGAAGTTAGGAGCTATTGACTGGAGAAAAGAGGTGGAAAACAGAGGTAGTCCAGGAAAAGATTTACATTTTCAAGGGAAAATTAAGACTGGCTGAGAAAAGAGGCTAGGACAGATCATCAGAGCTGGAGAACAAAACAACTAGACATAGAACTGGTGGGAGAAACAATGGTGGAAGGAAAACTGAGGGCCGGCAAGGCTTGTGGTTGTACGGGGTGCTGGTGGAAGAAACTAGTTAAGTAGGGAGCTAGAGGTGGAGAAGAGAGGTGGCTGTGGGGGTCTGGGAGGAAAGGTGCAGAGAACAGAAGAGAATTGGAGAGAGGTAGACTGGGGCATGACCCCACAACAACATGCTGTCTTCCTGGGGCTGCAGTCAAGCCTGGCCCCTTGGTCTCCAAAAAAGTACTGAAAAGTACCAGCAAATTGATAGGAGCCCACAGAGAGGCTAACAACCTACTCTTGTTGCATGTTATCCCAAGATGAAGTTTGCACTAGGAATCTGAAGGTGCCAAATTTGCCCAGGAACCATGCAATGGCATTTCTGCATTTTGAATTCGTTTCTGCACTAGCAAGGAGATCCTGCCAGCAAGCACACAGGTGCACTCATGCGCAGGGGCACATACTGAGATACCCCTGAAATAACACACGATGCTGCAAAGCCACACACACAGACATTTACAGAGCCCCTCAAGTCCTCTGTGGTGAAAACAATTCCTCCTCATCATGTGAAAACAATACACAAAGCACCAGTTATTTTAACTCAAGGAATACTTAACTCTGAGTGCTCAACTTTGTCATTTTCGGAATCTTATTTTTCATTTAAATAATGGGTGTTTAAGACACCCATTTAAGACATCCATAGTTGTGGGTAGACAACTGTGATAGAAACTGTGCCCAGGAACCACATATGAAAATTTATTTACTGGCCTAGGAACTTTGAGTTTTCACAGAAAAACTTTTAATCTCATTTTTGCATTTTGCTTTGTTGTAGAGGGCTCTAGCCTCCAGGGATGGGGGGAAGCAGACAGCAACTATTCCACGCTGCTGTCTTGAAAAGCCTGCCACACAATAGTGCTCAACAAATAAACCTCAAACCCAGGGGAAACCTGCTACAGACTGCAACACTTGATTTCATATTAGAGGCCAACAGTTTGTGAACACTCAGCTTTCCTGTGGGGAAGGGAGACTTACATGAACGCTATGCCCCAGTGCTGCCCAGCCTCATCTCCAGCGGAGTCAAAGAGCGGCAGTGCAACCAAGGTGATGGTGGGGGCAATTGTCAGGGGGCCGATGAACCTCATCAGAAATCCAATCAGGCCAGAAAATCCAACAAAGATCTGAAAGCAGGAAGCTGTAATGATAGCTCCTTGCACCTGGAAAAAAATGGAGGAAGAGAGCAGAGGTTGAAAGGAGCTCCAGCTGTTGAGCCTTTTCTTAATAAGTCAGTGCAAAATGGGAGTGAGGTTCAAGCTTAGCCACCAGTGACCAACTAGGACAGAGGCTTCCCACTGACTACAGCAGTGTGGGGAAGGCCTTGAGGTTAAACATACTTCATGGAGAAGGGATCTGATTGGATCATTAGAGACTCTGCAGGGACCATAAAACACCCGAGGACTGTTTGTCTCCTGTTCAGCAGCAGCAAAGTACCTGCTTTTCTGCCAATGTCTAGACACTTAGCAAGCTGCCGCAGGGCAGGGGCCAAGACCCATTGGGGATGTGCGTTCTTCAGCACTGATGGCCCTGCCATGGTCAGGGGCTTTTCTAGGTGCAAACAGCCTTGATAAAGAGCAGGTGCCACTGAAAACGTAATGTACCTCTCGCATCCGTGTCTGCCAGACTTCAATGAACTCTGGTGAAGAGGCATTCACCAGGGTGGCATTCTGTGTCCAGGCAGGGCATTTCCACTTGGGGAGAGACAGCATGGCCAGGGTGGGCGTCAGGAATGCAAAAGTCCCTCCTTGAATAATAGGCAACCTAGAAGGAGAGCAGAGGGAAAAGATGAAGAGCAAGGATGATAGAAACCCAGCTCCATAGTAGTGAGAGAAAAGAAAGAATAATAAATTTAAAAAAAAACCAGTCTGCTTATGAACTCTGGCAGTATTTCTTGAAATGTTCTGATAGATCTCCATTGCTGACCACGGGTGGGAATTGCTACCCATTGCACTCAAGAGCAACAGCACCAGGGGCAGGAGAGAAGCTCGTGTTCAAACACTAGCAATGGCTGATATCCCACATTAAGGAGAAAGTAATTCCTCTAAGGTGTTACAAGACCATGGAGCTGCACATAGTAGAACAACCACTGGAAAAAGATGAAGGAGGGGAGAAAACCAAGGAAGAAAGATGGTGAGACTGAAGACAAGCCAAGCATTGACTTAAGCCCAGATCTTGCCAATATCCAGCTGCTTGCTCTGTCCCCTTCAGCTGCCCTGGTTTTCTTCACAATCTGCTCATGAACACAAGGATATGCACTGGTTGCTCCTCACGTCACAACCATCCTCAAACTGAGGGGAGTGGAAAATGCAGCTTGGCATTTAGACAGTTTTTCAAAGCTAATCACTCTGCCCTGTTTACTCCGACACTGGAAAGGAGAACTGCATGAACAGGGCTGTGAGCAGGGTCTGGGAGAGCTCTTGTCTCTTCCCTCATGCCACCTGTCCCCTGACTTAGAATAACCCTCACTCTGGAAATCCCTCATGCTAGCAAGCAGCTCACTAGCTCAGAGGTGCTCAGCATTGCCTTTGTACAGAGCTTTGCACAGCAGAGCTGGTACTTCCGTGAGCTACACCAGCCTCTTCTCTTTCCATGCAGGGAGAAATGGAGACAGAGAAGCCACCACAGGCATTAAGCCCCTGTTGCAGAGCAGGCTGTTTTGGCCATTCCTCTAGCATACTTGAAAAACTTAGGGCTGCCCAAAGGCACTGGCTGGCACAGCAGATCTAAACAAGCTGAGGGAAACCTCTGAGATGACTCAGCTTCCCCTGCTCAGAAATTGCTCCTGGGAGCAGCTCCCAGAGCAGCCTCTCCTTGCACCAGGAGCTCTCATGGTGCCTGCTCAGAAAAGTAGCAGGGCAGCTAGCCAGGTGAGTGCTCCAGCCAAGCATGAATTTCCATGAACCAAAGTTGTTTCCACCGTTCTCTGAGAAGTACTGTAAAATAAGAGACAGCATAACTGTAACAGCACTACATTTCCGTCACATAAACCAAATATTTATATCCCGCTGCAATTACTCATGCCATGCACAACTTAAGCACGGTCGGTGCTTTTCCCGTAAGTTATATTTGAATATCAGTCATCTGTGGAGTCACTTATTTACGGCATTCAGCCAAACATGTTGCAGCCTTCAAAGCATTTTGCTGGGCAAGGCAGAAAACCAAACAGAAAGCAACAGAGAACGCCCTGTGCCAACATTGTTGAATTAACAATAGATTTATAGCTCCTGCTGTGTTGGCCCTTAAACTATTTCACAGTTGTTGCTGGCATGGATGGGCTCAGAGCAAACTGGAGTGCCAAGGCAATGCATATGGTGCGTGCTGAGCTCTTTCCAGGGAAAGCTGCAGGTTTAGAGAAGGAAAACTTACACTCTGATCATCACTACACAATGTCCAAGCAACTGCTAAAGGGGGGCTCTCTATAACGGCAAGCAGCCTGTGCCTCCCCTCGGTAGCCTCTTGGATAGCCTGTCCAGTGGCCACCTAGGACCTGTCATTGCTTTTTCATGCTGTGCAACACAATCAAGCTGCAGGTTGCACTGTCATGCTTTCCCCTTGGCTACCCCTTCTGCTCCCAAACAGCACTCATTCCTCGTGGGAACTTCCCCATCTACATGGCCAGTTCACATCTGTACATTCATATTACAACATTGCCTTTTAGCCAAAATGGTTTCTCCCTGTCTGATCCTTCCCATCTCTCTCCCAGACTAGTTGTAGGCTGCAGCCATACTACTCCGAGACGCCACTTTTGCCAGGTTAACCAGGCAAATCTCTCTTTCCCATGCCACAGTAACAGATCATCTCCATACTTATTCTCCTCTGAATTAGTCTTTCTTAAATACGGACACTGGGAATTGTGCAGAGTGCTTAGCTGAGGGCTCCCCAGGGAAAAAAGCATCCCCTCCAACTTGTGTTTACCCCTTTCCTGTCTGTCTTGTTAGTGCATTATAGTTATCAATTACTAGCGTTTCAGAAAACAGTAATAGGAGAAAAAGAGATTTGCTTCAAACTGTATCCTCAGGCTTGGTTTGCCTCCAGCCACACTGCAGTCCCACCTTTCTGCCAGAAATGTCCTCACACATTAGTGGGAGCCAGCAATAAGGCATTTCATCCTCAAGCTTATCCTAATGGGAACAACTTCTTACCACTTAATTTGATCTGTTGTTTCACATTTAGCTATTCAGCCACAGGAGACTCTCCCTGCTACTCTTTCATCCCCAGCTAATTGTGAGCAGGGGACATCACAGCTCTCAGGTACTCACTGAGGCACTTGGGGGGTGTCTGGGAGTACTCCAGGTTGAATCACACCTGCAGCCATCATCATGGTCACGCATCCCAACCTGAATTTAATTGAACTGAGAAGAGCTAGATTCTCTCTTTTTCATGGCCAGGGTGGCCCCCTCCTACCCTAATCCTGTAGCAGGAAGAGAAGGGAAGCCCTCTCTGGGAAGAGGTTTGCCAACAGCCGCTTCTTAAGACAGGCAGAGATGGAGAAGTTGCACTGGGGAAAAAACCAGGAGGAGTAAAAACATTTTTTTGGAGCTGGCAATTGACCAGTGGAATAGTTTTAACTAGATCCCTTAGATTTGGAAGCCAAAGAATTTGTGATTTTTGCCTTTGAAGCAAAAAACATGCGTTTCCCCTATATTGGAGCAAAAAACATCCTATGGAACGAGAGAGGCAGCCCAGACTTATGACAAGGGAAATAAAAGAAATTTTGTAAGGCAAGCGAAGATATAGTCTTTGGGGCAAAGGAGAGTGCTTGCAATCACATCTTTTAAGTACTCAGTTTTCTAGGTAGTAAATGGCAACACCATGATCATGTCCTCACCAGAAGCTATTCAACAGCTGAGCAGCAAGGAGGATTTGCTTACATTCAGATTGTTCCATGAATACCTGAGCATGAGAAATGGTACATCTTAATGGGATACGCTGCAGAGTTCCTACCTGCATCTCTAGGAGATGGCAGGTTGGCTCCTATGTTTCACATTTCCCTGCCCCAGAGTTTCCTACAGACTCTGTGCTCTCTTGATCCTAGGCCCAAATCAGAAGGGTTCTGCCTCAGCTGGAGGATCACTGGGGTAAGGAGCATGCAGATACTGCCTACAGCAAGTTGCAATGTATTATTTTGCAAGACAGGTTCTTTATAAAGCACACTGAGTACCAGGAGATGCAAAAGTCAGAACAGGAGCCCCGCAAATAGAATAGTAGCCCCGCAAAGCTATCACATATAATGATTTAAGGACGCTTTGGTATATGCCCTAATTGCCCAAGGGTAACAAAATGACCCTCACGCATAGATAAACTTTACAGCAGACTGGTGGAGTACATGTTAATTGCATCTACAAACTTGTTTTGTCACATTTCCCATTTCTTGCATTTGGCCTACCTGACTCCAAAGAGGACTTGCAGCAGGGTGCAAATCCCTGAGACAAAGAAGATGGTGCTGATCAGGTGACTCTGGGTGAGGAGGTCATGCTGGAGGCAAAGCTCTTTGGAGAGGATCAACGGGATGGCTACGAGACCTCCCATGGCTGTCAGGAAATGCTAGGAGCCACAGAGAAAGACTGGATGAAAAGGACATAGAACTGGTTGTATATTATTCTCGTGTTGTTGAGGGAAAAAATAAAAATAACTCACAGATTTGTGTTTGAGCAATACTAGTACCACCCATTATCTTTTTTGGCAACTTTAATGTTTGTTAGAGACTGTCCCAAAACACCTACAAGAATTGCAATGTACCCTCACAAACTTCTTCCACTTTCCATGCCCAAAGAAATTTTGCATATTCTGCACTTCCCAGATTGCTGTAAAGATGCAATCAGTTTATCCCCAGCATTTGCAGACAAAGCTGCTGAGGCTGCTCTTCCAGGAAGATGGGTACATCCCAAGGCAGAGTGAGAGATCAGTCAGGCAAAGTGAATGCAAATGTTTCAGACCAGCTTATTTGCACCACAAAGGATAACATAAAAAGTTGGCAAATTGGAGCTACCCATTCTTTGCTATCAGCAGCTTTTCTCATACAGTGCAATTATGGATAACCATAGAACTGGGCAAATCAGGCACTGCATTTTTCTGAAGAGTCACAACAATGACCTTCAGTTAATTACTAATGTGAAAATAATTTTTCAAACTTATTTTTTGCTTAAAACTTTTTTTTTTTGTTTCAAATATTAACCCTAATTCCTCTGTGCCATAGGCAGGGCAAGGTTGTTTCTGTCAGTTTCACTCCCTAGTTCATGGAATCATAGAATCACTAGGTTGGAAAGGACTCACTGGATCATCAAATCCAACCATTCCTATCAATCACTAAACCAGCTGCTCAGCACCTCATCCACCCGTCCCTTAAACACCTCCAGGGAAGGTGACTCAACCAACTACCTGGGCAGTCTCTGACAGTGCCCAATGACCCTTCCCATGAAAAATTTTTTTCCTGATGTTGAGCCTGATCCTCCCCTGGTGGGGCTTGAGGCCATTCCTCCTTGTCCTGTACCCTGACACTTGGGAGAAGAGGCCAGTACCCTCCTCTCTACAACCTCCTCTCATACATCTGTAGATAGCGATAAGATCTCCCCTCAGCCTCCTCTTCTGCAGGCTAAACAACCCCAGCTCTCTCAGACGTTCCTCAGTTCCTCATAAGACTTGTTTTCCAGCCCCCTCACCAGCTTCATTGCTCTTCTCTGGACTCGCTTCAGAGCCTCAACATCCTTCCTGTGGTGAGGGGCCCAGAACTGAACACAGGATTCGAGGTGCAGTCTCACCAGCACTGAGTACAGAGGGAGAATAACCTCCCTGGATCTGCTGGTCATGCTATTTCTGATACAAACCAGGATGCCATTGGCCTTCTTGGCCCCCTGGGCAAACTGCTGGCTCATGTTCAGTCGCTGTCAACCAACACCCCCAGGTCTGCCACAGAGGACCTCCATGAGCACCACAGAAGTGCCGTGGTGGATCTGGTGGCACTCAGAAACTCACTGTACTCATCAGAGGCACATATTATTAAAATCATGATGCAGGTATGTTCAGAAAATCTTGTCTTAATACACTCTGCATCTAAGATGACATTTTAAGGAAACAAAGTACAAAATGCCTGCCAAGCTCCAGGCACAGACCATTGTTACCTTAATCACTCTGAAGTCTTTCTTGCCTCCTGAGGCTTTGTACCCAGCTGGCACTGGGTGACAATGGGTATGACACCAGTCAAAGCAGCATGGGTCTTTCTGCTTAGTTTTTATTGCCATGGGAAGGCAGAAGTTCAGAAGCCCTTACACACTGGGCTAACTTCAGCCAAGGTGTCTGACCTGTTCTTAACAACTATCTGGCCCTAGCCCCAAGACTGTGCCTTCCTGTTTGCACTTCAAGGGTCATGGTGTATCTGTGGGTACAAGGATAACAGTTGGTACCCATGAGGTGCTGGGAAGGGTTTGAAGCCATTAAGAACCACCCCACAGCTCCAATCATACCCAGTGAAGGTAAAGCACTCCCAAATTCAGGTTTCACTCCCATTAACCAGCTGAACAGCCGTTAAACTTCCACCCACCCCCAGCCTACACCTTCTGCCCTGTCACACCTGAATTCCCAGCAGGATGCAGAGGTACCAGGGGGGCACATCCGTGACGGTGTAGGCAAGATTGCTGCTGCTGTGGCCTTTGTTCCCACCTTCCTCTAGGCCCTGGACAGTGTGATCCAGTGAGGAGCAGTAATGACTCCCATCTTCACCCTGGCAAACAGGAGAGGCACTTTGTTAGACACAGCCTGGCCCCATCAGTACACAGAAGCTGCCCCTCTTATAACCGTGCTCCATGTGTTGTGGGAACACCTCTTAAGTAGCTTTCAACAAGGCCCTGATTAAAAAGAAGAACAAGGGGGGGGAAATTAAAACAGAGATAAAAACATCTATGGATTTTTTTTGTATGTATGTGTCTGTCTAGACCAGAACAAACATTAGAGGATGTCTCAGGCTCAAAGGTGCTTCTGGACAAAGTGTATTAGTATCATTCATATCTAGCTAAGGACAGAGACACTGCAATCAGGAGAAAGAAAGAGCATACAGTGGGCTAATCTGTGAAAGCTGCACTGTTCTCTGATCGCTGCCCACCCAAACAGGGCTTTTGATATAATACACTGAAACAACTTGGCTGCCACCATTACAGAGCAGAAATATGTTTCACATTTAATTTTCTTAAGCCTTCTCTTCCCTATATCCTTGTGCTCACCCTTACAAAAGTTCTGCCCTGGATAAACACATCTGCCCTTTGTTTTACCAGGAAACCTCGTTCCTATGGAGAAACCAGGCAAAACCCAGGAGCACCAGTGGATGGGGAGTCCCAGTCTCTCCTTCGAAGGAGCCCACCATCAAAAGCAGGGTGAGTCAAGACTTTGCCCCCAGTGTGGGCTACCAGGGTGTGCTCCAGCTCGGCCACCTGCCGTGAGGAACGGCACCCAGAGGGAAGACCCAGGGCAGCAGCAACACCAGGGTCCAGGAAAGAGCCTGTGGACCTAGGGCCTCAGAGCAATGGCTGGGTCTGAATTATCTCCCCATGAAGGCTCAGATGCCTTACCAGGCAGTGAGAAGACACAGGGCCCCCCCGGGGGACTGCTTGCATTGCACTGTTAATTTATACAGAGATGAGTTTTGCCAAGGAAATAAAAGATTGCTTTGCTTCAGTTGCCTCAGGTTTTAAGCTAAGTAAATGCCCCTGGTTTTCAGTTCCTCACTCCACGCCACCCTCACCCCTGTGCATACACATGCACCCTCATGCACATCCTGCCTGTGCACACACAGAACTAGTAGAAGGAGTCTGTCTGGGAAGCAACAATGGTTTAAGCCAAATGCAAAAGCTAATCAAGAACCCAAACAATTTGTTTTGTTGATCCTTGTCCAGCCAGCAAGTCCCCAGCAGACTGGCAGCAGAGGGCTGTTCTGGGCTGTGACGCTCTGCTCTGCCAGGCAGGGAAAGAAAACTGCTGTCAGGAAAAGCTGAACCACTTTGTCACCACCAAACATTTTATTTTTTTCCCCTCCAAGTCCTGCTGAACCTGGAGACACCAAAATGTCCAGCAGAGTAAAGCTGCTGCAATAACACTCATGGCCTACCTACCAATAGAGGCAAATACCTAACATTCTGGTCATGGAGTAGGGATGTAAAATTAATATTACATTCAGTTGTAAATTTTGCAGTTGTGGCAAATTAATCTTGAAGGACTTAATTATTTGCCTGAAACCACCATGTTTCCATTCTCATGTCTGTGTCTCCAAAGTCCCATTTTAGATAACGCTGTTGAAAATGTGTTATGTAATACCTTTTAAATACAGTGTATTTATCCAGCCTGGGGAGACTGGGAACATCACAGATACTTCAAACCAAACAGCTGAAGATAGAGTTAATTCAAACTGAACTCAGGCATGAACTTCAAGAGCAAAAGGCATTCCTGAATAACTCCCTGTGGAGACATTTTCATTTCAGAACAAGAGAGCCTGAGCCATGGATTAACAAATATACAGCAAGGTACTTAAGATTGCCCATGCACAGAGTTGTTTGAGGACGTCTGCTCCTGAATAACACCATGGGTAGACAAATCCTAAGGTAGGAGGACAGCAGTAAGCTCCTTTCCTTGCCCATGTTAACCAGGAGGCATATTCTAGCCAGGCAGAGCCCGTGCCAGTAAGAGCCCCACATGATCATCACATGAAGGCCTGACCCTCTCCAGGAGCTGGAGGGGAGTGAGCAGAAGACGGATGGAGAGGAGATAACATGATAAGACATGACCAGAAGCAACGGGCTTAAAGTGAAACACAGAAGGTGCCATCCTAACATCAGGAAACACTATTTTACTGTGAGAATGACCAAGTACCATACAGCAAGGTTGTGGAATCTCCACCCTTAGAGAGAGACTAAAAAACTGGCTAGACAGTCTGGGCAACTGGTTCTAGGTGACCCTCCCTGAGCAGAGGTGTGGGACATGGACATGACCTCCAGAGATCCCTTCCAACCTCAGCCAGTCTGTGATGCTGAGATGTCAGCAGGAGAACAAGGCAGGAGCAGTCCAGAGCAGGAAGGGGGAACCACTGCTGGTGGTTCTCAGTCTAGCTTCTCCCACAAATCCAGGGGACCAGGATGCCCTCTGTGTGCCTCAGGCTCCAGGCACAGCATCAGGGCCCTCAACAGCATCTTAAATAAGCACATCAGGAAGGCAATCAGAGACTGAACTGCTTGAACCATAGATACAAAGACTCCTCTCTTCTACCTTCTTTGAGGTGACTAAAACCAGAGGAAGTCACAAGCCTGATCTGCATTATGGCAGAACAAGTAGAAATGGAGTCCATTACTGACAGTGAAATAAAACTTCTGACTGGATCTGAGCACCTCCCTGAGGCTCTGCCTGCAATGAGCACAGCACCCCTACCTCCTCTGCTCACAGCAAATTTGCCAGCAGTCTTCCAAGTAATGAGAGACCTCTGTACCGGGAGGTTAAATGCCTCCTCCAAAGTCCCTCAGGTGGGTGGTCTGTACGAAGGTAGCAAGGCAGTTGCAGGTCCCCACTCCTTCACACCTGCTGTCAAAACCTATGCAGCTTTTTTAGTGTCTAATGGAGTTGACCCCTGCCATGAGATAGGAAGGGAGCTGCCATGCCCCAAGCCCTTGCTCTATGGTTGTTACAGCCCACAGCATTTCCAGTGCACTGCACACTACTGAACTGACACATCACTTACAGCTTTTGCCTCCATGCATTAGCTCTATAGGGTGCTCTCCCCCATGGACTACCAAATTCCCTTTTTTACCCACCTCTCTGACAATTCACCCCACTAGAAATAGATCCAGAAGAAAAAGAAACACATTCTTCACTAAGCTAAATTATTATTGTATTTTTACTAAATCAGGGACATAGCCACAAGAAGCCATGAGCTCATTTGCTTTTCAGTACAAGTACACTGCTGTTCATCTACACTATCATTTTAGAAATAACAGAAAAGAAATGAAAAGGATACCAGAGAGAAGAAAACATGCTAAGTGCAACAGCAGCAGGCTATAGTGAGGAAGTCATTCTTCAGATTCCTGCCAATAAAAGAGTCAAGACAGATGTTTACCATACACCAGCATCCTCACAGCCAGCCTGAGCCCCCTGTCTTTCCCTTTTCTTCTCCTTTGGCATAGCTCACACCCGTTCACGCAAGAATTACCATTCAGAAAGGAGCAGACTCACCACAAAGCTGGGGTTATCTAGCCCGTTGAGCTCTTTGTCTGAAGAGGGTGTCATGCCTTCCACTTGCTTTCACCGACCGCCTTGAAAAAGAAAACCAGTAAGAAGAGGAAAACCTCCCAAATACTTGTCCCAGTCAACACAGCCCTAAAGAAACAGGGTGAGAAGATGCAGAAGCTGGAGTTGGGGAGTCAACCAGCACTCAGTGCTAGCTATTCATGTGAGCCGTATCACAGAAGCATTTCCTTTCCCTTGGCTTATATAAGGGACTCTTTTTCTCCAGCTGATTAGAGGACCGGCATTCAAACCAAACTGGAAAGGAGCCCTTCCCTGAAATGAGTGAATCAGTAACTGATGGCAGAAAAAACCTCCTCCATAGGTAAGGATGTGCAGGAGTATCAGAGAGGTAAAACATTTCCCTGTTTTGCTGGCACAGCCTTGAAACTTGTTGCTTCATTATTGAACAGTAACTTTCATTTGCTGTGTGGGTTGGGCCTGTTTGAGGAGCTTTGTGCTGATCTTTAGGAAATTCAATTTCTAGATGTTTTCGCTTACTCTGCTGTGTATTTTGGCTGAGGTACAAACATCACCAGCTTGTATGATAATCCTATTATAACATGAAAAGAATGAGGATTTTACTGAGAATCTATTTAAGGCAGCAACCAATAATGAAGTCATCAGAACATGACATAAGATTGAAAAAGGAATACTTCAGGACATCTGATTATCATCATTCAGCTGAGGATGCTGAATGGTGATCACTGGATTGCCCAAAGCAGTTACCTGTCTCTTAATAAGTTGCAAACAGTGTTAATGCTCCATCAAGTCATTCTAGTCACCCACCATTGCCCTCCTCAGGTTAAATATCTGTTTAATTTAACGGTTTCCTGAGACAGCAAACTTTCGAGCTTCAGCTGCAGAGAACTCCTGCAGAGGGGGTATGCTATTGCCTACACACATTGGAAACATCTCATTTCATCATATATATTTGCACTATGCATTAAGCAGCACCAGAGAGGATGCAAGACCGGTGAGGATGCATTGAAAGGCTCTATGAAAAGGACCATCAGATTTTTCCATTCCTTTTCTGATGATACATTCTTGCTGTATTTCTCAATGGATACAACACAGTCCTCACAGCAGACCTTTAAATCTGTCCATTTTGGTATTAACCCTACTCCATTCCATGAATTAGCCACTCCTTATGCCTCACTATCTCCCTCGTGGATTTTTTTGCCACACCAGGGCACAATATTCTTCTGTAGTTACTCCGTCTTCCTAATAGACTTTTATGACCCTTCCCATCAAAAAAGTACTCCATCTCTTAATTTCAGCCCTGCACCTGTCCAATGACTCCTCAATCCTACCATAACCTTGGTTTCAAATGACACCTAGGCATTCAGTAATCAGGGTTTCTTCTTCTCTTTGGTGGTGTAAACTTAAGTAACAACCCAAAGGCACAAATACACAACAATGCCTGTGTAATTTAGAACAGCATGTGAAACAGCCCATGCAAATGGTATTAAGTGAACAGGATGAGAAGAACAAAATAATAACAACAACAACAATAAACAAACCCATTAGTAACAACAACAATCCCTTTTGTCAAAAAAAGCTGGGCAGAAAAAAACTTTGCCATTCTGGGAAACCCTGTAGTGTCTAAAATGCATTTTAAGAGCACCAAAAGAATGCAGGGTTTCGTGAAACATGCAGGAAATAAGTCCCAGACAGCCAAAAGCCTGGACATCAAAGTCGGACTGTTAGGAATGAAGACTTGAACACTACCAGGCCCTGGTCAATGAAGGAATAATACTGTAACCTGAAATCTAGAAGAAGCTTATGATACAGCACAATCTACATGTCAAGGCTGAAATTTATGGAATCCATGTGAGGTGCCCCAGCCTGGATCATCCTGCCCTTGGAAGCAAGCAAAGCATATAGGAAGTCTCTGTGTGCTTGCAAATGTCTGTGTACATTATATGTGTTTGTACATGTGTACATTCATGAACACAAAATGGGGCTAGCAATGAATTACTACAATAGTGAGGTTTTTCAGATCAAGGAATTGTTCAGTTAGCAAAGATGCATGCTTAAGCAGTAATGTTGTCACTTGCTGGTTATTGACGACAGTCTAATCATTGCATGTCTGGCTTTTAGAAATAAATGGGCAGGTATCTGCCTGTTCAAGTTATTCATGATGCACTAGGAAAGAAAACAGAAAAATGTAGCATGGCTTCCCTTTACATTGTGTATCTGGCACATCTCCTGGTGTCAGTCAAGCCACCTGGCCAGCTGGTCATGTCAGTAAAGGCAGTCTAGGTTTAAGTCCCTGGGGGTAGAAGCAGTCATCTGACTGTTAAAAGCAGCTTATCAAGGAAAAGTTTGGGTACACGAGAGACCAAGTTCAAATCTTCAGGCTCTACCCAAAGGTTTTTATACTCACAAGGAAAGCTTGGACTATCCGTATCCTGACTCTTCTGACAGGGTAATTTGCTCTCTTATGCTACATTTCTCCGTGAAACTCAAAAGTCTTTCCCAGGGCCCGTTTCATAATGGATTAACTTATAATGCCACACTGAGATGCAAACCTGAACTGTCCCTGATAATGCTACCATGATCAAAGAGCTTCCTGCATTCCTTAGATGCCCGCCTACTTGCAGTTGGGGTGGCACCAGCATGGCAACGTCCAAGGTCTTACTAGTCAATACACGTGGCAAGTGCCTGCCACTTGCAATGCCTCAAAAATCAAGGTAGTGACAAATCTGATAATGGTGGCTTCTCCTTCCACTGACAGCAGCTACAGACAGGTTTGGCCACCCACTTTATCCATCTGCGATGCAGGCACTGATACATGAGCTTCACTTGCATTCACTGGATACCTCTAAAACTTTCACTACATCTTAAAATAAAATGGGATAAAAAGCTAATAGGGTCTGGCACAGATGAAGGTGTACAAAGTTGAGCGAGCGGAGTCCCTCTGTGTGAGGCTGTCCACACACAACCCAGGGAGGCACAGACTTGGTGGGTCACACTGAGCGCCTTGCTGGGAGGGTAGGTTCATCCACAGTGCTCTCACGAACTTGTGGTACTGAGCCCCAGCTACTGCAGCTGGGAAAATTGGGTTCGGAGGGAACTCAGGGCTATGAAATACAAGAAGCGTGGTTTAGAAAAAGCATGACATGGAAACCTTACACCAAAAAAAACACCTGTAGACATCTTTCTGGAGAATGGTTTGTTCTTCCACAGAGCTAACCCTTGGTTGGTTTGCATGAAGGATGGACAAACAAGAGGGTTGAGCAAATGACTTAGAATCATAGAATCATGAGGTTGGAAGAGACCCGTTGGATCATCAAGTCCAACCATTCCCATCAAACACTAAACAATGTCCAACTTGCAGTGTGTAATCTAGTCACAAAATACCTCTATGTCCTTCTCTCTGCAGAACCTTCTGGAACCAAAGAGGATCACCCATGGTCACTGACTTGAAATTAGCACTTGTGCGTTTAGTAATGGAAGTTTGGTTCCCGCAGAAAACAAGTTCTGCACCACTCGCTAGCGGAGCTGGGTGAGCATACTACTTTCAGTCTTGGCCTGCTGAAGTACACAGACACTTCTTCCCGTAAGTCTCATCCCTTAAGTGCAACCACTGCAACATACTGCAATGTAGTTGGGGTGTTGTCCCCTGTTTAATTCCCAGGTCAGCAGCTAAACTGGGCAGCTGTAGTCACAATTCCCCCCACACTTGGAAAGGGAAAATAAGAGAGAGAGAGAGAGAGAGAGAGAGAGAGAGACTTGTGGGCTGGCAACTAACAGTAAAACAGCATTAATGAAACACTAAAAATAATAAAGGAAACTAATGTGTTAATAAGAGGATAATAAAACATACAGAAGAATAAAAAACCAACCCAAACTTCCTGGATGATGATATCTCCCCACTGATGCTGTATAGCAGGTGCAGGGACAGTACTGGACTGCACTCAGAGGCAGGCAGGAGCTACGCTCAGGAACTGCATTCAGGAACACACCAATCAGGGTAGAGAGATGGATAAGGTGCTCCTCAAAAAAGAACGCTTGACTCTCATGATCCCTAAGCTTTATACCAAGTATGACGTATATGGGATGGAATACTCCGTTGGTCAGTTTTGGGTCACCTGTCCTGTCTGCTCCTCCCTGCAGGTGCTACTCCCTTTTTTGTCCTTTGACTTACAGCATTCCATCAGTTCTAGGATGGTCTTGATTTACATAGTAATAAGTACAAGCAGTTGCCTCTCTGCATACCAACGCCCTTACCTTGGTGATAAACATTAGTTGTTATCACTTCTAGAGACAGACACTGTCTGAAAAACGTGTTGTTAACTTTCAGAAAGTGAAGTTACGTAGAAGAGTCTAGCTGAAAAGTTAGAGAACTGATTCTGCTTTAGCTCAAACCAGAACAGGTATACAACAAATTTTACCCGAGAAAATGTTTGATTAAAACACAATATGGGAAAAAAATATTACCTAAGTATTACAAATTCTCTTCAAAAGTCATGGATCATTGTTTTCAATTTTTGCACCAAGATTTCTGTGGTACAGAAAGAAACCAAGTGCAGAGGTGGAGACAATTACCTGTGTGCTTCACCTTTCCCCTCTCACGTTTCTCAGTTGTCTTTCTCCTCCAAAGAACCTGACATATAGAGACAATGGAGACACAGAAGCACACACCTACATTCCTATTGCCATTTCCCCATGTAAGCAAAAGCAAGCATCCCAGGGGAATTGCACAGTCAAGCAGCAACAACCACTAGGCTGAATGCAATGCATAAGCTTCCCCAGCTCTTTTCTAGCAACACCACGGCAGTCATCCAGCTCTCTCACAGGTGTCCTCTGACCAGTCCTATCTTCTTTCCTCCTGTTTCTTTTCAGACAGCTGTTTTTGGTGCAGGTCCTGGATAAGCAGAGGATAAGCACTCCTCTATAGAGGGCTGCTTCTGCCCACCATGCCCAGACCTCATGTGGGTGAAACCCTGGGATGCATCACATTGAAACCCTGCAAAGCAGAGAGCTACACAATCTTTTCTAGTTATTCTCACAGTTTATCTACCTGTGTTCTTCTGGGAACCCTCCTCCAGACATCCTCATGTCATAAAGCAGAAGAAAAGCACTTGTAATCCTCCAGAACTGCTGGGTTTTTGGCATCAAAGAAGCAGGTAATGAACTGCAGAGCTGATGAGGGCTGCACCAAAAACAGAACAGTATGAGGGTGCAGATCATGTCAGAATAGGAAAAGAAAACCCCCAAATGGGGGGAAATTAAAGGAAGGATCTTCTAAGTGCCATGATGTGGTGATGGTGCCAACATACCTTAGCTTGTCTGCTATGGGAAGGGGGATGTTTCTTTGTCTGACTGGACACATTGGTGTGAGGAGCATAGGACACAGGAATGGTGGAGGTGGAGGGTGGCCGTGTGCTATCCCTGTGGGCATCCTGGCCTCATGAGTCTGTGGGACAGGAGAGCCCCAGCAGCTGATTGGACCTGAGGTGGCAGCTTTGCAGCTGTAAAGCAAGGGCTGGAGGAGAATATTTCCCAGAGCAGCAAGACAATCATGCAGGTGGGAGAACATGAGAGGGGCACTTCTGCAAAGCTTGTACTTAAAAGGTCCAGTGAGGCACAGCAGTATGGGGGAATTCCGCCATGGCTCAGCAAAACTTTATTCCTAAGTGGATGCCCATCTGTCAGCCGGGAGATCTGAGTGCAGGTGGGAGAGACCTTTGAGCCAGCTTTGAAAAACATCACCTAAGCTTTGCCTTGCAGGCTGTTGTGGTGGAGGAGCAGCCGCGGAAGATGATCATGCAGGGGTGATCCACCAAGAAGGTGGGAGCCCCCAGCTAAGATCTGAGGGCTGGGGGAGCTGCAGCCCTTCAGCCACACAAGCTTCCCTCCTAGCTTCCCCTTCTAGAATTCTTGCCTTTGCCACAAGGAAAGGACTCGCCAAGCTGGGGCATGGACATGCTCCTGGCCTGAGCCCAGGGTCACCCCTGCCTCTGACTGCAGGGCCAATGCTTGGCTCCCTGGGTCTGTGCAGACAGACACCACCAGAAAGCAGGGAAAAGCATGGAAATCCCACCTTGGCAGGATATTGATTTTGCAATAATAAGCCCCTTTATCTTCCTCAGCCCCAGGAATAGCTCTTAAGAGCATTAGCAAATGACTAATCCATGTCATCTACTCAGCATTTCGC
The DNA here is from genome assembly GCA_033558105.1 of Coccyzus lansbergi. Taxonomy (NCBI): domain Eukaryota; kingdom Metazoa; phylum Chordata; class Aves; order Cuculiformes; family Coccyzidae; genus Coccyzus; species Coccyzus lansbergi. The sequence continues at coordinate 51,549 of JAUMJK010000293.1, forward strand.
ACACAAGCTGGAGCATGGTTATTGTGTCCCCGGGCTTTTGCTGAGCCCATTCATTCCCCAGCACATGTGACGAGACTTATTGCTGCTGGCCCTGCACTGCAGGCCATACTTGCAGCATGTGCTCAGTCCCCAGCCAGTCACCTCAGGACACAGCTGGCAGCTGGGAGGGGGAAGAGGGCATTGTCCTTGGCTTTTCCCACCATCCCTCAACTAGTGGTGGTAGTGAGGCCAGCTCCTGAGCCCCAGCAGGAGAAGGTACACGTAGCACCAGGCTTGGGCTCAGCAGAGGGGCCAGTACAGAGTGGGTCCCATTTGACCAAATGGGTACATCTCCAGTGCCCATGATGTTGCCCATGTGCCAGTTTCTGGCTGCTGGAAGATGACTGTTTGCATCAGGGGCTTGCCCCGAGGACAGCTTCTCTGCTGTCACTATTAGCTCTCAAACAGCCCAGCCTGTCTCAGAGCTTACCTTCATTGCACAAAACAGCAAAATCCCTGCAGACAGTAGGGGAAAACAAAACCAACCAAACAAAAACACAAACAAAAAACCAAGACAAAAGCATAAAAAAAAAACCCAGACCCAAAAACCAAATCAAGAAACGAGCAATATTCACTGATCCAGAATGGAGCCCCTCGCACTCAGCTCACTCTCCAACGGGAGCCAAGGAAAGCTCACTGTTTAAGAAGGATTAGCCAGGAAAAATAAGAAATTAAAGCAGTTTCTGAACAAGATCATTATGAGTCATGGGAGGCTGAAACAGGGTTTCCTAGGCAAGCAAGTAAATCCCCTGGAGAGAAGCCCAGAGAGGTAGTAGCACAGCCAAAACCAAAAAGGAGCATCTGAGACATGGATGGACAGACAGAGTAAGATTAAGGTGTTCTGGGGTCCAGAAGTCATGGAGGTGATGACAAATGTCTCTGCATGTGCAAAGAGGGCTGGAGCACTGCTGAGCTGCGTTGGGGCAGTGTGAGGGAGGGATCACAAGCAAGGTCCAGCCAATATCTGGCTCCACAACTCCCCTCCTTGCTGCAGATCCCCTCAGCTGCATTCCCAGGATGGAAGGGGATGGAACATGGGCTTGATTACATCTGATATTTTTATTTCACTTTTATGCACTGCAGTAAAACACACAAAAACCATAAGACCACTGTTTTGTTTTAAAAACAGGGGCTGCTCACACATCCAAGGCCACATTTTGGACCTCAGACCCACTCAGCCAGCCATGCTCAGCCAAGAACATGGGCTGCAACTACAGACCACAATACAAAAGAGAAATGAACAAAAACTGACCCACAGACCTAGCGCTGCCAAGCTGCAAGCACTTGAATATGTCCTAATACCCAGCTGCTGAGGCCACTGGTTTTGCTCCAACAGTGTAACAAAATAGTGGCCAGGGCTTTCACCCTTATACCTGTAGAAAGTTCCAGGCTGCTCCAGGACAGGTAAGGATGCAGGACAGGAAGGGTAAAGGAGATCAATAAGGTTAGGGGTGTTCCAGGTGGTGCAAAGAGGGGAGATGGCCCCAACAGGGGATGCTGCAAAAACTGCTACAAAGCTCCACCAGCCTCACAGCTGGTGTGCTGGCTGCTTGGAAGAGCCTTGGCACAGAAGCACTGCCTGCACAAAACCAGCTTGGTGTTAAGTGCCTGGATGACACAGAGCACCTCACTTTTTCCTAGATACATGCAAGGGGTCAGGCAGGTAAGGGCAGAGAAGAGCAATCTACATCCCAGGAGACAAGAGCTGGTTGCTACTGCAGCCCCTCCAGCTATAAAACCTCCGAAAACATGATGGCCTGAAGCAACAGGCAGGGACATCACACAGAGGGAACCCCAAGGAAAAGGCAAAATAGATCTCTGTGGTTCCTGCAGCAGCAAATCTAGCAGAGTTGCTGCTATGGAACTCTTTTGATTCCTGGGTCACAGATCCTGCTCCACTGCTGTTTGCAGAAAATGAGCCCTGGGCTCTGGCAGAAGGGGCGAGACAAGCACAGGAAGGTCTGCAGCTCAAGAGTCTCAACAGCAAGCTCAAGTGTGGGTTTTGGCAGGTAGAGGAAGAGAAAGGCACCTGATGTGTAGTTTCAGCATCAGGAGAGACGGTGACAGCCAGTCCCCACAGAAGAGAGCTGTAAAAGATGCATCTTGAGCACTTGCTGCTTCTCCTTCCCTTTCCCATGTCTGGTTTTGCTGTGGGGCTTCAGAGCTGCTCAGGAGAGCACCTGAACCAGGCTGGCAGTGCTAGGAGCAGGGACGTGGAGTTGTGCCAACACAGAAGAAAGCTCTGGGAGGAAGAGTGGCCGCTAGCTTTGCTGCTAAAGGCTTAATGTCCTAAGAACTCAGCTGACTCCTGCTCAGAAGCAAAGGGAACCACAGGCACTCAGGACAGCTGGGCACCTGACAACAATGTGTTTCCCCAAACCACAATGGGACAAAGGTTTGGGAATTGCATCACCCTTTGCCTGCTGTCCTGGAGCTGCTTGAGCTTTGACTGGAGTGACGTTGCTGGGCCTGAGACGACCTCACCTGGGGCAGAATAGGTCAGGAAGGGTCTCTCCAGAGATGTTGCCAACGGGACCTATGTGAACAGCAACATCTCAGGTATTTGAGTATGCAATTGCCTACCTTTCCCTCTGCAGAGCTGCTTGGGGCCTCCACTGTAGAGGTGCATGGGGTGAAGGGTGTGGGGAGGCATTAATGATAGCATGACAATGCTTCTCTTGGCTTGCGTGGAAGTACACTTAGGACATGCCTAGGGGCTGCAGCGCTTTGAGTGGTCCTCACACCCACAACAGCTTGTCATCTGGGAGACATGCACTGTGTCACAAGAAGGCACAAGAAGGAAATTTAATGCCCAACTGTCTTCTTTTGAGAGTAAAGTCCTCCTCCATGTTAACCCCTACAGATATAAGGATGGACTCGCTGACTGTATCCTTGTCCCCAAGGGCTGAGCTGAGACCCTTGGGAAGAAATGAGGATGGAGATTCTTTAAAAGCACTAACAGCCTCCAAATGCTGAGGGTGATTTTTTTTTTTTTTTTAAAAAAACCCCTCCTCCTAGAGCAGAGCACACATTGTTCCCCATCAAGGTGGATATAGCATGGGGGCTGACGTGGGAGGACCACCCACCCAGTGCAGGCAGCAACATAGAGCAGCCCAAGCCTCACTAGTGAACTTTTCACCTTCCCAAATCTTTATGAACTTCCCCAAAGTGTGTTGGGAACAGTCCCTTGATCACCTTACCTGCAAATCACAGTGAAGGATTGTTGGGGAAGGTGCTAGCTAGTGTCAGACAATTTGACTGCACAACAGCCCCAGTCCAGGCATGTGGGTAGTTTCCCTGACTGTATGAGTAAATTCAGCAGTGCCATGTCCACTACTTTTTAGCAGTATTACTGGATCTGGAGAAAGTCTGATCTTACTCAACCCAATTTATTTGTCATCAGTTACTCTGGAGTAGAAGCTGGAGAAGAATCATTTCAGCAAAAGCAGAGGCAAACCAAACCTCTCCCATTAGCTTTACTGCTGCACTCGGAATTTCCCTCAAAAGTTCCCTGTTAAACAAGAATCTACTAATCCACATTTTTCAGCCCTGTGATAGTATATCCAAGGTTTTTTTTTTTTGCAAGTACACAGTCAGACTGGCATCCCATTTGGAGCCCATCTCATTCCCAGCTCTTGCCAGGTACTAGCAAGACAAACAAGGACAGTGATAAAGATGAAATGGATGCAATGCAGAAAGGATTATCTAAGCAGAAAAATGTAGAAGTTTTGAATAGCTGTGAGTGAAAAATTAGAAAAAAAATATTAAAGACTGGGATGGAAAAAGTATCCTTCTATAGCATAGAGTAGTATTTTTATTGCTTTGAGTTCCAGCCAACAATGCTGTCCCAGAATACTGAAGTGTTAAAAAAATGCCCATCCTCTTACTTTCCCTCCTAATATTGCTCTCTGCACACTGTCCCCATCTTGTACCTTTCCTGTCCCACATTTGCTGATCAGTAGCTGTCCACATGGCAGAGTTAGCAACTAGAAGATTTATTTTCCAGAAAAAGCCACTAGACTTCCCTGCATCTCTCCTTTAAGATCACACAGACACACAAAATAAATTAAAAATTAAAAAAAAAAAATCAGAGAATTGCCAGACCCCCTATAGAGACAGAGGAACCAGGCAGGCTTTTCAAAAGCACCTTAGCAGGGGCTTTGGAACCACCTGCACTTAATGTCTCCTCATCTCTCCCAGCACCGTGCACTGCCCATCCTCCACCACGCTATGGATACTACTATGTGGACAGAGGATTAGGCATCTCCTTGGGCTCTGTCCTTGTGTACTGGTGCCAGGATGGATACCAACTGGTGGGCAGCAAGAAGCTATTCTGCCTCAACCGGGGGAGAACTTCATTCTGGAGCCAGCCCCCACCCTACTGCCAGGGTAAGGAGCCTGCTGGCATGACCCAGTCTCTGTGCCCACTTATAGGATCTCAAAGGGGTGCAGGTGATCTCCATCCTGTTGCTGACTCAGGATGTGGGAGATGCAGCCACCTGCCTTTGCACAAGGGTTTCCTCACTCTGGCCAAGCCAGCAAGGGCTGAAGGAGGTGGGGTGCCTCAGCCACCCCCAGCAGTAGAGGTCTAGCTTGACGTGGTTGGTGGTCATCAGCACAGGTGATATGCTCTGGTTCAGCAGGGTCCCTCCTACAGCATTTAATGAACCGCATAAGGTGGAAGAGGAGCCCAAATATGTGAATTCACCTGACACCGGCTCAGCATATATCCAGGGCTTATGTATCCATTACTGGAAGCGATAAGTCACCAAGTTTGGTCAAAATCCGATTCCAGGGCATAACCTAAAGCTTTCAGCAGGTAATAACCCAGCACATGCTGTTTATGAAAGCCCATGCAGGGCATGTGCCAGTTGCAAATTGCCCTCACATTTTTTGTGAAACGAGCTCATCAAGAACAAATGCCTGAACATAGAAGCAACAAAGTTTATTGCTTTAAAAGCTCTCTCTCACACACTTCATATTATGTGCATACATAAAATAATCACAGGAAAATTGCCCTCAAGAAAGTTATATATTTTTGCAGTGGCAAGCAAAACCACAGAAGTTGTAAATACTATATAGCTTACGTGTGAATTATACTGCTCATGCCAAGCATTGAGAATTAACTACCTGGGGCCCTTTCAGAAGCAGTTTATGGGCAAACCCCGTGACTCAGTATCTGGCTAAAAAATAGTTTGAAATGGAAAAGGTCTGCTACATTGGCTTCTGCTGCAAGTTCATTGGAAAAAGGAAGCATCTCATGAAAGTAAAATTAGAAACCAAAGTGCTTCAACCATAGGACGTTCCTGCAGGTGTTTCAGCTCAGAAGCACCCCAGGCATCTTGCCTTTCAAAATGAAAACAAAAATAAAGCAATTTGCCTCAATTCAGAGCCATAAAACATGGTGAAATACAGTGAATGAGTGTCTTTGGTTCATAAGAGTAAACACACAAAAGAAAAGCAATGAACTTTGTTGCAATAGGTTACAGGTACTCTTGTAGTAAAACATTCATAAAGCTCATTAGCAAATCTTGTCTTCTTGGCTCTAAATGGAGGCTGCAGTTTGTGCACTGCTTTAATGCAGAAACAACCTAAGTGAACCATAGAAAACCTCCAAACCTTAAATCACACCTTGGGTTCTCCAAAATAAAGACATTTTAAGGCAGTTTTCAGGAAAAAAAAAAACCACCTCCATTCACTTGTTCTCTTTGTAACAAAAAGCAAATCACTGTACTTTCAGACTCTTAGTTTGCTTATTTTGCAAGTGTCATAAGGCTGGGGGTTTTAATCCATATATTTTATTGCTTTGAAAACCTAAACATATCCCTTTTGCAGATGTTAGCAAATTCTTTCGTATTACTTTACCCTTGGGACACGAGCCACATCCCTAACTTAAGACATTTATAACACAAACATCATTTAAGTTCCCTTTACAGTCTGATCAGGATGCAATTTCTCTGCTCTTTTTGGACATCTGTTTTACGGCAGGTAGGGATCACACCCTTTGATGGATCATACACTCACCCAAGATAATTCTGAAGGAAGTGGCTAATTTTATGCTTAGAATGGTGAAACACTGGAACAGGTTGCGCAGAGAGATTGCAGATGACCCATCCCTGCAAAAATATACGGTCAAGTTGGATGGAGCTCTGAGCAACCCAATTTAGTTGAAGACATCCCTGCTTATTGCAGAGGGGTTGAGCTAGATGATCTTCAAAGGTCCTTTCGAACTCAAACTATTCTATGATTTTACAGAATCACAGAACAACCAGGTTGGAAGGGACCCATCGGATCTTCTAGTCCAACCATTCCTATCTAACACTAAACCAAGTCCCTCAATACCTCATCCACCTGTGTCTTAAACACCTCCAGGGAAGGGGAATCAACCACCTCCCTGGGCAGCCTATTCCAATGCCCAATGACCCTCTGCGTGAAAAACCTCCTCCTAATCTCCAGCCTAAACCTACCCTGGCACAGCTTGAGGCCATTCCCTCTCGTCCTGTCCCCTGTCACTTGGGAGAAGAGGCCAGCTCCCTCCTCTCCACAACCACCTTTCAGGTACTTGTAGAGAGTAATGAGGTCTCCTCTCAGCCTCCTCTTCTCCAGGCTAAACAACCCCAGCTCTCTCAGCCGCTCCTCATAGGGGTTAAATAAACCACATCCCTAAGTGCCACGTCTAGAGGTTCTCTGAACCCCTGGAGTGACGGTGACCCAAGAGCTTCCCTGGGCAGTCTGTGACTCTGCTTCATAGCCCTTCCAGTCAAGAGCTTTTCCTAATCTCCTGCCCTGGCATGACTTGAGGTTGATTTCTCTCATCCCACGACTCGCTTCTTGGGAAAAGGGACTGACTTTGCAACAACTTCTTTCTGGGGAACTGTGGAGAGGGGGAAGGTGTCCCCTCAGCCTCTTTTCCTTCGCTAAACAAGCTCTCTCGCCCGAGCTGCTCCTCAGAGGGTTGTTCTCCAGACCTTTCACCAACTCCCTTGCTCTTTTTTGGTCGCCTTTTTGGCCCTCGAGGTCATTCCCGTCACGATGGCCCCAGAGCTTCCCTCTGTGCCTCAGGCAAGACGTTTTCCGTCCCACGCGGTTATTTTACTTCAATGGCCCGAAGAAAAATATTAACCCCTGACAGGAGTTTCTTCCCTACGTTTTCCTGTTTATCAACGCGGGGCGACGACTTTTATAACCGTTTAGTGGCAAAAGGAGCGGCGGCAGGAGGAGAAGCGGTGCTGCCCCCAGCCGGTCCCAGGCAGGGACACCGCCTGGGAGAGCCCAACCATCCACACCTGCCTCAGCGCCTCATCCACCCGTCCCTTAAACACCTCCAGGGATGGGGACTTGGCCATCGCCCCGGGCAGCCTCTGCCAGTGCCTGATGACCCTTTCGGTGAAAGTTTTTCCTGATGTCCAGCCTGAACCTCCCCTGGCGGATCTTGAGGCCATTCCTTCTCGTCCTGTACCCTGACACTTGGGAGAAGAGGCCAGCACCCTCCTCTCTACAATCTCCTTTCAGGTAGTTGTAGAGAGCAATAAGGTGTCCCCTCAGCCTCCTCTTCTGCAGACTAAACAATCCCAGTTCCCTCAGCCATTCTTCATAGGGCCTCTTCTCCAGCCCCTTCACCAGCTTCACTGCTCTTCTCTGGACTTGCTCCAGGACCTCAGTGTCTGTCTCGTAGCAAGGGGCCCAAAATTGAACACAGGATTCAAGGAGCGGTGTCACCAGTGCCGAGTACAGAGGGAGAATAACCTGCTTGGACCTGCTGGCCACACCATTTCTGATACAGGCCAAGATGCCATTGGCCTTCTTGGCCACCTGGGCATACTGCTGACTCATGTTTTGTCATTGTCAACCAACACACCCAGGTTCCTCTCCTCCAGGCAGCTTTCCAGCCAGACTTCTCCCAGGCTGTAGTTCTGCATAGGGTTGTTGTGCCCCAAGTGCAGGACCCAGCACTTGGCTGTGTTAAACCTCATGCTATCGTTCTCAGCCCAGCAGTGCAGCCTGTTCAGATCCCTTTGCAGAGCCTCCCCACCCTCCAGCAAATCGACACTTCCTTCTAGCTTAGTGTCCTCTGAAAGCTTGCTGTGGGTACACTCATAATTTGGGTTGGAAGGAAGCTTAAAGATCACCTAGTTCCAACCCTCTGCCATGAGCAGGGACATCTCCCACTAGATCAGGCCAAGGCGCCATCCAGCCTGGTCTCAAACACCTCCAGGGACGGGGCATCCACAGCTTCCCTGGGCAACCTGTGCCAGTGGCTCAGCACCCTCGTGGTGAAGAAATTATTCCTCTCCCCCTGCACCACCTGCAACTTGGCACCATCCTGCAGGGAAAAGCGAAACCACTGTTTGAGACTGGAGGTATGTTTGGTCCTGCTGGGGAAGACAGAAGCAGTCCTGGGTGGCAGAGATGCTGGTGGCAATTGCAGAAAGACCTCCCGCAAGGGATCTCACAGCATGTGGAATGCTGTCAGCTTGCTGGTTTACAAAAAGCCCTCCCATAATGAAAGAAAAAAGGAATAAGCAACACATGGAACATGGTCAGTGGTGATATCCCTTTGCTGAGGCCAAATTTAGAGCTATTACATATGCAAAACATGGCAGGAGAAGAGGAGGAGCATCTCCTGGAGGAAGGTCTGGGAAAGAAACCAAGGTAGGGAGTAGAGCAGAAATACCAGTAGCCAGGACCACGCTCACTCAGCAACATCTCTGCAGAAGCACTTCTCTGTTTTTCCAGTATACAGTCCCGTAGGACCTCTCTGGTTTTGCCATCAATGATATCCCAGACAAGGGATTGCAGCAACAGACACCATGCAGGAGCCTACCTAGGACAGAGCTTTAACAGAGGGCCTAATTCCTTAATATAAGCAGGTCACAAGTACAAGGAGTGAAAAAAAAACACCTTACCGACCTCTAAGAGATAATTCCTCAGTTTTTTAGCAAGCATCATGCAGTATCTTTCTGCACAAGCCTGCTCTTTCCCCACCCTGGCTTGAGACTCTCTGGTCCAGCTTCATCAGCACAGCACCCCCTTTCTGCAGGGCTGAAACACCTTCAGTGCTTTCCTTGAGCTGGAGAGTGAGAGGGTCAAAACCACCGGGTGACAATCTGGCTTAAGGATACAAACATGACAAATCTTCCCAGAGAGGTAAATGAAAACAGTCAGCCCACAAAAATAAAGAAATACCTATACGAGCATCTCTCTCCACCTTGCAGGCAGCAGCATGGAAGCAGAGACAGAGGAGGAAGAAAACACAATCCTTCTAGCCCAGAAAGAAGGAAGAACGCTTTTGGGAGACAGAAACACTACCACCAGCATGATTACCAGCTCTCAGCCCTCTCCTGCTCTGTGTTCCAAGGGGCTTTCACAGGTTGCAATAACCTGGCTTTCCAAACGTACTGTCTCCCCAGCTTCTCACGCAGGGGCAAGAATTGTTCCCAGACCACCTAGTGGGAGGAGCAGCCCAATGTAAAAGCCTGTGTCACTTGGGCATTCGATCCCCTGCCTCATCCCCTTGCACAATCCCCCCCTAGCAGCAATGAAACCTTTGCACCCACTTTTTCAAGGAGGAGGTGAGCCAGAGGACCAAGGCTCCCTGTCACTCTGCCTCAGCATCGTCCAGGTGGGCTGTGGGCTCCCACCAGTGCTGCAGCTCCCTCTAACTTAACCCTTCTCCCACTTGTCTTTACCAGGAGCCCCCAAAATGTGCCAAAGCTGTCCCTGCAGAGCTGGCACCCTGATGTGCCAGTTTTGCTCCAGCTGGTGTTACAACCTGGCACCCATCTATCAATACCATGCCCAGCCAGCCAGCCTGCAACGCACTGGTGCCTTCTGTGCCCTTCTACTACAGAAGCTATGAGGAATATAGGATCTTCAACAAGTTCAGGACGGCGGTTTAAAAATTTAAACCACCCACACAACTATTTTTCCTTTTTTTTTTCATTTCCTTGAAACTCCCCAGAGCACAGGGAAGAATTCCACAAGAGCCAAGGATCCAAGTACTGCACCTATGTTTTCAAACTCAGAAAATCTGACACTTTATCTTGAAAGGCTGATTGTTGTACGTCTTTTATCTCCCCACCCATGTCCAGACATGTACATTTCAAACAGTAGTTCCTGGGCTACAAGCTGCTTAATTGATCATTTTAGTGAGATGACTAAAACCAAGGCTGAGCAGCTTCAGCTTAAACTACAGACTATGTGCAGACTTCCAGGTTTTAAACACAAGAGTCTGATTTGCTGTTTAGAGCTTTCTTAAAGGCTGAAAGTGAAGAGAGACAGTTGTGAGAAACAAGGAATCTATGTCATTAGACAATTGGAAGCATTTACAATTCATTGCACTTGAATATAGCCTGAGATTTGAAGGGTTTTTGTTGTTCAGAACTCACTATTATCCTCTCATTTCTACACAGTCTTGGACTTGCAAGATGCAGTGACAAGCGTGCAAAGACAGCCAGTCAAGAGGAAAATGTGAATTTATCTTTAATATAAAGGGCCTAGCACATAAAAAAATACCCCAAACAAACAAAGGAGCTGGTTTTTATTTCATCCCTTCTCTCCTGCATTAGAAATTCACATCAGATGCATCAGAACCTACAGCAGCGGCCTAAGAGCTCATCCAAGTTCCATCATTTGCATTAAGAAAGCCACGACACCCTGTCCAGGATTTCCTGGGTGGAAATACAGGGGTGTGTAGCAGGCAGTGCATGCAGAGTGTGGTCAAGCAGCTTTGGGACCCTTCAGCCCCCATTTGCACCGTAGGATGCGTCTGCATCACATGCCCGATGCAGTCTGGGCACATGTGGTTTGTTGAGTAGCATGGTATCATGTATACAAAGAGATGATCCTTGTGTCTCAGGAGGCATTAAGGCACTTAGTCAGAAGAGCTGCTGGCAGCCCCAAGGGCTGCTGCATGTACAGGGCAGGGAATAAGTAAGAACTCCCAGGATGTGAACCTCCTGCATCCTCCGGCCATCCGGAGCTCAAGGATGAAAACCGTGTTACCTAAAACCGAGGAGTTTTAGTCTGGTGACTTCATTTCTATCATCATTTGCATCACATTTCAAGGAAAAAACCTCAAAAGATGCAAGGTAGCACATTTTTGTGATAAGGCAAGACCTACTAGTGGACATCTGGGAACCACTGCTACTTCTCCCAAAAAGAGTGATGGGAATCTCTCTCCATTCCTCCTCTCACGTCTTCTTCTCACATCACCAAGCTATGAAAAGTTTAGTTTGGGGGCTGGGTTTGACAGGGGAGCAAGCAACTGGTAAAGCTTTTACAGATTCCCTGCAAAAGATGAGATGCCTGCCATTTGTTAGCAAGTACATTACAAGAAGGAAAAACTTTCATTCTCCTATGACAACTGAAGCCATAGAAAGGATAGGAAAAGCAGGACCTGCTCTGCTCTTCCCTTCAGCTCATAGAACAGAACAGAACAACCAGGTTGGAAGGGACCCATCGGATCTTCTAGTCCAACCATTCCTATCTAACACTAAACCACTAAACCAAGTCCCTCAATACCTCATCCACCCGTGCCTTAAACACTTCCAGGGAAGGTGACTCAACCACCTCCTCCCTGGGCAGCCTATTCCAATGCCCAATGACCCTCTGCATGAAAAACCTCCTCCTAATCTCCAGCCTAAATCTACCCTGGCACAGCTTGAGGCCATTCCCTCTCGTCCTGTCCCCTGTCACTTGGGAGAAGAGGCCAGCTCCCTCCTCTCCACAACCACCTTTCAGGTACTTGTAGAGAGTAATGAGGTCTCCTCTCAGCCTCCTCTTCTCCAGGCTTAACAACCCCAGCTCTCTCAGCCGCTCCTCATAGGGTCTGTTCTCATATCCCACCCATACCTGTTTCTCCTCCCTCTTTTCCTAGCAAAGTCTAACACACAGGGAGGGGAATAATCCTGCTTCGAGGTAAGCTGTTCTTTGGTCTCCTCCCAGATGCTTGTGCAACTGCCTGGACTACCAGAGGAAAATGTGTTTTACATACAGACATGCCAGATGTGAATTTGGACGTAACACTCTGGATGTTTTGGACTTTCACAATACATCAGTTCCATAACCATGGACTACACTTCCACTTTCATCTTGCCAAAATAGGTTTCATGGCTAGGAATTCAGCCCAGGATCTTCCCTGGCCGATCCTGCTTGCAGGAGGCTGAAACAGAGAGAAGAAAGATGGGATACAGGCTGGAAGCTCAACTCTACCACAACTTTCCCTACCAATGCCTTAGTCTTTGCCTGAGTTAAGGTTGTGGAGAGCCACACTTAGCTTCAGCCCAGGAAGTCACTTCCCAATTTCTTGTTCACATAGGAAGCTGTCTTGAAATCAGTGTCTTACGTTTGTCTGGGATAGAGTTAATTTTCTTCAGCTTCTTATGCTGTCCTGGCAACAACAGGGTAGGGAGGGGACACAGCTGGGACAGTCCATAAACTGAGCAAGTTGACCAGGAGGTGGCAGGCATCGGTTTCCAGGTGATGATCAACTGCATTGTGCATTACTAAGGAGAGAATATATAGAAAGTTGTATAGGCTTTTATTATTCTTCTTTCTCCCTTTGCTGGTCTATTAAACTGTCTTTATCCCAACCCATGAGCATTACCTTTTTATTTTCTGATTCTCCTTCCCATCCCACCATGGGGGAAAGAGCGAGCAAGTGGCCATGTGGTAGTTACCAGCTGGGGCTAAACCACAACAATGAGGATAAAACCAGAAGAGAAACTGAAGAGGACAGCAATGAGACCTGCCCTATCCCTTTCTCCTCTATTTCTCTCCCTTGCCATGTTTTAAAGAATAAATTAAAACTCACTAAAATTTTCCCTCTCTGCAACAAGATCTTTGTTCAAAAAATACATTTGGACAGAGTTTTCTGTCCTTTGGTTTTGAGCAAGGCTTTAAAACCAAAAGTGGGATTTTTTTTTTTTTTTTTTTTTTTTGCTACACAAAATCAGATTGACACCTGCTTTCACTGCAAATTGAAATGACGCACATTTCAGATATAAAAAACTTTTGCCGAATGTGTCCAGAAAGGTGCTGATTTTGAAGTGTCATAATAAATAGTTAGCATTTTCAATAAAAAACCTGACAGGGTTTTTTTCCATACAGAAAAAGCTGACAACTTGAAACAAGCATTTAACACAACTGATATTTAAAAATCATTTGCTTGACAAAATTTAAAAGTTTCCTGAGGTAACATTTTTTTTTTTTTTTACTTTGTGCGTGCAAAATTAAGCTTTCTACCACAAAAATTTGATCCCAGCACCTTGACAGACTCAACCAAGTTCATCCAGCAGGGAGGAGTACAACCACATCTTCCTCAAACATCATCCCAAGCTTGCAGGAGATTGAAACCAAGAGAAGAAAGATGGGTTACGGGCAGGAAGCCCAACTCCATGACAAGTTTCCCTACCAAAACCTTGGTCGTTGCCCCAGTTCCTTCTCACCTTGGACCAGTGCAGCAAAGAGCTGAGTTAAGGCTGTGAAGAGCCACACAACTTCAACCCAGGAAAGTACCATCAGTAAAGGCAACAAGAAGCATTGTTTATGCTTATTTGTCAAAAGAGGAAGGAGAAGGAAGGTGACAATGCAGAAGATTTAAGTAATTTATAAACAGGAAGTAACAAGTATCACAGGCTTATAAGCCCACACATTCTCACCACATTACTCTGCAGTTCCTTTAAGAGTCACCATCTACCCAACCTTTCTCCACCAGAGCGGTACACGAGGAGCTGCCCTCCCCATCATTTCCTCCCTGTTGGCCACCAGAGATACTCCAGCTTTCTCCATGCTGGGGAAGCATGGAGACAATTTCCAGCTGTCTAAGATCCTGGCCTCCCTACAGCTGAGATTAAGCTCCAAGATGTTTAGTTGTAATGTTTTATGCAGCATCAAATACAATATCCAATTATACAATAAAATCACATATCACATTTCTATTTTTTAAATCATTGACGTGCAATATCCAACAGAAGGGTTGGCCCTGGAACTGGAGGAAGCCATCTGAAGAGAGACAGCAAGGCCAGCTCATTGTCGCTTCTGCCCCAGGCAAACCACACAAGCAGTTGCCTTCTGCTCAGTGTCCAAAGAGAGAAAAAAGCAACCTCAGTTGTGTTTTAAACAGGAATTTAAGCTTCAGACTCCACACTGGAAACCTCAGCATGCACACTTATTTAGAACAAGCTAAACAAGCTCTGGTCACAACTTTAAATTCTTCAGTGCACCAACCTCCTAACACTGTCAGTACCGACACAAGAGGTTTATGGGCCATCTCTGAAGATCTGAGCAAGGTCAACACTGGAACCTGTAACATTCAAATGCTAAAGCCATAAAACTCAAAAAACCATTGTGATCCTGGAAAGAGTGGCCACCTTTGGCCAGTACAAGCTTTCTAGGCTACCTGTGTTGCTTGTAGGAAGAGGCGAGAACAGAACAAATCCCACCCTCTCTCCACGCATCTCTGAAATGAAGAAGCATTTGTCAAATTCGAAGCCTGAGGAAAAGAAGTAGTAATTTAGCAACATTCCATAGGAGGAAGCAACACTGTGTGATGGCTGCATCCCACTGAAATACTCCACATAATCTGTGTTGCAGCAGATGGGCTCCTCATGACCACCACAGGTCAGGCAGATCACTCTCCCACTGGGTTTAAATTAACAAGGAGTCCTCTGTAATCTTTTCCTTCAGTGACACCATCTCTGTTCAAATGATTTCCGCGCACAGCATCACCACATCAGACCACCCTAAACCAGAGTTTCTCATCAGCAAAGCCAGTAACAAATCTGTTGCTGCCAGGATCACCCAACTCAACTCAAATCTCCACGATGCAACAGTTCAGATTTCTGCATCCCCACAAGCCACTCTAGTTTCCTGTACTTGTATTGCAAGAACTTAATTCGGCCTTTTCCACCTCAAGATCCTTCACTTTGCCATGTAAACCCAACAGTGGTAAACTGAGGGCAAAGACAAATGCCATGATGAAGGTGAAGACCTTGCTCACAGACAGTGCTCTCACACATAGATTAGAACATAGGAAGGCTACACCATTTCTAACGCTGCAACCCAAAAGTACAATGATAAAAAGCTTAACCTTTTTCCTCTTTAGGAGCTTTGTTGGCAGTCACAACCATAAAAGAACCTGAGAACTGCTTCCCAACAGCAGAATGTCCCAAAGTAGGGAAAAAAGATGCTGGGATTTGGGTGAAGAGGAATCATAGAATCATAGAACAACCAGGTTCGAAGAGACCCATCAGATCATCGAGTCCAACCATTCCTATCAAACACTAAACCATGTCCCTCAGGACCTCATCTACCCATGCCTTAAACACCTCCAGGGAAGGTGAATCAACCACCTCCCTGGGCAGCCTATTCTAATGTCCAATGACCCTTTCCGTGAAAAACTTCCTCCTAAAGGTGCATAGGTTCTTACAGTTACAACAGGTGTATTCATCTCAAACAGGTGACAACAAATCAGTGAAGCGGAAAGCATTTCTATAGGAACCATGTAGCCACACATCGCTGGAAGATCATAGAATCCCTAGATTGGAAAAGACCTATGAGATCAAGTCAAACCACCCCTGTCCGCTACTAAGCCACATCCCTAAGCACTTCATCTACCATGTGCTCCTCAAACAATGTGCTGCCTTTCAGAGTTTCTCGACACACCTCAGTTCTGAGCGATATGTTTTTATTCCATCACTACAGCTTCCTTGTAGGGAATAAGTTCCAGGCAATAAAGCACCTGCCCTGCAGTGCATTTCCATAGGCTGGAAACCAACACCAAACCCAAAATCCTTCACAACGTAAGGCAACTTCCACACGCTCTTTGGAGAGGGATGAGCAGGAAAAACCCCGGTAACTGCTCTACAGTCTTTTTAAGGTCCCTTTTCCAAGATCTTTTGCAAGGGTGAAGGAAGTCATCAGTGAGTGGGCCCTTCTGCCCACCAAAGAAAAAATTGTGTTCAAGCCAAATATCTCAATGGCAGCACCACCAACTTGACCAAACTGTAAAAAAAAAAAACAGACCAAAAGAGAACAAACAAAACCCACAAAGTCAGAAAACCCAAACCAAAAGCCATCCCCCACAGGAGAACACAAGCACTGCATTTTCCCTAAAATCTGACACCTTGAATGCCTACGATCAAATAAGCACCTCAAAAAAAAAAATCGGACTACGGAATATATAATGGAAGAAAGTTTGAGGTTGAGGAACTAGATTAAAAACTTGACTTCCTGATTAAAAACTGTCACAGAAGTTGGTAATGATGTTTTAAGTATGGTAGAGCAGCACTGTCAAGACATTGTATTTATAAGGGCACACACCTGCTCACACTTAACTTGCAAGTGGGAAATCGAAGTTCTACAAGGAAGGAAGGAAGAATTCATGCAACAGTTCCTCACCTTACCCAGAAGATGACATTATTCTCCTCACTGTAATCTACAAAAACATTGCTCCTTTGTTAAAAGGGGAGGGGGGCGAAGGCAGCCAGGAAGCCTTGTTATCACTCAAGCATTACCAACCTGCAAATTACTATACTTGTACTAAGAATTCTTTAAAATGCAACATGATGGCTTGTATCAACGCATTCATGGCTAACAACTCCCTTCCTTCCCTTAACACTCACTCATACCCATTTTGGAGGGGGAGTCTAGTCCATCTCCTATTTCATCTTTACTAGACACAAACTAACCAAACACATTGCTTAGGTAACCAGCCTTTTAGTCAAGCACCATTCTCTACTTAATGCAAGGAAGAGCTCCAAGTGTCCATATAATGTATAAAATAACAGACTATTTGCCAAGATGATCACATGGATGCTCTCCTTACAATAAAGATTAATATACACCATTTCTGGCTGCAGGAAGAGTCTATCAACAACAAAAAACTCAGGAAAGCCTAATACAGCTCCACATGGTTGAAGAAAGTGAAATACCAGGCATTTTCCTGACTAGGGGGATAAAGGAGTCTGCATTAGACAGCAAATAAAACTAGGCTGAGAGGCAGAAGATGCACCCTCCCACACCTTAATGTGAACACTGATGCATTTCAGTGTTAGAACATCTATACTACCTACCAAGAAGTCTGTCTTGGGGGTGAGGCACCATAAAAATTATTTTAGTTGCAAACAATTTTCTGAAATCTAGGAGCATGTCAGGAGGCAAGCTTGTCAACAGGTAAACAAGCTGTTGTATGGCAGGAAGGAATAACCACTCTACTGAGCAGCTGAAACCCATTTTCTAGTGGTGGCACAGACCATAGGCACAGGTTTCTCTTAGGACATCTTAAACCACAACAAAAATTAAGAACCAAAGGCTGCAGCAGCCTCAGGAGTTGCTGTGGTAGCCAGGAAACAGTTACAGCTGCCTTGGGAGGCTTACTTATTTTCAGGACCAGGAAGGGCTCCCTTCTAAAAGAAAAATGCTAAAGGGTGAAAAAAAAAATCATGGCAAAAGCAGCCCATTGCATCTTTAGCAGGACCTCCAGTGGGCTGTTCCCAGTGTCATATCCTCAGTGCCAGGGGCAGCAGCAGCAGGAGAGGACATTCCCAGCCTGCAGTCCCTGCAGTTGGTGCTTCTCCTTCTACTACCAGCAGTCAGAGCAGGGGTTCACTGGGCACTGAAAACATTATTTGCCTTCAGGGGAGTGCTAGCATCAAAGGGTACGTGCTTTCTCCTGAGTAACCAGAGCACAGGGCTGATCTGCAGCAACGATGCCTGGCTAGAAAGAGTACAGGCAGTTCCTTAACACAGACAGTAAGTACAGCACTGAAAGGCAACACAAGTAAGAGAAGAGCCAAGGCAAGCGATGTTTTGCAGAGCAGGATATTTAGAGGCACTTCATGTAGATTCAGTGCCTGGTTCTCCTGTCCAGCAATCCCTTTTGACTTGCTCCCACTTCCAGAACTATGAAAAGCCAGTCCCCTCATCGCTGTTATGTGCTCACAGTTCAGTCATGCTCAATTCACTTCCTTGGCTCTGCCAGTAGGCTATTAGGAGGGCAGCCAGCCTGAACTATACAGCTCATACCAAGTGAGAAATCCTTCTGCACAAGCATCTCTAGGATTTCAGGCCCTCTGCCCATCCTCATGAGCTATATCAATCCAGCACCACAAACACAAGGCTGCTGGTTTTAGACATCTCTGGCTGGAAGTAAAAGAGCTTGTGGGAGGTTACCTGTTAAAAGCTCTTCATCTCCTGTTGTTCAGTGACCGTATTTTTCAACTTTACGGATGCTGACTTGAAATAGGGAGCTGCAACTAGAATTCTCTGTTACACCTTCAGACACGTTATTGCTTCCCAAGTGCCATGGCATTTCGTTCAGAAAGTATAAACAACTTTTTCATGTTTCAGATTTAAAAGGACACCACCAATAAGGGTTAGAAACAGCCAGCCTCTAGCTATTGTCATGGGTAAAGAGAACAATCTCTTGAAGTGCGGATGCTTTTTCCACCCCCCAATACAAAAGTCACCATCAAAAGCAATTACTTCCATGAAAAAGTAGTTCCAGTTTAGATAAACAGAAAAACCCCAACCATGCAATGACATCATTTTACCAGATGCAGTAATTAAAAACCCAAGATAAAAAAAACCGAACACAAAGTCATCATCAAGTATTCTGTTTTATTTAAGATTTTAGTTTTAATTCTGAAGAAAGAGGTACATTTCCTTGGTTTTAGTTTTAGCGTCAGGTTATAACCATGTTTATTTTTCTGTTTCTTTTCTCCTGTCTTTTCAATACTGCACAAACGTCCAGAAACTACAGGGTTAAGTAAAAGCTGCAGGCAGAGGAGGTCAGAGGTTGCTCCTGATGGTGATCATGTGGCCCCAATGCAGTGCTATCCCAGAGTGCCCAAATCAGGTGAATCTTTGTTTTTTTTTTTTTAAAAAAAAAAATAAAGAGAGAGACTGACAGAGGAAACAGACTGAAGTAAATATCACTCATGTTTCAGCTGCTTATAATTATAGTATGTATAAGCTAGGTATTAAATCTGTGAATACTTTTAAAACATTAACGTTTACTTTAAATCTAAAGCCAAAATTAAAAGAAAAATCTTATTCTTCCCTCTTTAAACCACTCTTTAGCAACATGTCAGTTACTCATAGCTCTAAGTGTATTTGTCTTCCAACACACTTCATCTCAAACTCTGACAAAATAAAATCCGCTTCCCCCCCAAAAAAAAGCCAACATAGCAATTTCCCTGTGTAGTGCCACACTGAATGCAAAATAAATGCTAGGCTACTGCTTGTCCCACATGTTCAGTAACTTCATTTAAATTAAATACCTTTTTCATGTTTCTGCATTTGATTCTGCATTGCAATTTTATCCCTACTGCAGATTGACACTTCTCCACTAGGCAGAAATACTCATGTGCAAAAGACATAAGACTGATCTTCTCTTTAAGCATTGAGGCTGCATTATGACTTTCTCTCTCTTTATTTTTTTTTCCATCCTTAGAATGGTTAGAAAATATTTCAATCCATGTATTTCAAACACTGGCTCAGCAGAAACTTAATGAAAAGCTACGGTCACGACCCTGTGATGGCACCGCATTTAGGGGGGAGGTTTGATCAGGAACTGGATTCTTCAGAAAGAAAGATATGACAGGGAACAGTAGGTGGGCATGGGGAGGAGTCAGGGTGGGACACTTCCTGCATTTCTAACGTTTTGGGTTTTATTTTTCTTTTTTTTTTTTCCTTTTTCCCCCTTTCCTAATGACGATCCAGCGCTGAGCTCTGTAGTAGATCTGTGGGGGTTTTACTGGGGGGTCTGAAGGCTGTCTGAAAGCCTGGAGGTGGGGAATGAAAGCTGGTGGGGTTTGAAGGAGGAGAGTAAGGATTCCAACTGGCTCTGTGCAGAGGGATCTGTGTGCTGAAGGGGTTACTGTGGTGCGTCTGTGATGGTGCTGCACTGGGGCCGTCCACCTCTGTGAGGGCCTGAAGAGATTTTAGCCAATGTGGAGGATTGTCGTCTTGAAGGGTGTCTAAACTGTTTCCTGTGGAGGCTGGGATACCTATGAAGAAAAAAAAAAAAAAAAACCAGGGATACAGGCAAGTCAGAAGAAATAAGCGGAGCACAAAGGAGGTCAGTTTAACCTAACAAAAAGCAACAGTAAGAAGATATGATTAGTTTATACAGAGAATGCATGTTACATTATTATATACGATTACTATACCTACAAAATGTTTAACATTAAATCAAGATAGGAGAACGAACCCCCTCAGAGCCCTTCTGCATAAACCACACACTTTCCTATCAAACATCCTGCACAAGCATTTCATCCTTGTTGACATGATGTTACCACACTGACCTACCATTACACTGCATGCTTCACTTCCTGCTCTGCCTGCTTGAATCACACTTCAGCCTCTCTAACAGGGAAACACAACCAGACAGCCTTATAAGAGAGAGCTTTATAAACAAGTGGAGTATGTCCCTTTTTAAATAACAAAGTCCAGTGAATGCCTTCAGTGCCTCAGGACCAGTGGCGCACGTACCGGACATGCCATCCAGCAGAAGGGACACCTACATTGACCCTACTGATAAGCACTGCTCCACCTGACTGCCTGCAAAGGCCTCGGGCATGCACTGCAAAGGCCTAAAAAACCACTTAGTTATACCTAGAGGTTCCACAAAAAATCCTGGACCCGTGAGGTTTTGTGGATGGAAGCTGGAAGAGACCACCGCATACTGACTTGTTTCTTTTTTTTCCAGATGTAAATCAGTTTGTGCCAAATACCCATTTGATGGTTTGCCAGCAGAGCTGAAGGAGTGAGAAACGGTTACCTGTGATGATTGCGGGGTCCATCCAGCTGCCAGGGCTGTCCCAATTCAGGCTGTCGGTGGTGGCAGTGTTGGACGTTGGTACACTGTGGTTGGCGTTGGAGGGGGAAGAAGCATTGGGCAGTCCACCAAAGTTGATGTTAATGTTCGGTAGAAGTGCCCTTAGCCCGTCCTGCCATTCCTTCATATTTAAACTCTCTACAGAACTGCTGTTGTCTGGGAGATTTACCAACAAAAAAAATGGAAGATAAAAAAATAAAAAGCTGAAGTTAGAAACAGATGTCCTTCTTTGGTGGGGTATGGGATTTTGGTTTTACTTTTTAAGCTAAGCATTTACTTCCCTGTCCAAAAACTAGGGTCAATGTTTATATAGCTGATGAATTTTAGCAGAGGATGGCAGGTTTTAAACCAAATGTAAGGGAGTGGGAGAAAGATTTAACTCCTCCTCCAATTCATATTTCCCCTTTTTTCAGTTCAGAAACTTGAATAATCAAGGTACAGCGGATCTCCCTCTATTATTAATAGGGGGAAATCTACCAGATCCTTTACGATAACACCTCTGCTGCAAGCTAGATAACCCAATTTGTCTGCTTTATTAATGGACAGCAGGCTTAAAGGGTTGTTTTCTTTGAAGTACATTAAAATGAAGAAAGGCTAGGTAGGGCTTTGCAATAGAAACCGAACATGGGGAACCAGGGATGCAGGAGTATCACAAAAGGTTTTTGTTTCACTATAGCTCGCTCATTCACAGCCCTAGAGATGTTCTTCTGAAGGAAATGGTATTAGGTTCTCATGAAGTTGGAGAGAGTGCAATATCCTCTTGCAGTTGAAGAGTAGTAGTCAAAATTCTTTAGAGACCTTCCAGAATAATTCTTGACACAGCAACATCCTCAAAACTTCAGTCAAAAGCAAAACAGTTGGACACCAGAACACTCAAGTCTCAACTATTTGCCTAAATGTTTCATTGCATGTATTGTATTAGGGCAAAAGGATAACTTGGCTATTAGCACCGGAGCAAATGATCCCTGAACACAAAAGTTAAACCATGCTATCTAGAACAGATTATCACATTCTACCATCCATCTCCTGCTTTAGCTGTTCTCAAAGCAAAACAAACCAGACACAAGCATCCTAATATTTATCAGCCAATACAGAAAGTCATTTCAAAGGAAGTGTGGGGTAGAGTGCTGACAATAAGCTCTGACAAACACCTAGGACATAACCTTTTTTATGACACTACGTCTGCCTGTCCTAATTGAAAAAAGGACGCTGATGTTGATCAGCAGTGTTACAGCAAGATACTTATATAATAGTACTACATCATCAACAGAAAAGTTGTAACTTCATGGAAAATTAGAGGATATCGCTAACTTGCAACTCTATGTTGGAGTGCAAAGAAAACAGCCTCGCTATCAAAACTTGCCTCAGTAATTTTTATAAACTTGAATGCTCAGAAAAAGCTTATGCCTCCAACAATTACCATTTTGTAACCAGAGGAGTGGGGAAAAAAAAGCTTGTTCTTGAAATCCTGTGTTTTCATGCAGCACTTAACTTCCCCGAGCCAGAGTGTTTTTTAAGAACAAACTTAATAAAAGATTCTGCTTCTGTATAGAATTAGAGTAAGCAACTTCAATCGCAAGTCATAGCAAGTTTTACCTCAGTCCACGTCATCAACTGAACTTCAAAGCAAATTACTATGCAAATCTGCTATATCCGCTTTGCTTATGATGACTGATGGAGCAATGCATTCAATTTTACCCTACGTATGCCTCATTCTTAATGCAGCTGTTCTAACACAAGCACCCATCTACATGTATAAATGTCGCCAAGATAGGAGTTTGAAAAGGGCTTAGACGGGAAGCTGTGTGAGGGGCAGCTGAAGTCACTTGGACTGTTCAGTCCAGAGAAAAGGAGACCTCATTGATGTCTACAGCTTCCTCACAAGGAGAGGAGGAGAAGCAACCACTGATCTCTTCTCTCTGGAGACCAACAGTAGGACAGAAGAGAATGGCAGGAATACATGCCACAGGAGGTCAAGGCTGGATATTAGGAAAAGGTTCTGCACTCACAGGGTGTTGGAGTGCTGGAACAAGCTTCCTAGGGAAAGGAGTCACAGTGCCATGACAACATTCAAGAAGCTTTGGACAACCCCTTCAAACACATGGTGTGAATACTGGGGATATCCTATGCAGGTGCAGGAGTGGGACTCAATGACCCTTATGGGTCCCTTCCAACTCAAGACATAATAGGATTCTATGATTAGCACAGCAGCAGACACCTAGAACACCCATGGCCAGACAGACTGAAGCCACACACGGACCCTGGACAGGGATAACAGCATAGATACAACAAGTGTACTGCAAAAATCATCCTCTGTGCCTGGGCAAGTCTGCAGAACACACTTGAAAACAGACTTGGAAGGTTTACAGTCAACAGCTATTATTTCCACTCACTGTCTGAGGCTGGGAAACTACTCTTCCTCAAAGGTTACAGCACAAGATACCTCCACAGGGGAGACTGATAACTCCTAAGTATTCCCATAAGCAAAGACAAGACAAATCAGAAATCAGGTAGTGGAAGTAAACTCAAGAGCTTGCTCATTACTACACACATGAAGTTACATCTAATGACTAGAATTTTAAGTGCTACATGAGAAAAAAAAAAATAGCAGCAACAGAACTGCAGCTCTGCCTCAATAAGTAACTTAAGATCAACTTTTTTAGTAACACCTCAGCATATGGAAACAGCCAAGCCTCCAGATCTAAGTGTGACTGTATGTACAAACAGCCTGCAGCAACATCCTCTCTGGGGCCTGGTGTACAACTCACCTGGGTGGAGGGGGGAAAAAAAAAAAAAAAAAAGCAGGCTTATCAGTGATTTGTTCTGTGTTCGTCTAGCATCAGCCCATAATGCATAGAAAATGCCTTGTACTTCTACTTCCAGTTCTCCTACTGCACATCATTTCCTGTTCCCTCCAGAGTTCCCACTTTTTCTTTGCAATACTAATGTACACAGTTTTAAAAAGCTTGGTGCAATAAACTTATCATTCACACCTATGAAAAAAATATCACATTGATTTTTTTTAACCTAGTTATATAATCCTGGGATTAAAGAAAAATATATCAAGATTTTGAAAAGTAATAGTCAGAAATATCCTCAAAAACTATTTTCTCAGTGTCATTGAACATCCATAAGCCTACTCGAGGCAAGTTCTACATTCATTTTTTTAGAACAAAAGGTAGCCAGCTCACCATCATAGAAATAACTGTGCATGGAACACAGTTTCCACTTTTTCTCACTGCTGCTTCCAGCAGCTTGTGCAAAGGAATGCACCTGTTTAATTAGACATTTATACAGGGCAATAAGCACACACAAGATGCTTCTCAAGACAATGCATCACAACATCTGCAAGCCGTGGATCTGCAAGCTCATTATCATCTTAATCATGGGCATTACTAAACCCCAATATGCCCCCAAAACTCATGGGCCAGAAAACACACGCATGTAGTAAACTACATGCTTGCACCATGTTATTGAAGAAGTTTAACAAAGACAAAGCTACCAAGATGGAACATTTGTAAGGAATGGGATAGGAAATAAATACAGTGGGGCATTAGGTCATCTTTTACTAGGAAAACATATATGTTTTTGTCATGTTATTGTCCATTTAAAGAGAGACATAACAGCATACATGAGTCCAGAAATACAGTAAGCAGTTGAGACAAGGGTTTTATGGAAGAGAAGAGGCTGGCACTTTTTGGTGAGGTAACTTTAATCTGAGAGGCAGACAGTGCACTATATCTGTGTACCCTCTTTAACACAGAAAAAAAGAAAATAAGTAGTTGAGGAAGACTATCCTTTGTCTCAACTACTAGCACAAAACTCACTTAAAGTCACTGAAGTCAAGATGAAAGGCCTAAAAGGATTCCCTACATATAAAAATCACATTATTCGCTAACAATAAGGAAATTAATTAAAATCTGGTACTCCTGGGTATAAATGTGACAAACCAGAAAATTCCAAAATATTGTCTTTCCCTATTAGTTGGGTTTGTGCAACTGACAGGTAAGCCATGACAAAGACATCACCCTCTGATGCCAAAGAAAAACCAAGTACCACATTACTCAGCTGTCTGCACCAGGGTTTTCAGCTTGGCTAATAAATGCACAGTGATAAAGCCTAAACATGACCAAAGTTTTACAGCTTCATCAGACACCAAGCCTCTAAGAAGAAATGCTGCAAGTAAGTTACTCTTGTAATATGGGATCTTATAAGGGATTAAAATGCATTAAGCTGTTAAAGTAGACGGGATCAATATAGAAAGCAATGCTCTACAACACTCCCTGTACTGCCCTTCAAGACCTCAGTTACCGGCTATGACAAGTTAGAAGTAACTCCTGATGCAAACCAGGCCATGAGCAGTCTCCAGGCTCCATACAGTGATATCACAACCAAACAATTAAGTCAGCATGTCTGTGCTGGAGCCTGACAAGTTTTACACAACAGCCTAAGTGAAAAAGCAAGTCCACCCCAGAACAAGAAGTTATTTCCACCACCTGAAGAAATTAAGCATCTTCAGAAGAAATCACTAGTCATCCCTCAGCTAGTTTATTCTTTTAGTTAATTAAGTTTGTTTTACCATGAAGCTAGTAAAGTAGTTAAACTGAGAAAAGGTTGGCTCATAGTTAATGCAGATCCAGTAAAAAGGGCATTTGCCTACTGTCTTTCTCTACTTCTAAACATAATTGGTTGAAGGGAGTAATTTTTTGTCTAGCTAGCAGACTTCTCTGTTAGACATCATAACCTAGGGACTTAGGTACTAATATGCCACTCTTTCTCTCAATGAGTAGTGACTACTTCCTTCTACAGCCTCACCCTAATTTAAAGCCGTAAGTCCATGGACAATGGGAAAATGAAGAAACATAAAAACTCAGTTGACTGCAATGAAAAGATTCTACAAACAAAGATTAATTGGAGATTCTTCCACCCCCCCCCCCCCCCCCATGATCTGGCTTCACCCCATTGACAGCACCACTATTTCACATGAAAAAAATAGGCTCAAATGCACATCCTGAACTCCAGTCTTCCTTTGGTGGGTATTTCACAATACTATCTAGTCTAGCAGGTAGCTTATGTTTGCAAAAGTGAACAGATCCCACAGTTCTGACACTGAACTTATTCATGTCTCCAAGGCAGTGTGCCAACATAAAATAAAAGCACTTGAATGTAAAAATTTTCCAAGTCAAACACTATTAAAATAAGAAAAGGAAAGAAAAAAGCCTCCTCACAAACTTAACCTGTCCACCCAATTTAAATAAAGAATAAAGTTAGCTTAAAATAAAGTCTGGTTGAGAAACCTGAACATTCACCTGTATAAAGATTGGTCATTTAACAAACTTCTAAATGGAATCATTGCCCCATCGTGGCATCCTACCAGTTTGGTTGTGGAACTTCAGTAACCTCTACCTGCAATGCCTTAACATGATTCCTTCATGTCAGGAAAAGGGTGTGTATTCGTGGGGAGAGAGGGCAAAGAGAATGGTGGCCAAGCCAGAAACACAATCAGTTCTTTAGAAGACATTTGCATGAGTATCAGCTGCATTGACACAGGCTGTTCTGTGACTTCATAAATTCTGACAAATGACACCAACATGGATGCCAAGGTGTTTGATTTGGATGCATCCTCTTTGTGATGTTGGTACTATCTTTTATGTTAAAGGTCATGTGGTAGCATGTATTACAGTTTACTCAGCAGGATACAAGCCCGATAAAATGAATGTCTTACAGAGACTAGACCATTTCAAATTACCGCCCCAATTCTCACTCTTATCTATCATGAAATTCATATCAAAATTCATACAGTACATGCTTAAATAAATATGACTAATAGCAATGATCACAAGACCTCCACATGAAGTAGATGTAAAGCAAGTTCTTAGTTCTTTGCTTTGCCAAAATTAAACTCCAACCTATTACAAGAGCCTGATTTGGTACTAATTGTGTAAAACCATTAAATACCTCTATGGCAAGAATCCTAAATATTCTAGTCCTGATGCAAGCAGCCCTGCAAATCTAGGTCGCATTTATTTATTTATTTAAAGAACCCATCAGTATGCCATGTGTGTGACCAAAACACTTAAGTGCTACAGAAAAGCTTCAAATAAGCCAAAGAATTCAGAGGAAGACACCCAAAAGAGAGAAAAAATAAAGGTACTATGAGTGTCACAGCCTAACAGCACAGAGTAGCAACAAAAGCAGCAAAGAGATTATCAAAGTGTTCAGGTAATAGAATGGCTATAACAATGACATGGTTGTACGAAGGTCCTTGGTAAATCTTTAAGCAGTACCACTTAGTTTTGAAGTCTTGGCAAGACAACCAGAGTGACAAAGTTAGGCCCAAGGAAAAACAAAACTAAAAGAAAAGGAAAAAAGGAACAGGAAAGAGTACGAGAAGGAGTTCACCAGGAGTCTTTCAATTCAACTGGAAACAACAGAAACTGGAAACAAGAGGGGTCATGAGAGCATCCCTTCAAGCATCCCCTTTGCAGCAGCACCCCTGTTAGTCCCAGTCTGCACTTCATGCTGCCACTCTCACAGATACCATGGATAGTCTGCGCTTTCCACGAAACAGCCTTTTACCCTGTTCTGAGGGGTGACTAGGGGGCTTCTTCATTTTAATCTCAAAATGACTTTCCACTATAGCTATTTCCATTTTGCAAAAAGTTGTCCAGTATTTGACTGTGGGGACAAGGGGGAAGGGAAGGACAATATGCCACACCCTAAACTGCAATTATACCCATTACATTATATAGTCTTTGGATGAAAGCTGAATTTATCTATATAATCATCTAAAAAACAGTTACGATAAAAATATGAAGAGAAAGTTTGTTTGCTCATGGAATTTTTAAAACCATGAGTAAAATACCATTTAAAACTGCTACCAGATGAAGGATTTCACTCTCAAACTTAATTGATTCTGTGCATCCATGACTTCAAGGAATCACACAATGCTTAAACCAAATTATAAAGTTTACTCAATGTGCAGAGGCCTGAGAACATCACTGGCAGATTAAAGAAAATCTGTCCACATTTAAACAGCAGTGTTGCCCATCAGGCAGTAAGTAGCCACTTCATATTAGGGAGAGAGATCAAGTGACAGGAGCACTTTAAGATAAAGCTGCTTGAAGGGGACATTTAAAAACCTTACTGACGTTTTCTACAAGTGGGAAGAATGTAAACAGCTTTCTAAGTATCATTCCACTGTGACCACTTCAAACGAAAGTCTTATGGTAATGAGCTCAAAGAGCTGGGTAAACAAATATACAGATACACACATGACCCTTCAGATGTACATACACACACCTGCAAAACTGGCTTTGGTAGTCAAGACACCCCAATCTGCTCTCAGCTCCAAAATAATTCAACTAAAGCAGCTTATAATCAAGAGCACATTGATTTGTATGTTTATATTAATTCCACATGTACCAAATTGAAAAGAAAGCCAAGTAAATTAAAAAAACACTGTTTTTCAATTTAAAATAAATCAAGTGCAATTTAACTTTCCAGTAAGCCAAAAGACCAAGCAGAAGAGGAACATAAAATTCTAAAATATATACTTCAAAGGAGTGTAAATAATGTTCCTTTTTGCTGAAGATCTAACAAAATAACTTTTAAGCTTTCTGTGACTAAGTACGTGTTAAGAGTCTCAAAATTTAATTTATTTTCAGGGGAAATCCCTTCTACAACATCAGTGAGTGAACAGCTTTTCTTTGAAATTCAACAGGAAGATTCATATTTGCTTATATGTACAGTGTCAGAATTTTACTAAGTTTGACAAAAGCAATTTCACATTAAGTATAATAGAGACTTTTTGTGATTGACTTATACTTTCCATGACTCAAGAGACTTAATCTAATACATAATTATAGCAAGCAGTCTCTCAATTTTAAGCTATAAGCAAATTTCAAATTGAGCTTTTAACTTGCTCTGAAAAACACACCTATGGTTTCTGCAGCATCCCACCACTTTTTATGTCAGACTACATCACGTATTACCAAAAACTTATTGTGGTCAAGTGTAGGACCACAATCAAGTTGGGGTACACTGCACTGCATACAAAGATGACCACATATTCAAGTTTTCCACCTTCGTCAATAAATAACCTCTTTTTCATGTGACCTAACAAGACACTTCTCCAAAGAAGAATCTCAGAAAATACCCAGTTCCTGCCACCTGATAATCTTAAGTATTAACTGTTAAGATACTGAAACAAAGGAAATGGATATCCAACTCCTACGTACAGAACAATTTGATTAAAAAAGCCCAGAAATATATGCAATTCCCTTCAGCTGAGCAGAAGTTCATATCAACTTACATATAGCTGCCACTTACTCTCAGTTTCTGCATCAGGGCTCAGTCTCACCATGCTACCCTGCCCATCTGTCAATAGTTAAAAAGGCTTGGACCTCAAGTGAAAATCCTGTAAGTGTACTTGTGGGGGCATGAAAATATATTCATAAATAAAACCAAAAGATAGGGAACTTGCCCCACAGTCAATGCAATAACTAGAATTAGCAAAGAAAAATTAGATTTTCAGATCTATATCAACAATTAGAAAAAGTCTATCCTAGATATCAAGGTTCTGGATTACATGACTATCCAACCAACTCTGACCAAGGCTGACACCAGCATGTATTCAGTGTACTGAGAAACTATAAGCTTTTTTTTTCCTCACACATTTGTAGCAAACAATTTACGCTGATGTATATTTGCAGATACTTCAGTCTTTTTGTAGGAAGATTACAAAAACTGCAAAAAAGCAGAGAATAAACAACCTTCAATAATAGTATATCAATTCTGATTACAAAATGCTGTCTTCCAAAAAATGTAACTCAGTTTTTGAATATTTCTTTCCTTTTTACAAAAAATTACTTCCAGGAACAACAAAATTCAAATGAGGTTGCGATGTGGAAGGAACAAAGAGATGGAAAAGGAGGGAAACTATCAGATTCCCACTCCTTTCCCTCAAATGTGATTTGGTATCAGTGGGAGGAGAGAACCTTTTTGTAAAGTCGCTCTTTTTAATTGCCATTATCCTTTCAGGATTTTTCTCTTATGCTCTTCCCCAGTACAATATTTAAAAAGATTGCATGACCTTTCTCAGTGGTTTTTTGAGTCAGGGCATTTTAAAATACATTTATGCAGAATGCCTATGAACTCTCTGTGCTTTTTGCTTGAATTTCTCAGTCATAACTCAAGATGACTCAAGTCATCTTGGCCTGTATCAGACATGGTGTGGCCATCAGGTCCAGGGAGGTTATTCTCCCTGTGTACTCAGCACTGGTGAGACAGCTCCTTGAATACTGTGTTCAGTTCTGGGCCCCTCACCACAGGAAGGCTGTTGAGGCTCTGGAGCTAGTCCAGAGAAGAGCAACAAAGCTGGTTAAGGGGCTCAAGAGCAAGTCTTACAAGGAACAGCTGAGAGACCTGGAGTTATTTAGCCTGGAGAAGAGGAGGCTGAGGGGACACCTTATTGCTCTCTACAACTACCTGAAAGGAGGTTGTGGAGAGGAGGGAGCTGGCCCCCTCTCCCAAGTGACAGGGGACAGGACAAGAGGGAACGGCCTCAAACTCCACCAGGGGAGGCTCAGGCTTGACATAAGAAAAAATTCTTCACAGAAAGGATCGTCAGGCACTGGAACAGGCTGCCCAGGGAGGTGGTGGACTCGCCTTCCCTGGAGGTGTTTAAGGTGTGGGTGTATGAGGTACTGAGGGGCATGGTTTAGAGATTGGTGGGAATGGTTGGAGTCGATGATCCAGTGGGTCTCTTCCAACCTGGTGATTCTATGATAACTGAAATTTTGTGAGATGGACTCGACTGAGGAGCTGCCGACATTTCAGGTCCATGCCCAAGGCACACGGCCTCATTAGACACTGCTACCAACAGGTGGGACTGCCAAGAGTACACATTTCTTGTTTCTAAAGGGAAAATGTCAGGGTTCTTAAACTCATTAAGTCAATTACATCTTTTAACTTATACTAATGGTTAACTCTATATTCTGAGGTGTCCATTTCTATATCAGAAAAGACTCCAAGAGAACACAGCACCTCGAGCTAAGCATGTGCCTGCTGCAGAAAGGAGACAGATGCTGCATGAGGCAAACAAGCTGCCTCTTACAGAGCCACCCTGAGATATTAAATGTTACCTATGAGAGGAAAGAGCCTTTACAACTTCCGGTGAGCCACTCAAATGTATTAGGGAAAAGTTCTTGTTTCATAAACAGTCTTCCATCCACAGAATGTAGCTAGTGCAGCTGAAGCTCTATTGAAAAACTAAGAGGTCTGACATAAAACACCTCCCCATTTCTGGGGAACAGTTACAAAAAAAGTAGTTAGGACTGATGCTCCAGAACACACGCTGGGTTAGCCACTCAGGCCACTTATTTGAGCCAATATCACACTTATTCCAAGTTTAGCTATGTTCGTGAGAGGAATCATTCATTGTGATATACTGCAGCCAAGAGAAGTTAGAGGATTATTTTAAAAAAAAAAAAATTTTTCTTCACTTTTTTAGTCATATGTTTTCTCTGAAATAAAATTACACATTTAAAAAGCATTGTACTACTAAAAAAAGCAGGATGCCTGTCTTTCATCGCTATCCCCAATAATTTGAAGTAATTAATAACAGCTTAAAACCAAACTCCCAGTGATGAGGGTGCAGATATTTATATACCAAGCTTAATTTGGAACAGAAACTCCTATACAATCATAAGAAGCAACTCTACAGGGTTTTAAAAACAATTGCTCTGAAAAGGCACTGGGAGGGCAAGGTGGGTGTAAGTGATGAGATTTTAGAACAGATGGAGAAGTAGCAGGATTTATAGGACAGCTGCAGTGGATCTCCTGGAGATCATGACAAGATTATACTACAGCAGACAGGCCAGCTTTAGTAGTAAATGTTGAAAGTGTAAGGGAGTTCAGGGACAAGAAACCAGAGGTAGGACAAGGAACATCCATAGTGGGTTTCAAACAGTGTGACTTCAATCTTGACATTTATTTAATGCTTTGGAAATTAATTCAAAATCCCACTTCCATTTACTTGATTTTAAACCTAGCAGCTCCACTCTGGCTGCATTAAAAGAACAAGCACCTTCAGAGCAACAGAAGCAAGCAGGTCAAAAGTTTATTTACAAATTGAATTTGTTCCACAATCCTGAACACTTCACCTCTTTGCTAGTGAAACAGAACATTAGTTATGATAGTAAATAAAAGGAGAATTAATTTTAGGGGCAAGGGATACACACAGATAGAAAGCATCGCCTAAAGAGGGCCTCAAGGTCCTTGGAAAGAAGCAGGATACCTTAGGCATAAGAATTTATGAGGAGAACTAATTACTCAGCGGCAAAGGCTGCCCTAACAGTGCTGAGGAAAATCAGTGTGTGCTGAGGAAAATCAGTGTGTGCTGAGGAAAATCAGTGTGTGCTGAGGAAAATCAGTGTGTGCTGAGGAAAATCAGTGTGTGCTGAGGAAAATCAGTGTGTGCTGAGGAAAATCAGTGTGTGCTGAGGAAAATCAGTGTGTGCTGAGGAAAATCAGTGTGTGCTGAGGAAAATCAGTGTGTGCTGAGGAAAATCAGTGTGTGCTGAGGAAAATCAGTGTGTGCTGAGGAAAATCAGTGTGTGCTGAGGAAAATCAGTGTGTGCTGAGGAAAATCAGTGTGTGCTGAGGAAAATCAGTGTGTGCTGAGGAAAATCAGTGTGTGCTGAGGAAAATGGGACATACAAGGTCTCTATGCAGTGGTCAGTAAAAGCAATCCTGGAAACAGCCAAGGGTCATTTACAAACAGAACTTGTTATTTTGTAACTGCAAAACAGCAATAATACCTTTGTTAAGGTGTGACTGCAACATCAGTATAACATGTCCATTTCTGAGAGGAGTTGCTCTGCACTGCGAAAAAATACAGGCCTTTGGAGCTACCACACACAGCACTAATAGTTGTGTCAGCCAAGATTTCAACAGATTTCCTATTTTCAGTTTTTAGAGAAAGACTTAAGTCAGCCATAAACCTAACCAGAAGCACAAAAAGGCACTGTTCAGCTGCCATGCTATCTGCCCAGCTGCTGTCAGAAAGCCAGACATCAAGGAAGATCATCAAGTGAGCAAGCAGTCTTGAAAGGATTACGACAGAAAATTCACAAACTAATGCATCTCTCACCATTAAGACCATCAATACTTAGAACTGACACTAAAGCTTTCACATACTGTCAGGTCAACAGAAAAAGTGTAGCAAAACGCTCTTTCAACCGCTATATACAAATAAAGGGATGTGAACTAGCACTGGAAGTCACACTAACTGTTGCTAGGATATGAGGTTAAGTGCATTCTGTATACAGCATCTGGGCAGTTTTAAGTTTTACAACATGCTGAACTCAACTGCCATATCACACAGGCCAGACTCTTTTCTGAAAAGGCACAGTAGCAGAGGCAGAACTCCCTTAGAACCCCATACCAAACTATTATCCTGAGACTACAGAACAGCGTCAGCTGCTACGCTCCAAATTCAAGACTTCTTTGGTTCCATGACTTTGTATAAAATAAGCCATGTTTTAATTCATTCAGGAGACTGAATCAACTATTAACAATCAACTCGGAGAGGAGACAAAGTCAAAAGCACAAGGTCAAATAAGAAATGCATGTCTCAAATGGAAAGGATATTATGTTTTCAGAAAACACTAAGTCAGACAAGGCCTCTTACTAATAAAGGCAAAGCACGTCAACACCAATTCTGATCTCATCCTTCTTTATGGTCTAAATAAAGTCCTTCATACAGCATGACCATAGCCAATAATTAGGCATCTTCCTTTGTTTTACTAAAATATTGTGCAAAGGTAGCACTAGGAAAGAAAGGATCTGATGTTCAATACAAGTCCAATAGCCGGGGTATGGAGGCCTGAAAACAAAGCAGGAAAAGATACAAACCCATAAGTTAGGTATGGAAAAGCTCAAAACTTAAAATAAATTGGAATAAATTGATCAGCTTAATAGAACCTTCATTGTTTTGCCCTCCCTGCCTACCAGCTATTACTTACCTAAATGCAGGCAAGATTGAAACTTGTACACTAATCAGTGTCTTGATAAGGAATTCAATGCAACCACCACAAAGACTGCTGGATGGCACCCAATTGTCTACCAATTCATCATCTCCATCTCATCTTGAAATATATATAATTTTGATTTGTCAATCATATACAACTGTATCCTTACAATATCCAAGTCCCGTTTTTGAAGTTTCAAGAACAGAAGGCTCAGAAGACAAGTCTACTGCAACGTCCATGTCAATGGGCTACATGGCTAAAATAACATGATGGGTTTCAGAGCAGTTATTTTCAAGGACATCAGGTAAAACTTTCTCTTCCCCTAGCCTAAACAGGATTTAATTCTTCATGTGTCCACTTGACTATTTCCTCTACACTAAGTTTCTAATGCAGGTATGATACATATAAAATGCCTGTGTTCAAGAAGCATTCGGACAATGCTCTGAGATGTATGGTTTAGTTCTTAGGTTGCCCTGGGTGGAGTCAGGCGTTGGACTTGATGATCCTTGGGGGTCCTTTCCAGCTCAGGAGATCCAGTGATTTACATAGAAAGAGTATACACACAGTATTGTATAGCATTAGTCTTGGAAGAATAAAAATTTCTACCTAATTTGGAATTACATTCAGAATAGTTATGAAATTAAGAAATAAAATAACAGTCAGTGTTTCAAAATGTCAATTGCTGCTTCTTGCACAGAACTGATGGGAAAGACAGACTAACCACTTACAACTTCTTCCTCATGCTTTTAACTATGTGGGTTTGTTTCTATACTTGCTCTCTGTAATAAAATCAACTGCTAACAACCACTCAGTAAACTCAAATTATCTACTTCCCCATTATAAATACACACGCCTCATTTTCTAAGCATTTGTCTCAAAACACACTGTCAATCTGGGACCTACTTTACTCTGTGACCCAATAATTCACCCATTTTTTTACAACACACGACCAGGCAAGTAGGATAGCAAAGATGATAGTACATTAGTTACAGAATTAAAAACTCCTTCCTGTTGCCCTAAAGTAACAAAAAAACAAAGGCACCCACCCACATTGCTGTCAGTGGATCTTTCTTTGGTGTTATCTGCAGAACAAGTAATAGCCACTGTCCTATATTCTTCAGATAGCTTGCACACAATCTAGGATATGACCGCTTTTAGCAACAGTCACACTGTCCATGAATAAGTCACTGAACTTCAATCCAGAAGCACATTTACACAGTTTTAATTATACAGTAAATGATCTAATCCATCCTACTCCAGAGAACAGCAACAAGTTTAAGTTTTCCCTTAAAAATAACATATGTAACATCTGCTACAGTTTGCAAAATCATTGGGGGGGAAGGAGGAAATGCTAGTCTGCAGATCAGTCAATCAACAAGTCCTTTTAAATAAGGTTTGGGGACAAATGTATGCCTCATTAATATGATACATTTCAAGTATATGCATAATAAAACTATGAAGCCAATCATGTGTCATTTTCAGTGGAAACTGCAGAATAAGTTTCATGATCATAACTTCCTCTGAGAAATACGTTATCAAATTCCACATAGAAAATTATTTTTAAGTGAGAGCTTCAAAAATGAAAAGTAGATAGTGCCTGTTTCCCTCCATTTAAGCCTGGTGCACGTCACAAAACTGCTCTACCTTGACCTGTGGGGTTATGAATAAGGTACACCTCTGACACTTCAATAAACAAAAGGTAGCTCCAGAATATGACATTTAATGAGATACACATGACCATTTCACTGTTACATGAATGTTAACATCGACCTAAAAAGTAGAAGTAGCAGCAGTTTAGGATATCATTTTCTTCCTACATGCTTCAAAACCACAAATACACTTAGCAAAATGAACTAAATTGGATTTCGAGAGTGTAGAAAAGTGTATTAACTTCATATAAAGCCATAGATGTTCTTACATCTGCTAGCAGAAACCCTGAACTACCAAGACAAAAATGTGAAGTTCTACCTCTACCATGTTTCTTTTGCTGTTACTTCTGAAACAGCTGAGTTAACACTTTCTGAAAACACTCTAATATAAACTAACAAAAGAGCTAACAAAAAGGAGCCTCAGGTATACTACAATTAATCTTTTCATATTGCTAAATGGGTATTATGATACATACTGCCTTTCTAGTAGGTCAGCTAGAGTCTGTCAGAAAGCACTCGACTAAAGTCCCATCAATATGATTTCTCTGTACTTGTACATCAATTTCCTCCCCCACTAGACAGCTGTATCTGAAAATCAAATGAGGAAACTAGGAAGGTTCTGTAATTATATATCTGTTACTGACAGACTAAAAGCAAGCATAAAGCACAGGAATTAAAAAAAAAGCAGAAAAGGAATTCTTTGAGACCTGTGCACTAGATCTGGATTTGAAAAGACGGAATACTCAAACTGCAAACTATTAAATCGGCACACACACAAAAAAGGAATGAGGGCATCTCCAGACTTTGAAATTCTTTGTACCACTGAAGTTAGAATGCTGCAGAAAACCCTAGGCACTAAACACCAGACAAAAAAAATCCATAACCCAGCAAACAAAACCAGAACTACTCAAGGTTTTACCTGATTTCTGACAACAAGAAAAAGGAATAAACTGTTTGTGCAAGTGATTATTTTGCCAAGATATATCAAAGCTGAAACATAGATCAGTTAAGAAGTATTTTCACTGCAGCAACTGCTATCTAATTGTCAACCAGGTAGCTAACAATGTTCTCTGTAACAGGAGATAAACACAGACTCAAAGGAACTTTGAGTTCCACAGAGACTACAGCAGATGTTTATTTTCTCGTTTTAGCACTGTATATACCAAAAATAGAGAATAATTGGTTCTAGCAGTTGTGCAAAATAAATAAAAAAGATAAACTTAAGTATTGACTCTGTTGCCTTGAAACCTACAGGGGAAGTTCATGGTATGAGCTGTTCAATCAACACCACAAAACCTTGGTCTTGAGTAGTTGTACCAAAGATCTACAAGTCTATAAACAGAAAGATGTCCACTTGCAAACCTCTTAGGGCAATGGATGTAAGGCAATTTAAGGAATCCTTTCACAAGCCTAGAATCAACCTGTACCATAGACAGGCCTTTTTCAACACTGAAGTGTCCCCCATAGTCCAGAAGAAAGTCTTGGTACTGTCCCCTTGAGTAAACAAGAACTGAGTGGCAAATTCAAAACTTGATGTCTTGCAATTCTCCTGGAAGTTCTAGGTAGTTCAGGGGACACTGAGCAACAATTTGCAATTATACAGGTGCTGCATTTTTTTCTACATGTCAAAAATAAAATTTTCCCCCGCACATACCCCTCAACTTTAACACTTTGGTATAACCAGCATCAGTATTTTTTAGTCTAAAACCTTTGTCACTAGCAATATAGAGTTTTGAACTACTTGCATGAGTGGTCTGGAGCAAGTGTTAATACTATGAATTGGCCTAAAGACTCTACAAAAGTATTGTAGGCTTAACAAGCCTTCAAAGAGGATAGAGCACAGGAAAATAAGAGGCAAAATTACCTTTTGCACTCGAGCATCAAAAACAAAGTGACTTTCTCCAGGTCACTTACAGCATAGCTAGTACTTCTCAAAAACCCATCCAAAGAAAACACTGGCAATATCTCAAGAAGCAGTTTTCTTCATCTCATGGCTACAAAGAGTTTCAAACCTGCAGTTCACTACACACTTAACACTTTTTTTTACCCGGTTCAGAAAAGACAGTCTGTTTGGGCCAAGATCAATCAGAAGCATGGAATGATTCCACATTCCAGAAGTGGATTTTTAATCAAGACCATTATTGTTACAGTTAGTTCCTTAGTTGGAATACTTTCTGTAAAAGAGTCTGTCAATTCTTTCAGAGCAGCCTGAACTGGTCCTGACTGCACATCTATTTTCCTCCAACACCACAACCCTCAAAGTCAGGACCGATGTTCTTACACACATTGCAAACACCCATTCACTTAAGGCCATATGAAGTACAGAAATGAACAGCACCGAGTGTTTTTTGTGCAGCCGTTCGGTTGTGCATAAGAGGGAACAACCTGGCCAAGACATCTGGCACACATTACCATCATTACAACTTTTCACATGATTTTAAGAGCTCTGGTCAGCACCTGTATGTCAACATGGAAGTCGTAACGTACTTCCACAGCCTACTCTTAAGGAAACCAAATCTGGCAAGACTTAAGAAATACAATACCAATCTGCTTTGGCATAAAATTAAACGGGCACAGAATACTCCACCTTCCTTATAAAGCTCTATTATAAGGCTAAAGATCAAGATATTTTTTTAAAAAATAAGAAGGGACTATTGAAAACAATATTCCTCCCTCTGTTCATAAACCTAGCATCACAGTCAAGATACTGCTCTACCACTTGTAGCTGGCTATTCTCTTTTCTGTCCTGGCTCACAGAAGCTTAAAGCATGAAATTAAATCATATTCATAGGCATCCCAATTCACCTACCTGATATAGGGATCCCTCCCAGACCTGTGCTGTGTTGTGGTGGGAGATTCAAGTCCAAGAAATTACTATTTGAGGTGGGATTTGCTGTGTGGTTCAAGTGCATGATGCTATTGCGTGGGAAGGCCATCCAAGGATAGCGAGCTGCTTGGCCTGGAAAACTGAAGGAGTTGTAAACGGCTCGATGCTGTTGAAACTGTGGGAACCTCTGTGGCATGACTGGAAAGGTGCTACTGAGAGAGTTGGCATTTGTGGGTGCAGCAGGATGCAGGAATCCAGAGCCTGGCCCTTTGGCAGTTGTAGTGTGTGGGGTAGGGTTCTGAAGAGATGTGGGCGAGAGGGAAGGTTGGTCTTGGACTGACAGTTCCTTCTCAATCAGGTCTGCTAAGGCCTTACGGGTGATGTCAAACGGGTCAAACCCTAAGTCATCCTCTTGCTGTTTAGAGGAACCAAACCCAAAAGCCGCTTGCCAGTCTGTGGAGGAGGATACTGGTATAGTTTCTGTCAGAAAGGAGAGGAACAGGATTTAGAAAAAGAATTAGTAAGTATTTATACATACAAAAATTTCACCTTCAGCGTATCTGAATATGTTGCCAATTATCTTGCATATCATACTTCCTCATACATTCCCAAAAGATACCTTATTCAACAGCTTGGAATACCATTTTCAGATCAAACTGTCATACACTTCTATTTAAAGTGAAGTGGTAGTACTAGCGAACAGAATTTTTACTGCAGAACTGCCCTGTTCCTGAACTACAGATAAGCCTTGCCAAATTGCATTTTCAGTAATAGCACCAAGCAGAAAGAGACCACTAAACACTTGCTTAGAGCCTTCTTTACGCCTATACTGGTGGATCAAAGTGTGATCAAGCACAGCTGAAATAAGGCTGTTACTCTGCTCCATATTTTACTTTCAGTATTAATTCTGTGCTTCAGCTCTGCTGTACAAGAAGGGAGGTTGGAGGGAGGAAATGTTCCTCTTAAAGGAGGAACCTCTGACCACTGTTTAAAAAAAAAAACAAACAAAAAACAGGCCCCCTCCCCACACTGTAAACCCAAACTGACTATCATAATGAAGAAAACCAAGCCAAATTCTGTAGACACATTGATGAAACAAAGAAATAAGGAGCTGTATTAAAAGACATCATTAAATATTTTGAGGCTGTGTTGTAAAAAAGGTCATCAAAATTTCCCTGCATTTTCAGCTAGCACTTCATTTTGTTAAGATGATGAATATTATTCAGGTTCAGTGAATCAGGAGTCTAAGTTCTCGGTATTTTTCCTCAAAACTTTGGTAATGTAAGCTGATGACTGCACAATAGTATCACTCACAACATTAACTCCCTCTGCTGGTAGGGAACCTGGTCTGCTGCTTTAAGGAACTGGAACTGAGTTCAGTATCTACATTTGTATTTTCACTCTAAAATCCTTAACAGATAAAAAGAGCTATCAGATAGCCAAAACCTTATTGCCGTGTTCTTGTTTAAGTATGAAATTCATGGTTGCTATAAATTATGAAACTAACAAGATCTCTACTACCTAGAAATTTTCTCTCACTGACATTTAATCCTTACTAAATTGGTATGTGTAGTACCTTAGCACCAAGTAATTTTCTTGGTAATAAATACTGTTTCCGAAGAGGATTATGACATCCAGAAGAGATAAACATCAAAAGAAGACTAATCATTATATAAACCAACTGTATACTACAGTCCCATTTACATAATATTGTTTCATTTAAATGAATTTCCTAACACCTCCCTTCGATTTATAATACGGGAGTTTGTAAACACTGTCAACCATTCCCAAGACTATGTAAATACACTTAAAACTACGTTTAATTAATATGAAAAGGTATTTCATACAAAATACCTGAAAAACACAGGTATTGTTCAGTTGTTGCAAGACAGCGTATTTTTATCTTTTCTGAAGGTATACTATCTCACTTCACAAAACTTAGGCACCTTCAGGTAACTAAGCAGGACACCGATGTTAGAATTACGGATTAAAGCAAATCATTACATCAACATAAACTGGAGCTACATATCCTCCTCATGCTCAAGAAAAACCCACAACCTTGGATATTATGCATACATGTCATCCCATTATTCAGATGGGCACAAAAACTAAGAAAACTAAAATAAGAATTCTTATAATTCCGCCTTGCAGCTAGAAAACTCCGTAAAGTTTCTTTTAGAAGAAAACCTTGTATCAGTGCAATTCATTTGTAGTTAAGTGACTAATTTAAATCATCATGAAGGAAAAAAAATCAGTATGGAGCAAGACCCAGAGTTTTTGGCTCTACAGTTTCAGACATGAGTTGCATGTGCGAGTAACATGCAACCATGTCACCTGTGTACATACCTGATGTGAAGAGGCTCTGTGGTTCTGGTGCTGTGGGCCAGTCATTTGAAGTCTGTGGAGAGCTGGGGAATGGAGGAAGCCCACTAGGGATGGGGTTAGGGTGCCGAAAGTTGTCAGAGAAGAGTGACTGTGATTCTGTTATAGCCCCTTCAAAAGGAGACCGGGCACTGTGATTAGATGAACTGATGGGTATAACTGGATTGGGTTTCGTTAAACCAGGCGGTGGTGAAGGCGTATCACTGTTTGTTAACTACAGGAAAGAAAGGAAGATAAACAGGACAAAGTATTACATATAAAATATTATTCACTAATACAGTTGAAAAATTTCCCCAAAACTTTGGGCTGCCAATAAGTTACCTAATATATAGCTCAGGACAAGGTCAAACAAAAGTCAACTTAGCAAAAGCATTTTTTGGTTTTGTTTATAATTATGACAGACGTCAGAAAGCACTGGCTTCTCCAGCTCCAAGTTGCACCAAGCTCTCAAATTCAATTTTTATATTGACAGCATTTATCTTTATGTCTTACCTGTTGCGAACTGTCACCATTTCCTATACTGAGGGAATCTGAAGGTTTGTCGATAGGGCTGCAAAAGTTGGAGGGGAAAAGAGACAATTAGAGATTCCAGCATTTAACTTGAAAATCAACAGTTAGTTTTGGAGCGGTAGAAAAACCTTGAAATAAAGACAAAGCAAAATTAATTAGGAAGAATTAAAGAGGAAAAAAGTCTGCTTATGGTTTATGAGACTAAGTTATAAGCATTCAACACATTTGCCATATATTGTAATACTACTTTCCACCACTCTCCACTCTGTTTGGTGACTGCCCTGTTAGGGAACAAAAGGGAAGTTTTAAACATGTTCACAGTCACTATGCCGTTCAAGAAACAGGACTCTTGTACTATGGTAGCGTTCTGTTTGCAGTCATTTCCACCTATTCTACTACTGGAGAGAAACTCTGGAACAGATTTGTTTTCCAAATATTTAAGTTGTCAGTTCCCATAAAAATACTAAATAAATGTGTGGAGAGATAAGAGATAAAATTAACTACTTATTCCTGGTGGAAAATTAAGTTTATCCCCAGCCTTCAAGCTTGAACTAGCATAAATTAATTCCAAAGTGAGAAAACTGAGTTTTTAGATAACTGAAGAGAAAAAATGCAGGAAAACGCACAGCATAAAAAAACTGTCAAACAGAATAAGTGATAAAAAACAGCAGAAAACCACCTCAGAAAGCTATTTATACTGGGAATTAAGATGACTGAACTAAAACAGTACATCTCAAGATTCAATAGGTATCTGTGAGCAACCTTAATCATGCTAAATACCATACTAATCAACCAGTGTTAGTTCAAGTACAAATTAAAATAACAGCTTCACATCTTCGAAGTACTTGGATTTTTATCTATCTATAAGAGAAGATGCACAAGCATCAGGCTGCACAGTCTAAAATACTGTTCTGGAAATAAGGACCAGAAGTGAGAACATGAATCGCAGTTCTATTAAGAGGCCAGAACATGATACAAAGCCAGCTGCAGGCATTATCTGTTAGTAGAAGTCAAATTCATACATATATATATATATAAATAAAATTGACTAACTGGGTGTAGACTTCACAATCTAGCTACACCTTGTTTTCAACCATCTCTTGCTGCTGCGAAGTTTAAGTACTGCACAGACACAGATATTATTGGGCAAAAATTCATATGTTGCTTCTCCAACATATTTGTTGTCTAGAATAACAAGACAAAACCTAGAACTAATTCTCTTCCATTGTGAAGAAGTTTTATAAGAGTAATCCATCAATAAAACCCATTTTTGTGCAAAAGAAAACTGAGTTGGTATCTCCAAGATAACAGAAGCTGAAGTATTTGTGACTATTAAAGAAGAATCTGAGAAACAGATTTGCAAACAAATACCTGCAACTCAGTCATCCAACTGTATGAATAAAGTTATACCACTTGGAACAAACTGCCTCATGTTACTAATGTCTGAACACCCATAGCATAAAAGTTTGCTGTGGGAACTTCACTACACTGTCATTCTGATTGCAAAGCTGATATTTCAGCCAAATTCTTGTCCTACAGCTACTGACAAAAAGTCACAATGCCGCAGTTGAAAAAGCTATGTGCAAGGCAACTTGTGATGACAATCAAAGTGTTGAAAATGTTTATTATACTTGAACCTGCTGCTTCCTATACTAAGGAGCCTTTAATGATATGACAGTCTTCCAGCCCCCATAGCGAACAAGTTTCGCTATGTATTGGCTGCAATACTTTTACCTATATTTAGTGCATTCTTTTCAGAAAGAAAAAGGAAGCTTCATGTCACTATTGAGATACAACCACAGGATCTCTGATTACACCTCACAGGACTGCTATTAGGCCTAACAAGAACGTACCACTTTCAAAAGCATACATAATGCATTGGTTCAATATTGATTTAAAACGAAGGTCAGCTACTCAATGGGCAACACACCACTTCTTGAAATATTAGGGTTCACCTTATTTTTTCCATCCAACCTCTGAATGAGCCCACCTAATACTACATAAGGGGGTCCACAAAAAAAAAAAAAAAGCAGCATGACTACAGACTCCCATTGGAACAGTAAGTGATGATTATGATGGAAGGACACCAGTTCTATTCAAGGAGGGCACCAAATGAAGACAAGCTGGTTAGCAATAAGGAAGTTATTGCAAGCAGATTAATTGCTTCCTCTGCACAAAAAGCCTCAGATGAATTGCCCTGTTGTTCCTGTTATTGAGTGGTAATCAGGGAACCCTTACCTCTGCAGTTGTGTTTCTGGAACAGAACATTGTAAAGAGATGACAGATATTCAGCCCTGACATTTAGTTTCCTTCTGTTGAAGCTTTTATGAGTGATGAGCCTCCTGATGTACAGCAACTATCGTGTAACTTTTGTGGAAGCTTCTGTATAGAAATGAAGGGCTCAGCTCTGGCTGGGACCATGCTGCTATGTAAACTGTTGATCCCCCAGTTACTTAGTTGCCCTCAGCCCTTACCTGTACCATCACTTAACTTGACATTAGGGTTCTCCTGTGCAATCTGCCAACTGGTCTTTCTGACACAAGCTACACTGCGCACATTTTTCAGTCACCTGCTCAGGATCTGAATCCAGCTCTCTAACCAGAAAGAGACTGGAAAATCATTCCCTCCACACCAATCAGTGAGAGAGAAAGACAGCTATCTGAAGTATAAAAGACAGCACAATTACCCGAAATCTGAGTTTGCACCGTCTGGA
The DNA here is from genome assembly GCA_033558105.1 of Coccyzus lansbergi. Lineage (NCBI taxonomy): Eukaryota > Metazoa > Chordata > Aves > Cuculiformes > Coccyzidae > Coccyzus > Coccyzus lansbergi. Next base: position 95,545 of record JAUMJK010000293.1, read on the forward strand.
GTCATGTGTTCTGGGTCTGTGCCATTTTCTAATATAGGAGGCGTTTTCCTGTGTTCCATTGTTAAACCGTTGGCTGATTTACTTGAACTCTGTAATGATGGCCAGGCATCTTTGTTATTACTGTTGGGTCTGGAAAAAGGCAAGAGTGGAGAAGAAAAAAAAAAAGAAGAAAAAAAGAAAAAAGTTCAAGTTATGAGGAAAGTGTTTTTAAAAACTATAAGCACTGGGAGAATGAATCCTTGTGCCAGACAATCCATGAGAATAGATTTATCTGGATATTATTTCTCAAATTTTTAAATGGTGGTGACTTAAAAAAAAAAAAAGAGAATTAGTGGGGAGGCTTAAGAGAAAACTGAGGGGAATCTCATTTTCTTCACTGACTAGATTGCTGCTCTGCTAATGCTAAATTCCAAACTCGCCTGTTCGGAGGAGGAGAAAAAAAAGTAAAAATCCTTCAACAGATTCAGTTATTCAGACCTACAGACGCCTCACTTATTATTGGTTTTATCCCATAAGTATTGTAATTTCTGTAAATCATGATTTCTTAAAAAATGTATTATATTCCACGTTCTACCAAGCCTGGCCTTAACAGATAAAGTCCATGTTTTAAGCCTATACAAGGGTCCACAGCTTTAACAGATCATGAGACCAGTCAGACTGACACACTGTTCATTCAAGTCACTGATCCCTTCATTTCTAATTTAAAGCCGTAATTGCTTCCCTTTTATAAAGTAACACTGAATTTCACTTCAGAGTGAACATTAGATCTGAAAGAAGTTAAAGACGATTCAAAGCCTAAGTTTCTGCTGAAAATAATAACACTTTATACAAACTAAAGCGAGCTGGAGTATCATCTATAACTGAATGCATTCAAATATACTGTCATTTGTTAATTCTACAATTTTACTATGGAAGATATGCATTCGCTTTCTTCACTTCAACATCAACTTGAGCTTTTCATTTGCAAAATTATGGTGTTTTTAATATCGAGATGTTGTCTTCATAAGGAAGAAGGCTTAAAAAATTTTATTTTTTTTTTTTTAATACGTATGTTGCCTTTGATGCCTCTTTCATTCATATGTTATTACATGGCCCAACAGTTTCCTCACATCTCTAGGTCAGTTTAATACGTTCACAGTTGGAACCTGGAAATTCCTACAGCTGCTACAGCAACAGAAGTGTTTCCTACACCTGTTCAGATAGAATTGGTGTTACTAGCTACCCTCAAATCTCAGTTAGCACTGTAAGACTTTATATTCTACTCCCATCTCCGCTCATACAGTATGTATACAGACTAGAGTACTGATCCAAATTTACAGATCTCATCTTTGTTTTGTAGACACTTCAAGTAAGTTAGAGATAGCGAACTGATCAGATACCAAACATGAACAAATGAAGAGACATCATCAGCACAATGTCAGTCATTTAATATTCTCACCCCTACAAAAAAAACCCTGTAATCTAGATGTTACAAGACTGCAAATTCATTAATAGATTTATTTTAAAATATAAAAATTTGTGCCTGCCAAAGTGCAAAGCCATCTCTATACCAAAACTAACTTTAAAACATCAGTTAAAAGTCAGGCTTGCATCCAAGGAGAGAGGCAAAGAAACAGAAATGGTTTTATTTTTCAGGGTGGTACTTTGGGCATGTGAGGTATTTTATTTTAGACAAGTTGAAAGCTTTGTGCTTGTAAAGAGCTGTTCTCTAAAGCACCACAAGTGTTTCCACTCATAGCATAAGAAAGCATACATTTCAACTTCAGTTCTTTAGGAAAAAGTCAGCAGACTTGGGGGAAGAAAAACCTCCAAACCCACAAAAGAGCTTCATCTGTTTTAAAAGTAGAAAATACTCCTACTTTTAAGAGAGTGCAGTCAACATGACTATGAAGTAACACAGCAAGAGGAGTACCCATACACACCAAGTAGCACTAGGGAACTCTAACGCTTGCCTTCAGCAGCATGAAGAAAGGTCTGCAGGTAGAACCTTTTCATTTAGAACACAATTGTGAAAAAGCATTCACGCAGATTTTAATAAGGTGTTCTCTACTAGTGGATATTTATAATTAAAACCCTATTATTTAGAACTCAATTTCTGTTCAATTCCAGAGTGAAACAGAAATCCTGCACCCCAGAAAGACAAGAACAATCACAAAGTTGTCAGAGGCTCTCACAAACCGCCATAAATATTAATACCATATCAATGAATCAGCCAAAACCAAGAATGCGATTGGATAGAAAACTATCAAGGAGAAAAATACATTCATCAGTACACAAGCTACATTTTGTACTGATGAAACAGGACTATAAGGAACAGTTTGAAATCCCAGCTGCAAGAAGAAATTGACTTTGTGACCCAAACGGTGGTGCCTTGCCTTGAGCCAAGAACTGAGCCTGTGTTGTGATGATGTTGTGTAGCTAACAAGTGAAATTAACTCCAGACCACTTGCTGCCTTTAGAGTAACATACCACTTTTTCCACAAATGCAAAAATGTTAGCGCCACAGACTGCCAAGCTCTAATTCATAATTGCTTTCTGAAGTCTTAAAAGCTTGCTGCATTTTCAGCTTGAACATTCTTTCTTCACTGGTATCATTTGTTTTGTTGGAATCTAATTAGGCTTCAAATTAAGATTAGTTCAGACTCTGAATGTAAAACAATCAATGCCCAAAACGCAGGAAGTGGTGTATTTGTTTTACTCACTGCACTCTTCTTTCCAAGTCAATACTGAACCAGTACTCAAGAAATAAGATGTGACACAATCCTTATCCACCTGGAGGTCTTGACCACTTGCTGTCAAAATGGACATGACTCTTCCTCCACAATTTAAAGAAAATGCTTCCAGTACATCAGTTCACAGAATTTTCTGCTTCATCAGTCTCCAATGACAATATTTTTAGATACAGTACTCACTTTCTTGCTTAAACTATTGTGCAGTGATGCCGTCAGTGATGTATTATAATCTAAAAAAACACAGGAGTGGATGAACTGGCCCCACAACACAAACTCTGATTACAAGGTCGAGGTGCACACAGACTTTTATATTCCACTCAGCCCATCTCATTACTTAATCCTTACAAAAAGCAGTGGAGGAAATTGTTAAGAGTTTTCAATTCTTTATCTTAAATAGGCATTTAATTGGATAATTTTCATAAGGACTGATGATCTGAGGCTTTCACTTATCTTTGTATGACTCTATCACATGGACAGAAATCTTTTCATAAATTACTGAACCACATCAGCAGAATATTATTTTAACAGGCAGTAGTAAGTAATTATTTGCAATTACAACACAGGGAAAAAAAATCATGTAAGTTTATTAGATAAAAACAAGGAAACATTTCTTCACTTCTTGTGCATGCTTACTCTCACAAGAGAAATAAAGTGGTTTTACTTTCAGTTTCCAAGGTCCTTACACATAAGGTTAGGATTGCACTACAAATCACAATGTAAAAAACACAGGAAAATACACACAGTAAGACTATAAGGCATCTCAGTTGTGAGAGTACAGGCTGCATTCATCATGACACCATACCAAGAAAGCTGACATCTAGTCTTTAATAAATACTGCAGTATGTGTTTACACAAAGGTAAAATACAAGATCTTCTTTCAGAAAAAGAATCTAATTTTGAAGTAGTGAATCAAATGCTTAACACAGGAAAATATTTCTTTACATGGCAAGAGTCACACTCACTTTGTATTAGAACAAAGCAGTGAAATGTCTGCACAGAGAAAAGAGTTTATCATGTAATAACCACTGAAAAAAACAAGCTGCTTAGGGGATGCAATAAAAATAAGAACATTTAATTAAAGAAAGCATGGCCAGGCAGTCCAGCATCAGTACTCATGCATCATACCTCTGCAGTGCTGTCACTTTGTTCTTGTTCTTGTCAACTGTACCCGTAGATAACTGGAGAAAGTTGGGGTTTAGTTTGTATAATTCTTGCAGTAGTTTCTGTTCATATTCTTGGTGCTTACCCGCCTAAAGAAAGAACACAATGAATGAATACTGGTTTTATATTTATATACATATATTTAAAAATATTTTCTCTCTATAAACGTACACAGGTACATCCCAAAACTTAGTAAATGAGCTGTAACAACTTGAGAGATCTCTCCCAACAAACTCAAAACAGTGCTTCTCAGTCTCATCACTAAGGTGATCTCAACAAATCTGAAGCTTGCCTAGATATCACTTGGATGTATTTGCCATTTTTGTGACATCTAAATCAGAAACAATTACAAACTTACTTGAACTTGCTCTTCAGATCTAATCAAGAGCTTCACAATATACCTTCTAAATCACAAACAGCTCAGCCTGTGTTGTGTCTGTTTGACACAATATTTCAGCTTTCCAGAAGCTGTGAAGGAGCGAAGAGCCTCTCTTTTAAGTCAAAAGTTCCAAAATTGATGTAAATTTACTTAGGTTTACTAAAAACAGCTGAGCTGGTCCAAGTGCTAACAATCACGTGACAATGAGTATATTCAGAGCAGTAACTGATAAATCATTCTTAATTGAAAATTTGAAAAACTATTTTATCTAATTGAATTAACTAACTGAGAACAACTTGTTTTCAGAAATTGAGGCCATCCAATCCAGCTCCAGAATATTTTATCTGGCAAGTGAAGGAAGACAATATTTTTCAGCCTGGCTTATCTATAACATTCTGTGGCTAAACATTTTAAGCAAAAACAGCAAGACTCACCACATCCCCAACAATTAAAGTGACATATGAATCAAATCCAAGATAAGCATTCACATTTTTTGTAGGTTGTTATATCACTCCAACCTCAGAACTACTATTTGCAAGTTAAAGTATTGTAATGAGTTGAATCAAGATGCAAAACAGAACAGTAAGTTTGAAGTTGTCAATAGCTTTTTATCTAGAGTTTCCAGATAAAGCACTGTCCTTTAGAAAAGGAAACAAGTGCCAAGATTTATGGTCAGGTCTTCTGAGTCTTAAGTTATGTAATCATGTCTTCAATATGGATTTAAAGGTCTCTCAGTACCTGTACACCAAAAAGTTAATATTTCTATATTACTTAATTCCCTTTGTACATGCTCTCTTGGCACAGGAATGGGACTTCTGCATATGCAATGTGGACACCCTCTTAGAAAAATATTACAACCTAAAAAGACCCTATTACTTGTTTTTTGGTTTTTTTTTTTTTTTTTTAACAAAAAACAACAATTAAGCCAGAATATTTGAGAAAACTAAAAAACCCAAACTAACAGTAATGCTGAGAAACTAAATCCCTCATAGACTCCTACAGAAGGGTAACTGTGTATACCACTTGAATACTTCCGGTCAAGCACTACAAATATCTCCAGTTTTTTGCTACTTAATTTTCCAGTTTTCCAATACTGGTAGATTTTTAATATAGAATCATAGAGTAACCAGGTTGGAGGAGAGCCATTGGATCATCGAGTCCAATCATTCCTATCAAACACTAAACCAAACAGGAAAGGAAGTTTCATTTAAGTCACCAAGATCGAGCATAACCCACTCAAGACTTCTGATGAGCTTACACTTGAAATTGAATTCCTGGACAAGGAATGTAGCCTATCAGTTTTAACTGGCTGTTAAGCCAGAGGACTGACAGATTACCAGTGTCTTCTATAAAAAGGGCTGTAGAAGAAATCCTGTGAACTACAGGCTCCTAAGTTCAACCTCCATCCCCTCTCACATTATAGAGTTTATCTTAAAATAAAAGGTGGAAATTGATGGATAAAAACTATCTGTTGAGAATGAATCTGAACATCTACTGTAAAGGGAAATCCTACTTGACTAACATGGAATTCTATGATGTGTCAATAAGGATAATGGAACAGGATCCACAAATTCTTAAAAAAAGACTTTGATAAGGTTTCACATCAGAAGTTTTATGTGACACTGCCCTGGTATAGCAGATGTGTTCTTGGATGGATTGAAGCTGGTTCAACGACAGAAAGGCAAAGGTAAGACTTACTAGTCACTTGTTTAGGCTGCAGAAGCAAGAGACAAGAAGAATGATGACTGACATCAGTTTTATGTAACACCACCAGCGTGCGTGAGAAACGAGTAAAGAACAAGTTCCCTGATGATAATGCAAATCTCCTTGGATCGTCAACTGTCATACTGATAATGAGGAACTCTAAGAGAACCCCAAAGAACTCAAAAAGTCAAAAAGTTAACAAATAAGCTGCACCAGAGACACGTCAGGTAACACACTAAGGAAAAAGCAGCCTAAACCATACGAACTCTATATTCAACTGCGAACTGGCTGTTAACAGCTCAGTGAAGATAGTTGGGTTACTGCCAACAGATCTCTAAAACAGTCAGTTCATTATTCACTGGCAACCAAACAAAAGATGTGCTGGGCATCATTAGGAAGGACACTTGAAAAATGTAAACCCAAGCCAAATAAAATGAAGCTTACTGCCCACTGCCCCCCACACAAAACAGATTCGATACATTAAGCTTTACATCCCCCATATTATGGGTATGATGCCTGACCTCTACATCTCAAAGAAGATACAGCTAAAAGGCACTGAGAAGAGACAAATTATCACAGCAAGAGAGGAACTGCTTTAAAGTAGTTTAAAAGCCCAGAAACTCTGATTTGAAGAAAAGGTTGAGAAGGAGAAGATGAAATTTTACAGCTTCACAAAGGCAATGGATAAGGTGAAGAAGGGGTCTGCTTTCAACAAAAACTACAAGGTTAAGATTAAGAGACAAAACTGACTGAAGATCAGTTTAACACAGGCAAAAGAAAGCATTTGACAAAGCAGCTAGTGAACTTCTGGAGCTTGCTGCCACAAAAGACTACAGGGTTGACAGTATCAGCAGGTTTTAAAGGGATTAAATAAACTCATGGCTGACAGCTCTCTAAGAAACTAAAAAGCCTACATAGGAACAAACCCTCAAACATGTAATGCAACAGATCTAGACAGAAGCTAACAAGGAAGATGGCCCAGTTTGCTACTTCCTCCTTGAATTCTACCTCCAACTGCCATGATCAGTGACAAAATATATAGTACCGGGACTTTACATGTCAACTAGCAGGGTATTTTTTTCATTTATGAAAGCATAGCTGAAATGCTCAGAAATAACTGCTAATATGTGAAAAAATGTTTAATATTCTTCCTCATTCTCTGGCTTACATCAGCCTAAATTAGCCTTGATACTAAATTTAAAAGCTTTATCATACCTCATATATAGGTGCAGACCCAGACCCCTAACACCTCAAAATGTACCACCTTCAAGAAAGTATCCATTTACTTGCTTCCCCACCCTACACAATAAGCATTTTGATGTCAAAATAGTAAAAAAACCGCATCAGTACTTATGCTCTACTACAGTTACCCTCAATGTTTTATTTCCAAACAGCTTCTATACCCTTCAGAGCCTAAAAGGGATTTCAGAATTAAGACAGCATGGTCAAATCACAGTTAAGTCATGATACACACCACAAAGCCTACAGGAAAACACAGATCTGCACTAACCTCTTTCAAAGAGATTTCAGATATCATATGTTCCTTTGCATTGGCATGAATAAACAAAGTACTTAAGGTTAGAAGAATTCTTGGCTAGGAGTTTACCTCCATCTTTTTGCTTGTGAGCAATCAGTGGCCTCTTAAGCCTTCCAAAACAGCACAAAATGAAATATTTAACTGTTCACTTCCAATAGCCTACTGGTTAACCACCTTTTTGATTCCAAAATTCAGGTCTGCAATAACATCCAGTTAAGTGCTACATTATACAGATATTAGACTAAATTATATACCACAAAATACATACATATCACATTTCATGTATTTCCCATTCAGTACACTTACCTGCATTTCCTCTTTCGTAAAACTGGCTGCTTCATCTCCCAGTTCATGTAGATACATGCAGTCTGGTTTTGGACACTGCATATTTTTTAGAAAATAACTGCAATATTTTGTTGTACCTAATGATGCCTGAAAAAAAAAAAAAACCAAACTACTTCAGTACTGGATGTTAAGAATGTCTTCAAATATATGCAAAATAATTCTTTGCAAAGATAAGGAGTTCCATCATAATGCATTTTTTTGCTGTAGATGGATTAGAGAGACCATTTGTAAGGCATCTGTATCTATATATTTGAGGACTAGACAAAAAGGATGTATTTATATTTTCATCCAATCTAAAACAACAAAACAAGAGAATCAGTAAATATGCTCATTCATAATAGCAAGAAGCCAAGTAAGTAGTTATGACTTCGTATTACATGAAACTGGTTACTGCTTTATAGCAGGGTCAGAAAATTAACATTAACCATAGACAAGTCCATGGCTGTAGACAGCCATGAGTCATCCTCCATGGATTTGTCTAAGTCATCCTGAATACCTGTTTGTATATACAAATAGCAAAAGAAAAAAACTTGCATTTCCCAGGAACCTTTTGAGAGTTGTGGTATTGAGCCTACAGAAATACTCTATAAAAGCAAATAATTAGGTTGTCACACCATGCTATTAAGTTATACAGTAAAAGCACCACTGTGGGAGGGAGAGATGGTGCACCTGTCTTGTCTCAAGCTTTTAAGTTACCTGCTAGCCCCCTAAAGTACTGCCTGCTAGAAGGTCACTGAACTTCCATGTTCTAATTAATGCTAGGAAAACAGGGCAAAACCCAAAACCAGGATATTTTTGTTCATCAACACAAGCATACATATACAATTAGATTTGATACTATGTAGTTATATCTATACATGGTAGGCCATTAATAAGAACGGAAACATTCCCACCTTAAGTGTTCTGCCATCTACCACCACATTATTGACACATTGTATGGCTCTGAGAGCATCTTCTGACCGGATGTAGGTTACATATGCACTGGCACTTGGACCCTGGAAAGAGACACCACATTTTATTTTTTTTCTCTCCCCACCAGACAGATATGACTATTAAGTTGCTTTTTGTAGCAATTCACACTGGTATATTCATGGCTAGATATTTTTAACAGGAAACTGACAAAACCAGTACAATCGCTAAAAATTGTGATGCATAAAGAACAGGGAAAAGAAATGCACCAAAAGGTTGCCTGAAATATTTCTAAAAATATTTAATTAAAAGTATTTTGCCATTGAAATGCACATTAGTGAATAAATGCCATATTGTTTCTCCTTAGAAAGTTCTCATCCAGTCTCCTAGATCTAATTTTTCTATATTGCATCTTGCATCTCAACTTTGAAAGTCATGTTAAACAATGTCTCAGTAACTTCACAGCAATTTGTTTCTCTACAATACCATTTTTATTTTCTTGTTACATAGAATCATAAAGATCATCCAGTTCCAACTCCCCCGTCATGGGCAGAGACGCCTTCCACTACATCAGGTTCCTCAAAGCCTCATCCAACCCAGCCCTGAACACCTCCAGGGAGGGGGCATCTATGACTTCCCTGGGCAACCTGTTCCAGTGTCTCACCACTCTCACAGTAAAAAAATTCTTCATAGTATCTAACCTAAATCTCCCCTCTTTCAGCTTAATACAATTCTCCTTCATCCTATCCCTACACTCCCTGGTGAAGAGTCCCTCCCCATCTTTCCTGTACACCCCCTTCAGCCCCAGGGTGAACAAGGCCAATTCTCTCAGCCTGTCCTTGTAGGGGAGGTGTTTCAGTGCTTTGATCATCTTCGCAGCCCTCCTCTGGGCTTGCTCCAACAGACGTAAGTCTTTTCTTGAACCTATTGCTTAAGCAGAAATAGGGAGCCCCAGACTGACTCTGCACACAAGTATTTTAACTAAAGAAATTTAAAAAAACACAAGCATATCTGGCTTACCTGTGAGCCTGCGTATGACGTGCTGTTATTAATGACAACTTTATGTATTTTACCGAACTTCCCAAAATATTCCGGTCGTTTCAAAACCTACAACAAAAGAAAGTTACCGTGGTATACCAGAAATTTAATTGATACAGCACTGTACTTATTCTCCAACGTAACCATACAACTAAAGTCTTAAAAAAAATAAAAAACCAGGTCCCCTCTACAAAAAGTAGGAAAGCATGAAGGTTTAGATTTGTTCTCCAACATAGTAAAAAAACTCCACAAAGGATATTCTTCACTGTGTCATATATTTTGCATTTCTTTCAATATTAGATCACCTAAACACTACCCCGGCAAGATCCACCCCATTCAGCATGTAGTACTCCTCTAACTACCTATTTTATAATTGAAGGTAAAAGTAAAAAACACATTCACGCCAGTTTTAAAATAACTACCTCATACTTGTATTCAGATACATTAACTGCTAGGAACAAAATACTGAATCCTGACTCACTTGACCCACTCCAAAGACAAAGAGAGTAAATCCATTAGCTTGAGATAGCCTTAAGTTCTCAGAAAAACAGACTAAGAACAGAAAACCAAATAACAACACTTGCCAGGGACAAGAAAAGGCATTTCAGAATCAACACGATGCTGAAATGAACGTGTGAATATCACAAATCTGAAGAAAAAAAATCTCCTGTCTTGCCCTTCCCTGCATCAGTTATTAATAACAGACCACTTAGGGATCCTGTACAAAGCAGGAACATCTCTAGCATATTAAGCAACTCTGCTGAATAACAGTTACCTGGGTGCCAATGGAACTGGCAATATATCTGACACATTGGGTACCAAAGCCTTTTTTTTTTATCCCCATGACAAAAGAACATACTGAAATACCAACTACTGAGACAGAAGCTAGACAAGCTAAGGGTATTTCTAGTTCTAGGCAGTAACCTAAAAGATTTTAAAATAATTATTTTCTGCAGCTCCATCTTCATATTAACACTGGATAGTACAGTTAAACTGTAGCGATCCAAGAGCTTCTTCACCTAACAACCACCTCTCCCTTCAGAAGGGAGCATCAATGTCTTCAACATCTAACAGCATTAATCACACTGGAACACACTGTTGAACTAGAGAGCACATTGTATAGACAACCAGTCATTCACTGGTCTCTGACTGCTCTTCACTTGATCTACATCCTTCCTGAAAGATCCTACATCCACTCTAAGACACCCGTCCAGAGAATGACAATCCTGAATAAAGCAGAAGAGTTCCTTCAAACGTCTTGCAGATTATACTCCTAATGAGAAAGGCAGCATAGCCTCTGTAATTTTCACAAGAGCACATTGACACAAGTGGATCCACCAGCACACCATCATGATCCACAGATCTATTTCAAGAAACAGCAAACAGCAGCCAGTCTTCTCTTCTAAAACATCTTTATTTGTGCAGGAGTTTTACCTGTTTCAATGGAAAACAATTTTTTTGTTCATCTCTTTCAGGATAGATTTCTTGGAAAAATCAAGTCACGTTTGTGCTACATGCAATATTCAGTAAAAACACATTATCCTCTGGTATGTCAGAGAGGATAGTGGCACTATCAAGCCTAGAACAATCCACCTCTACATCAATATAGCCAGTTCTAGTTACTTCAGGTATTGAGTATGGAACTACCTGAGAGTAAAACCAGAAATTCTAAGCATATATACTGTTTTTTCTCTTATTCAAATTCTCCATCTGGTTAAAGAAACTGAATATATTTTCCAATAAAACACAGCACCGAGCCAGAGTTAACAGTTGCTTGCAAATACCTGCTGCTATATTCCTGTAGAAACCGAGATATTATATGCCAGATCAGTTTAACATTTTTTTTTCTCCCCTTCATATCTCCCCTATCCCCACCTTTCTACTAAAAGTGACTTATTACATTTACTCTTTCTCAGTCTACCAAAATAAGTCCATACTCCATGAGTCCTCAGAAACAGCCACTTGTACTACACTAATCTGGAGACCTCTCAAATTAGGTGATTTTAAGTTGGAACAGCAGATTTGAAGATATCTACCTTATCCTGTAGTACATTCCCTCCATATGCTAGCTAATTCAAGGTACTTTTACTCGTTTACACTATTTCTGTTAGCCACTGGCACCTGACTGATGACCCAAGTTAATAAAGCCATTTTAAACATACTCAATTCTCTCAAGTGAAAAGATGCTTTTTAATGGTGCAAGTATAAGCCAAATTCTTTCTTGGGTCTTCCTCTTATTAATTTTTTCCCCTCAAGTGACACCACCCTTATCTTCCTTTCTAATTACACTTATTAGCTCTTTTCTTCCGTTCCTAAAGTTTTCTGCTGTGCTTCATATATGTTCTTTCTAATCCAACCAAGGTCCTGTTATAGACTTGGTGGTGCATGACACAGATGTACAGTGCCAGCAGATCCAGCCTAGGAAGACGAGTACCTAAAAAAAAATCCTTATGCTTGTTTTTAACTAAAAACCAAGCCATTTTTAAACAACTGCAAAGACGAGTTTCTTTTAACAAAAAAACCCCACAGAGCATCCATATTCCCAAAACACTTTGAAGTTACTTTGGAGGAGGAAACAGAATAAGAAGAGGGTGCCTCAGCATCAGTGAAGCTTTAAAATGCTGTTACATTTCTGCACCCATCAGGGAGGCACACAAGGGTGGGCAGAAGGGTATCTGCAAATGTGAACTCCTCACCTCTGGATCTGCTAAGCGCTGTGATAGCCCTACCACGAAGACAAGGTTCTTCTGTACAACCCGTACGCTGGCCAAGTGTTTGCGATTCTCTGATATCTTCTGTTTCCTTTCATTTTGTTTCTGTTTCTTTTCATTTTTTATCCTTTGCAGCTCTTCCTGGGAGAGTGGTTTGTACACTGCTGGATCTTCTGGATATGGCTAAACATAACAAATACCATTAAAGAACAACCCATATAAGAAACAACATATTTAAATCATTAATGCCAATGTTTTAATGCACAAGACAGTTTCTCATGTTATACTGATCTGATTGTTATGACCAGCCACATTAGAGACATAGCATATCAAGTCCTTAAAAAACCACAAATATTTTCAAAGAATTCTCCTGTTTATAAATATAGTATTGATTTGGGCAATAGTCATACTCTAATCCAGTTGCCCAATTAGTTTGTTAACACTACAAACAGCTACAACGTGACTGCTGACAAACGTTAAGATTTCCCTAACATAGCATAGTAAGCAAGCATACCCTGCTTATTTACTTCATAATTCACTTCTCTGATATAGATCTGGATATATAAGAGTACTAGCAATAAGTAAAAACTACAGAATAAGAAATCAAAAAACAAATTAATTTCAGTGGTCCACCAAGTTCAAGACAGTAAAACCACTACACGGCTAAATCTTTAAATGCTGAATTTTTAGTGAAGAGAGATTCCAAAAGTCACTACATACTGATTTAGTAGTATTCTTGCCATGTTCGTGTACAAGTTGGATACCTGGGTTTTGTCTTCCCCAGGTGCATTTTTAACCTCAAGATTATCATCTACAGGTAACTTCTCAAATGCAGACACAACATTATAGAGTTAAACCTCAAAACTACCTAAAGCGTCCTTAAAGTTATCTAGAGAGATTGCTTTATTCATCAGAACACTACCATAAAGGCACTATTTTAGTCTGGTCTTGTAGACTTCACTGCACTGTCCTCTACCCCAGATGACTCCTCAGAGCAGTCCCGCATTCCTTACCTGTCCCACTTTTCTCAGACTGAACAGCTGGATATCACAATTTACATAAAGAGCAATGCTAAGCACAGAAGAAAGTACATAGAGCATTCCTAAATACTGAGATGAAGTGAAAAACGTGAAGACTACAGGAGACCCACATTTAAATAAAGACTTCTTTAGAAGTTAAGATCATCAATATGTTAAGCTAAATTCTCTGCTTGTACTAGCATAACCAAAAGTTTCAGTGCGCAAATCCAAAAAAATGAGTTATTTTTTCCTGACCATCCTCTCTTTATGGTAAATACATAGCTAATTGTTATACTAAATGCTCTGAGAAAATCTACAGCAGCAGATGAAAATAAGGTTTAGGTTAAGAGCACATATTCCTTATACTCGCATGATGCTACTGAAAGAGTCAGAGTGCTCATATGAGAGCCTTCAGAGTACCTCCCCAAACAAAACAAGACCTGTTTTACAGTTTAAATAGTTTAAAGTTCAGCATCACTATGTTGTAGTTGAGACACCATCTAAAAACATGCTACAGACTTTAGCAGCTGGCATATCATATTTAAACTCCAAGCCCTCTGGAACATGCTTTGAGTATGACAAAGGATTTTAAATACTTGTAAGATATTTTATCAGTAGCCAAAGGTACGCAATCAAGTCCTTAACATGAAAATACAATAAGAACTCATGTTACCCTTGAAGGACAGTTAAAACTGTACATTTTCTTAAAACATTAAATTATTTGGAAGTAAAACTGAATACCTTACACAGATTTTAACAGCTATTAAATAAACTTAGCTACAGCCAATGATTACCTTGAGTTTTAACACATGTACACACGAGGACTTTAGATATGCAGAAAAATGCTGCAAAGCATTTCACTTAAACAGCTTCTCAAAATCTGCGTTAGTCAATGACAGAATAGATATTGTTGGTTTAGGGAAGAGAAAGACTGTTCGGCAAAGAGAAAGCTGAATCAACTATGGCTGTCAAGCTGAGTTCAGGCACCAATGGGAAGAAAACAAGCGCAGCAGTATAAGATACAGTTCTACCTAAAATAAAATAGCTTGCCCTGCATCAAGCGATGTGGTATCACACCACAATAAATACTTTCATAGATTAATTCCTTCTCTACAACCCATACTATGCAATGTAAGGCTTGCAAATGTCCTGCTCTCTGGTACTGCACAAGAAATGAATAAACGGTTTTCAGTAGATTCAAGTAAGGCAACTACAGCAAATTGTGCCTAAGTTCCATCAGCTTCTTTCTTCCCAAGTATAGCTACCTTCAGAGCACATTCTCAAATGAGAAGGAAGTAGTATACTCGCCCTCTGCACCAGCCACTTGCTACTAGAGGTCCTTAACATTAGTCAGGAAACATCCCGGGTAGCTCAAGCGTAGCTCTAATCGCAAAACTTATTTGTCCATAGTAAAACTTGTATGTACTTGTACGTGAGACTGCAAGAAGGCACACAAGTACACAGCAGCTTGAATCTAGGAAGAGAAACACCTTAATCTCAGCAGAAAGTAGAGATGGTCTGAATAAGAATTTCAAGCATTAAGAAGTCACCATGGATAGGAGCGCTTGTTTGATCTGCAGAGTCATGAAAAGTTCTTGCTAGAGGCTGCATTAAATTAGAAATGTTACATACGTATGTTTATCACTCTTGCAATATGTTTAAAGCTTCTAAGGAATATGAGTAGCTGAAAATCCTGACTTTCAAAACCTGCAAATATGAATGTGCATGTACCTCCTGAATTGTAAGAGTAATTCAGAAACCCAATCCTAAGAAGTGACAGATGGTTTTCCTATCTATATATGGGTAACACAATGACAGATAAGAGAAACTGCGCATTTAAGGAAGAAGGCAGGCAAGTAAGCACAGCACCAATACTTCAGAAGCCAGTTCGAAAAAATGCAAAGTGTTAGAAATGCTGGTCCTCTCAAATATGGACATACAGTCTGTCTACGAATAGGACAATAAATTAGTTCATCTTCATACAGATTGCTTTCCACGGTGTTGCAGTTTAGAAACACAAATGATAGTTCAACTACAGACAGAATACAGGCAAGGTAGGCTGGTGCAACTTGGCTCTGAAAGCCAAGCAAGATACACTTACTCCTGGTGTATCTCACAACACCATTCCATCTGTTCTTATTCCATCCAGCCCTTCAAAATAGGGGTTGGAGAATGACAACAGATACCAGAGACTCTCAGGTCTTTCAGCACTTAAATCTGCAGTGGTACTGACATGACTACTTCACCCCACCTCCAAGAAGCACAAGACACTTTCTTCTTAACCTACTATCACTGATACCTTAGCTGACAGAAGGTTTGAGATCCAAGCAAAGCAGATAACATTGAGTGTTATCACTGTTTACGTACTATCAGAAGCAAGGCAAAGACGTCAACATCACTCCTTCACTGACTAAATTGAGCTGACACGCTGCACTTGAGTTACACAAATCCTCTTCAGCAAAAATCACAGCGGCCACCTGAACAAGATCTGCCAACACGCAAAATGACCAGACTTTCTTTACACTAACTACATGTTGCTGTTAGTCCTACAAAAACTTCACCAAAAATTTGAATGCCTCTTCTGTAGTCTCATTTCTTTAATCAAAGATGCCCCTTGATGAATTCTCAGTCTTCCTGACTGAGATTGTCTTGTCATTTATGTTTTGTTCTTTCAGACTTTTCCCCCCATATTTTCCCAGTCGTTGAAGCTGAGCTGGGACTTATCAAGGACTTGGCTTTTGTCATTCCCAGATGGGTCATACTGCTTCCACACAATGGATGTACCAACATTTCTCAGTTGTTGCCTTGCTACCAAACAGATTCTGAAATGAGAAATAGAGAGAAAGTCAGTAAGATTTAAGCATAGTATATACCACACTACTTAAATCGTGAATAAAAAATAGCAATATACTACATATACCTAAATATCAATAATTGCACCAAACTACTAAACCGTGGGATTAAAAGCATCAGAGGAAACATTTGTAGGCGGTGCATTAGGACCAGGTGTTCCTTTTACATAGAAGCAAGAGTAGGAGAAACATGGACAAAAATGTGCTTAAAACATGCTGTTTTTTGTCAGAAATGCTTAAGTTCACTATTTCTCTCCATCTGTAACACAAGGTGTCAAGAGGAATAAAGCTCATTAAGTCAAGGAACTGGAGAACAAGGTCAGGCTACACCACCACCACAACTGTGTATCAAGTTCTCTTATTTGGTGGAAGAGCAAAAGCAATTAGGAATTGTGAACAAACCAGGCTTCTTCATACTTGGACTTTAAAACTGCAACAACTGACAAAGGTCTGCAAGTGCTATGCCCAAAGCAACACAAGTGACAAACTGTAACTATTATTCATATGACAAACAGCACCTAGACCCCCGAATTCTAAACAAAATAGGTATAAAACCCCCACACTTGCCTTACCACCAGAACTAGTGAGTGCTGACCTGTAAACTAGCTTTTGGCTACAGAAAGCTCTCTTCAAGACAGCATTTTTTCATTCCAATGTGAACTAGTTAGTGGTTGTTTCACTCACAGTTAAGAAACCAATTGACAGGAAAAAATACAGGAATGTTTGCTTAGCATCTTACAACTGACTACACCTACATTTCTGTAGGCCATCAGGAACTCAAAGCAGGTCAGTTCTATTTTAGGAAAGTACTTTTTTTAGTTAATAAATTAAATGACAATAATTTCAAGTCTATTTCAGGCAATTCAGATGAAGGTTAGAAAGCTTTTGGTATGCTAACTTAGAAGTACTAGTTTGCAACTAGCATTCAAACTAAATCCATGCTAGCACTGTACTTTCACAAATAAAACCAGGCAAATTCTTGTCTGCTACTGTTCGTAATGGAGAGAAACATAAGACACTAACTCAACTTGACTTCTAACTCAACTGACTGCAACCACGTGAATATACTCTGTATGTGCACACGTTAAGCTACATAATGGTTCAAGCACATAAAAATATTCTCTCCTTGGTGGGAAAACTTTCAAGCTAACACCTTTTCATTCAGAAGTAAACTAGAGAACCTCAGAAAAATAACACTATACATGCAGTGCTCAGTTAAGACTGATCTTGTAGACATAAGCGCCACTATAGCATATAGCCGAACTATTTTATCGGACTTCAGCAGTTGCCCCTAGACTGTTCAAACAAAAACCCTGGACAGGGAACTTGAGTGCTCCTCTCCGCATACTAGAGACAACACCACTGGAGAACTCACATTGCATTCAATACCACTAGCCCAAGTAATCATTTCGTATTACGCAATTGTGTGTAACACATTCAACTTTGTTTTAATTTATGTTTATTCATAAATTAAATTCATATTTTGGAGTAAGTATACTGCACTGATATGCCAGTTCTAAACAGGAGAGTACCTGTTGAAAGCATACTTCCTACTATAAACTTTCCTGGAACAATTTTGTTGCTTTGCCATTTTCTGTGCTTCAGCACTTAGTGGTCACAACCAACAAACACTATAACAAATATGAAATAGAAAACTGCCTACATATTTTCCCCAGAAATCTGACTTACACAGAGAGAAACTATTTAAACATGCTGTACAAAGACACATACCCGGTTCAGAAGTTCGGTACACTTCAACAGGTGGCTTCTTCAGACTTATTTGATGCTGCCATAAACTGTAGAGTTTGAAACAATTTATTCCCAAGATCCTGATGGGGTCTCTATGCCACAAAGTCTTTGTCTATACCATGGAAGAAGTGTACTCCTCAGTGTCCTCCATGCAAATCTCCTATAATCCAGTGATATAACTGCAACTCCACTCAAGAACATCTTGCAGTCCATGGATGAAGAAACTACCAAGAATACAATCCTTGTCCACTGTGAAAAAAAGTATCTCCTTCCTTTCTTGGAACGGTTGGTTTGCTTCCAGTTGTAGTATTCATTCTAGTTTTTCTCCCAAAACTGTTTTTCTAAGCAAACTGTATCCAATTAGGCAAAATACTCGCACGTCCAATCACACACCAAAATTATCCCACATTAAAAAAGTTCAGCTGTGGCAGTATCAATATTTGAAAGAATTCAGATACCCAGATGGAACCGAATAGCATGCTGCTTCAGTGACTTTTCAAATATATTCCACAAACGTCCAATACTGAATAGGCAGAGATGAATCAAATAGTTGTTGGCAAAAAGCAGTGTGATAAATCCAGGCAAATGACGGGACTTCGACAAAGAAATTCCAGAACTGTCATGTTTGTACCAGCAGAACAGAAGTTCTCTTGTACTATGAAAATTACTATACAGCATGTGCCATCCACAGCAGGTATCACATGCAGAGACCAATTTCGCTGATGGCAGGTGGATCTTCCATGAGCAACATACAGCTCAAATATCTCAGGAGATATATGCAATTTTGTTAACAAACAAATGTTGTGGTGGGATAGCCTTCAAGCTTGCAGAGGCGTCCAAACAGAGGTTAGCAGTGATAGCTCTAGTGCAGCCAAAGCCGAAAAGAACAGCAAGAAAATATGACTGGAAGAGCTTATAGAAAGCTGTGGCAGCGCATAAAGATAGTAAGACCAAGTAAGACTACTTGAGGTCTGAAGAGGGAACCGTAATATGAGACAGGAAGCCAACAAAGGCATAAACTGAGGGCAGGATCACAATTAAGTAGCAGGAGAAAGAGGGGCCCTAAGTAGCTGGGATTACAAAAAGAGGAAGGCCAGGCAAGGAAGTTACAATCCAGGGAAGTCATTATAGTTAAAGAGAAGAACATAGAATGAATTTTATTAAATACTGAAGAGAAAGAAATAATGAGGTTAAGCAAAACACTAAAAACAGGAGGAAAATAATTCCAAGGAAAAAGCAGACAATTTATCAAAGCTCAAGTTTTAAAGTTGTGACTAACCAAAGTATCAGCTGTACATCAATTAAAAGATAGGGAGAAACTCCGACTCGAAGTACTGCCTTTCAGCATTTGGCAACAAGATCAGAACACCAGACAAACAGATTTAGCCTAGACTAGTGACTTAAGTTTAATACCATTGGATGCATCTTCCAAAGGCTTTACAAGTTTAGTGTCCAGAAAAATATGGCTAAAAACTCCAGTGCCACAAACAAAACAAGCAGGTGCTTTACAAGCTTGCCTCAGACAGCTCTGCTAGTTTAGCTGTACCTTGGCCCTCAGCAACCCCTTGCTGCTGGAATCCTCACTGTCCTTTCTGAAAAGATTCTGTCGATGCATGAGTACCCTGGGCAGTTCTCCCAGCATCAGCATGCCTTGGTTCTGATCCACTGCTTCCCCTATTGATTGATCCAGTTCAAAACCTAGCAAACCAAGACTAGCCATTGCACAACAGCTGCAATGCATACCCAGACAGAATATGAAAGATGCAACACCTCATCCTTGATCTACGCCATGTCTAGATGAATGTTTCCCCGAAGGAAAAAGATGTCTTTGGTACCAACACAATGCAAGAGCCTTGGGATATGTGCAAGACAAGCTGCTGTTCCAGGATATTTACCTTTCTGCAAGCAGGACAAAGTCCATTCTCATCAGTGCGGATACGATGCCAACAGAAACGGCAGATTTGGTAGCCACAGGTGCAAGGGAAGAAGTTGATGTCATCGATTTCCAGAGGTTCCATGCAAAGGGGGCATTCCACAGGGTCTTCCTTAGCATCAGGGCTGCGAGACATCTTTATGTTCGCAGAGCAGCAAAAGTTTATAATAACTTAATCGACCAAAAAGGTCAGCACTTGAAGGTCTGCAAGAGAAAAGGAAAAAACAGGGTGATAAGTACTTTTGATAACATCTTGCACCTTGTAATGTTTCAGTTCATCACCTTCCTTCTCCCCATACAAATTATCTATTACACATAAGTCCCTCCCTAATAAACTGTAGTGTCTCTTCCTACTTTTAAGTCACATGGGTAATATAAATAATGGTATTGGTGATGTACTTTCCTACCTCCATAGGCAAGCACTTAAGCAGCCGACTAGCCTCTTGGGGTTTCAAACCGTACAGTTGCAAAGAAATGCTTAACAGCGTGTGCCACACATGGCTTAGAAGTTCTGCCAGCTCCTTTAACTACTGCTTCCTTGGAATAGTCTACAAGTCCAAAGTAAAATTCTTGAATGCAGGACTGCATGTTTAAGAAATTTATTCCTTAGCTCAGAAACTTGGAACAATTACATTTGGAACAATACTTAGTCATCCATGTAGACTTCTCAGTAGCATTACAGAATTAGCAAACAAAACCAAGGTAAGCAACTTCGTCAGGAGTATTCACTTCTTTGCCTGTTCCATTTCATGGTTCAGAGACTGATCTCTGAGATCAGCCTTAGCCAAGATTTTTCAGGTACGCAGTTTTCTGCACGTGTTAGATAACTTTCAAGTCATTTATACTTTTCATAAGCATCGAGTTCACACCAAAGCCTAAATATGTGACTGTAAAAAAATTTTAACTTCAAGTGGTGCCAATACAAAATATTTCTAGATCAGAATTTTGAAAAGAACCAAAACTCCGATAATTTTCTTAACTCATTTCTTTAACCCAGTTAGTTGAGTATGCTTCTATTCTGTCAGTTTAAGAATGAAGCACAAAAAAGTTACTTTCAGACTCAAAACTAAGCATGCATGGTCCCAATTAAGATCACCGAGTTTTTTTCTTTCTATTTTCATTTAAGAGCTACTCTGGATATTTGAAGCTGTATCTAAACTGAGCAAGCTCTCTCAATCTGCTGTGTGAGACATGCATATAGATGGGACAGAATTAAAGGGCAACAGCAGAATTTCTAGATGGATCTCTTGGAGGAAAACCAAAAAAACAAAACCTCACCAAAAAAAGCCACATCAACTAAGACGGTGCAATCAGAACCTGAGTTTGATGTTCATAATACAATGAACTACACCACTTCTCTATAAACAGATGAGCTCAAAAGTTTTTAAAGAAATCCAAAATTCATTTTACAGGTAAGCTTTTCCAAAACATTAGTCATGCAATTATAATTTTAAAACAAACACAATTTGGAGTCCCTTCTAGTTCCCCAGTGAGTTTTCCATTTCATTTCTAACCAAAAACTATTAGAACATGTATTACCCAATCTTTCTCTAGACTTTTAGAATCAAGTCTAGAAACAAATTCTCAACCCCACCTAAAGAAGAGTGACATTTACTCCAGTCCTTGGAAATAAGATGACTGAATATTTTGAGACCAAACTCTTGCTTACAGATTTCTGTATGTTCTAGCCTCAGTTATCTTTAGTTTAATACTTGAACACCTACAAAAACCAGTCCCGATTATGATCTTCTGCACTCTAAACCATGTTTTGTTGTATGAAGTCTATCTTGTAAAGCCCAACAGATGGCAGGTCAAGTTAGGATCCGTCCTGCAGGATAGGATCCTTTCAGCATCAACCCACGATACTTGTTCTTGTCTTGCACACCTCTTCAGGGACATAAAGATCAGCATACACTCACACAACCACATCACCATTCAAATAAACAGCAAAGAGGATATAGGTTTGACCAGTAACAGTCATGCAGTAGCTGGGTTACCATGTGTTCACAAGCTGATATCAGAAGTTGATACTGCAATTTCCACTAGTTCAGTGGCAAGTATAGACCAACTACTCTAGAGGGAAAAAATTCCACTAGACACTCACATAAAAGTAAGAATGAATGATCACATTTTAGACATGGTAAGTATAATTTCTCTATATGGCATGCACTAGTAGCAAATTTGTGCTGTCCTCTTTCTGACCTACACAATTATTAAAAGCAGGAAATTAAACTCGTTCAGTAATACAATAGCTTTTACTTAATTATCCGTGCTTTCGCTTAACACTGTTTACAATAATTTTGACAGCCTCAAATCCAGGTTCTGGGACCTTACCAGTGTTTTCTACAGAGAACATCAGCAGAATCTGACCCATAAGAAGTTAAGGTTTAGTTCCTTGGGACCTCTGTCTTGTTTTTAAGAACATAATCCCACTGGCTGAAGAGTGGAAGGGATTGCTGAAAAGCCACTAAACATTATTTAATTGCTTATTATGCAGATAATAAACATTTCTACAGCAACCCTGTACACTTAAACACTTATAGCAGCAAAACCATTACAACAGCCAAGTTAAATTGAAGCATGGGATAAATCAAATGGATTTTGATCAGTCTAGATTTGGATTTGACTTAGTCACAGATCACCAAACAAAGGTCAGTAAGCAGACAGCACATCCCCTTTGACTATGTACTCACTCCACCACATGCTCAGCAGCCTTGAGCCTACTAAGGCAAGTAAAGCTATACTAATATTGTGAAGACAGTTAAAAATGCAGTTTTGATGAAACTTCAGCCACTACAGTAAAAATACTAAATTATGAAGTTACTATTCACAATCTCTGCTAAGAAATGTCATCAGTTCATGTAAAATGCGACATATCTGCTACTGCCTCTGGGATGTGCAAACAAGCTCTAACAAAACTGCAACACGATTAACATTTATGAGCTGTTTAAGGTAACGCCAAGAGTTCAGCAGCTGCTAGCAATAATGCCAATAGCTTGCTTCAGTCAGCAAACTGCCCATTATTTTACAACAAGGAGTAAAGAGCAGCTGTATGCCACATTACTTGAAATTAAATAAGAGGTAATATTTATTTACTTTATTTACTTGGGAAAAGACCATTCAACATCTCATCTAAAGATTCACCACTGAAGTATGATTCAATTTCAGGAGGTTTTATACACCAGGCTCTATCTTAACTCTTTTTTCAAAATTGGAGTTACATGCATAGTAAAGTAACATTACGGCATTGTTCACAGAGCACCACCAAGAAACACAAAGTAACTAGTCAGCTATAAGGCTACTACAAACAATTCTAGATTAAAGTCACAAAAAGTAGTACTACATGCTGTTCTTAACCGAGATTATTTGGTCTTTAGGATCAAGTTTGAAGAGATCAAATTAGTAGCCTCTCAGGAGAAAAGGAAGAACACACACATCTACACGCGCAATACAAGCAGCTAGAATCTGCACATACACTTTACAAAATGCCAACAACTGCAGTCAAATGGGGCTCCAACAGCTGCACATCCTGTTTACAGGAGGCTGCCAAAACATTCATGCACGTAGGGATGGAGTGGAGGTAGAAAATGTCCACCAGCATCTTTTTGAATTAGTGAATTTGGAATAGGTCATAAGCAGAACATAGAGAGTTGTGCATCTTAACCATTCCACCACAGCAAATAGGTTCATTTCTTTTCCAAGCATGTATGCAAAACCAAGATACTTTTAATTAAATTTGTAAAAAGTGCTTACTTAGCGTATTTGACAGCTGCGTCTAATCAGCTTCCCTGTACTCTTGACCAAATCCTCCAAATACTGAAGTTGGGAAAAAGACATCCTACTTTAAGTGAGCATACTCACCTAAAGAAATTTTTACTTATAAAAAAGCTAATGACTTCAGTTCATTTAAGATGCAGACTTTGTCTTTCCCTTTTTCATTTGAGAAGGACAAGTTTAGCTTCTAGCAATCAATCTTCCCCATATAATTTGAAAAGGGGTCATAAAAAAAAGGAGCTAGGGGAAAACAACTAGCTTGCAACTTGTTCTTTTTCCTCAATTGCATTGATTTGAGACTTGACACAAGCTCCTCCACATCTCCCCCTAGTAGACACCAGAACAACTCTACCAGCTAGTGCATTTTCACAGATGGGTTCTTTATAGTTTAAGTCCTCCCTCAGGCAGGCAGCTAGTTCCAGGGGATACAGACTCATTCTTCCTCTCACACATTGGCAGAATCCATTCTTGCTACTTGCACTTAAATACTCCAAGTGTAACAGCCAGATGTTGTCAAAATCTAGTCACGAAAAAAAAAAATCTAAGTAAAGGATACTCATGCCAGAAAATACCGGGAGTCCTGGGGCCTTGGAACAAAAAAATACAGACATGTTAGCTAATGTTTCACTTAAAAGTTCAAACATACTTTAACACTTGAGGTGAAACAGTTCGGAGTCTATTCACCAAACGCTTAGCAAAAGCTCATTAAACTTAAGCAAACAGAAACTCATGCTTTTTTCATGGCTTTGTATATTTTGAAACCCATCATCCCTGAGAAATCTCAAAAACATTTGTGGATGCTGTCTCCATAATGTCACAAGGAAGGCAGTTCCTCCCAACACATGATCCCTATCTGCCCAAGGGATTCGTTCCCTTTCCATACTTCACCTCTATAACGATCCTACAATGAAGCTGGAAGCAGAAAGGCAAGCAGGCCACGAGAAGCATCTATAACAGGTTATCTCTTTCTTGAACCAGGGAAGCAGCGGGAGTTCTGTCAGCACAGCTCTCTCCTCCAAGCCTGCACAGGGGCACAGCAGCCTATGCTTGGGCTACATCCTCCCACTAGTGACTACTGAAAAGAGAGCAGCCTTGATCTCCTTTTGGTCTCTGAATGCAAGACAACCTATCATTTCATGGCACTGCAGTAACCACAGGAAGGTTTGCATCAAAACCATTCATAAGCTGCATAGAAGAGACCATTTTTACTTTTTTTTAAAAAAAAACCATGCAGAACATGGAGATCTAGCGAGTCAGTCATAAAGGACACCACAGAGAACCTACAGAGGAAGAAGCTTACCTCCACATGTCCAAAATCATGGATGGATGCTCTAGTCATTAAAACATTCAGTCTTGTGTCTTAATTAAGTCATCCACATAATTCTGAAGAAATCTGGGGAACTTCCTCAGGCCACCTCTTTGTGATCCTACCCCCTACTTGCCTGTCATTTCTGGATTGCTACACAATGAAACCGAACCCTTTCTCCCACCAGGTCTTCACTCCTGTAAAAATGCAGTGGTATTTTACAATCACCTCATTAGAGACATCGATACAGGAGACGACTGATGCAGGAGTGGCGCTGAAAACTGGCCGTGCTTTTCACAGAATCACAAGGTTGGGAAAGGCTTCCAGGATCATGGAGTCCAACCATTCCTATCAACCACTAAACCATGTCCTTGATCGCCTCATCCACTTGTCTAAATACCTCCAGGGACGGTGACTCAACCACCTCCCTGGACAGCCTGTTCCAGTGTCCAATGACCCTTTCTGTTAAAAATTTTTTCTGATGTCCAGCCTGAACCTTCCCTGGTAAAGCTTGAGGCCATTCCCTCTTGTTCTGTCCCCTGACACTTTGGAGAAGATGACAGGTCCCTCCCAAGTTTTATGAAGCAATTACTGACAGGGAACAAAGACACCTCATTGGCAAGCTAGAGGGTCTTGAATTTATCCAAGTAAACTGTCATTTGAGGCAGACAAAGTTCAGTTATTGATTCTATTTCCTGACTGTACCATATATTTAAAACAATGTAGATGCTTACAGACCTGGCTCCTGTGATTTCAGACTTTGAATCCTGCCAGTATAAGCAGTTGTACTATAACTTAGACTACCAAGACCAAAATATAACTATTATTCCTGGGTCACATTCTACCTAAACCAATCCTCCATCCAGTTCATCACACAGCCATACAGAAGCTTACACTAGCAAGATGCAGAAATGA
The DNA here is from genome assembly GCA_033558105.1 of Coccyzus lansbergi. Classification (NCBI taxonomy): domain Eukaryota; kingdom Metazoa; phylum Chordata; class Aves; order Cuculiformes; family Coccyzidae; genus Coccyzus; species Coccyzus lansbergi. The sequence continues at coordinate 121,609 of JAUMJK010000293.1, forward strand.
GCACCTACAGGTAACAACTGCTCAAGCAGCACAGGCAGTAGCAGTGCAAAATCACCAGAAGCATTCACAGGATTAGTTTCAACCTAATGCCCTCAAGGTACCCTAATAACGAAGCTACAAGAGTCAGATGCCACCCGCTAAATGAAAGGGGAATTAATCATTCTTCATAAGCCTAGTGTGAACATACACTATTTCAAAACAGTCACATGGCAAAAAAAGTCATACTACAAAAAGATGCTTTTCTCTAATTTAAACAGAACCAAGAAGTGGTTACTGTAGTCTTGTTATAGGACTTAAGATTCTGTGCATAGAGCTACATACTGTCAGTGACATGTGAATGCCAGGTAAGAGACTATTTATTCTCTTGCAAATCATGAGTAGAATCAAGGTGTTAAATTTTATTTAGAAAGAAAATCAGCCAATTAAGACTAACGAACCACAGGCACATGAAGACTGGGATACAATTATCCAAAACGCTACCACCCTTGGCCAAACCATTCAATGAAATTAAAAGCATAATACTGCTCTGTAATTGTCTATGTTACTTTCCTACAGTCATTCATATTAGATTAATATTCCTCATTTTCTCCTTCCCAGTTCATTTTCATACCTACAGCACTGCTCCATATAGAAACAATGCACCAAACGCATTTGGATAATGAATTAGAAATGGCCTATACAATTAGATTAAATATGTCACAAGCCCATGTCACAGACTGACCATCTAAAATTGGTATACATATTCCAGCTCAATTACTTCCAACACCTCAGTACATAAGCAGTAGACGCTTAAGCAACAGATGAATATATAGATTCTTATAAAGCAAATGATGCATCAAAAACTCTTGTCAAAAAAAGCTACAGAGACGATAACACATTGTGGAAAAAAAAGTCTGTCTAAAAATATACCAATCAGCTCCTTTAAACATGAAATGTGCTCTATCTGAACCATCCCCAGTTCTGGAAATCTCTCATTCCAGACTGAAAGGTGCTACTCCATTACTTGTACTTTCTCTTCAGGGCACCTGCTATCAGTCACCTTCAGAGAAAAAGATAGAGATAGATCAGCTTGCCAACCATGCAGAAACCACAGCAGCTATTAAACAGGCTACATGGGGAATTGAGAGTCTTCATTCTGTTTACAACATAGCACATAACCCTTATTCTGCTGTCAGGGAACCTACACATCAGCACACTATAGCTGAACTTCTCCATAATGCTGTGTTCTAATTAGTGTTTAGTAAGGCAATACTCAAACACACTTTTCTTATAAATCAGTAAAGCACAGCTAGCATGGGAAAACTCCTACTCTTTCCAAGTCCCAATATACATGTTTTCCGTGTCTGAAGAACAGCATATTGATTTCATTGTAGTAGACACTAGCAGAGAAGATTTGAGCAAAAAAAGCACTATCCAATAGTTGTAACAATACTGTGGGACAAAAAGTGTTTTGTAAAAGACAGGTGACAGATCAAAAGCTTACTCAACGCATATACTTACAGTAATTTGTTTGTGATATGACAATATTTAATTGTTAAGGTAGTCATTAACGTAATAAAACACATTCAGTACTAGTGCTGAGTACCTCAACAGACTAATTTTTTTCTAAACACAGTCAGCTCAAACTCCCTGCAAGTCACAGAGCCTGGGAGAGGGATGGCAGTGCTATCTCAGTGACCTGTGATTCCACCTGTTCCACAGAAGTATCCAGCAGAGTTTCACCAGTGGTTTTACCTCTGCAGATTAAAAGTCAAGGTAACAATGCTTCGCTGCTGCAATTCTGAATAAATTTGGGGACACTGTCTGAAGACCTTTAAGCCTGAACTTTGTTCATATTGCAGCCCCTTGAACTATGACTTGGTGCAACTCCAGCATCACACTTACCTATGGATCTCTTGGTCTTCTGCTGCCTTATACACATTACGACAAAACCACAAATTTTAACACAAGCTGCAAGTTAACTGTTCCCTCAATTAAAACTGATTTTAACTTTTCAACTACAAAGCTTTTTTTTTTCTGTTGATAAACACAACATATGTTGATGTACAACCAAACCAGCAGGAAGTCTGCATTACCCACACTTCAGCTGTTGCTTCTTAAGTATGTAATAAGTTTGTGATTTTTGTGGGTTTGTTTCTTAATCCAGTATCACTGGTGTGTTTAGTAACAACTTCTCAAAAAAAATCCACATGGAATTTTTAAACTAGCAAAGTAAACAAAAAGTTAAACTCCTAGCTGTGCTTGTAACTTCAGATAGTATGTTCAGATAGCCATGTTAACAGTAAGCTGCATCTCCAAACCCTTCAAGATTTCAAAACTTGTATAACATAGCCTCATTTTCCTTTCCTGAGGGTGAAAAAAAAAAGAGAAAAAAAAAAAGTCTTTTCACCTTAAGAGAATTGGTTCCTCTAATGAGGAACACATCATTGAACTAGTAAAAGAGGCATGGCCTGACCATGCCTTTAAGAAAAGTTGGTACAGCAGGCAAACAGATTTCAGTTGTTGAGCTAGCAAACTCTACCAGTATAATTAATGCTAAAACTCAGTGTAAGTATCAATCAATGTGTATGGGTTATGTGTTAAATATTTTAACTACTAGAAGAAATGCTAATTTAAGTGACAAAGATCACTAAGCAGAAGACTTCAATTGTAACACCTGTCAAACTTATTTTCACAGAATGACAAGGTTGAAAAAGACCCACAGGATCACTGAATTCAACCATTCCTATCAACTACTAAATCATGCCCCTCAGCACTTCATCCACCCATCTTTTAAACACCTCCAGGGAGCGAGCAAACAAACTTATTTCAAGAGATACAATCTACAGACTAATTTAACAACTTGAGAAAAAAAAAAAACCCAACACAACTCAAAAACCAATAACCCAAATTCCACAACCCAAAACACCACAACATGCCGCCCAAGGCACCATACTGGTGCTACCCTTTCCCTTTGTACAGCAGTTGAGGCTTTCTCCTCCCTCTTCCACGACAGGGCTCAGCTCTCTGCCTGCCTCCTAGATGGCCTTCTCATCATCATCCACTTTTTATCAGTCTCCCCAACATCATTCAGCCCATTCATATTTTTCTAGGATGCCTTCATCCATAAGTCAAGGGAACCAGAGTTTGTTTCAGGCTTCCAGCTACCAGTCCATTTCTTCACTGAAGAGAGGTACGAACATGCTATTTGCTAATGAAAACTTGACAAGTTAGTCTGTACTGGACTGCATACTTAATAGTAATGGTCAGTATTCCCAGATCTAATTATAAATAAAAGCTCAGCTCTGAAGAGCTCCGCAGCCTTTGAACAGAGACAAGCCGTAAATTTTCTCTCCCACAGAGGGAAATCACCTCACTTGAAGCTGCAAGACAGTATTTGAATATGCCCCAGTTTGTAGCATCCTGTCAGCAGCCACTGCCTTCTGTATCACTACTAGAAGAGGACATATTCTTGACCTGCTGCTCAAGCTGTGCCAGTACGCATACACTTAATATTACATCTGGTCTGATTTGAAAGGATGCTTGAACAACATTCAGACCACCACTAAAGTACAATCCGGCACAGAATACAACCAATGCAGTACACTCAGAAAGAAGCACATGCAATTATTTTTTTAAACTTGCACTAAAGGATAGCTCAGCTTTTACATTAAAAACCCTCTCATTTGCATTATCATGGTGCAGCACAAAGAAAACTGCTGCAGCATTTTTAGAAGTCCTAGCCTGCCTATCTCCAGCTGTACTTGGCAACTAAAACAGTTGTACTCACCAGTGCAGAAAACTACGTAACCAGTTTACTTAATTCCTGGATATTTATATTACCCAAACGAAAGAAAAAGAATATTCAGTTAAGCCTGCTGCAAACAGAGTACCAGGGGTATTTTTATCATCTATTAGATAAAGACTTTTCTCTCTAACAAAAGTATTATCTGTTATTTTCCCCCAAAGCAGTTACAGAAACTGCGTTTTCGATAGAAAGCTTAACTAAAGAATACGCCATTGAAACTAAGGCATATTACACAATTTTTCTCTTTAGACTTTTTAATGAAAGTTCAAGGAACTTAATTGTTAGAAATGCAGCACTAACTTTTGCTCTTACAAGAACAGTATTCAGTAGTTAACACGAAGTTCTGAAATTATCTTGGGAGTAATACTACAAGTTAGACTTGCTGGGATGGAAGGAAAGTGGCACAGAAAAGAGGAGGGGAAAAACTGATCACATAGACATACACATTCTTATTTGCAGGACAAGACCTACACATATTCCTTTAGTCCATAAGGATCCCCAAAATGACTTGTAGAAAGCTAGGTATAAAATAGAAGACTAGATGATCAGTTTACAGCTTCCCGTCTCTACCTGCTAACCATTTCAGGAACCTTCCAAATTCCTTGACTCCCCTTAATGAACTGCTGGGCTGTCACAGCAATAATAAGTGATAACAAACCAGAAAAGAGTATCAGTCACATGGTTAGTACTATTAAAGTCACACACCATACATGTCAAGCAGTAAATATTTCGTTAATGCCTAAGCAGGGGGGGTATTGAGCACCTCACCTGCCTTGCCCCTGGCTAAGAGGCCCCCCTGAAAGATTTCTTAATTCTACAGACTAGTTTGGGACACTGTTCTTGAACAGCAAGAGTATTAGTGAATGTGCTAGGTAATCCTTTTTGTGCTACGAGAAAATGAATAAAACTAAGAATTATTCACTCTGAAGCTTAATAACACAGCTGAATACACATCAGATCTTGGCAATAGGTGATCCAGCCACCATGAGCAACAACGTCTCAGTTCCCTTCAGTAGCAACCTTGAAATTAGGAAAGCATAAACTAAAATACCAGAAAATCTGAGAGAACAAATTTTAAATAATTCTCAAAGCTCTTTATGTAGGTGTTGAAAATTTGTTTAAAACAGCCTTTGGAAAATGGATGACCAACTATTATGCTCATTTGTTTTCTGCCCACCTTCTCAATTAAGGTATATTTATTCTAGGCTTTAACTCCTGCAGTTGTTCAACATTTTCAAAGGAGAACAAAAGGATAACTTGACCTTTACATATAACAGAGCAACAGACCTATTATGCACTTTTCAAGTCATTTTAAACAGCAAACATGAATATACTGTCAGCTTAATTATTGCTTTCTTAGCAACAATAGTATTAGGTCTCCTATGTTTCTCCATAATCCATAAAAGAATGAATACTTTTTTATCAAGTTGGAGGGCAGAGAAACATCAAATTAAGCCTAACCCAGCTACATAGAGAAAGCCTTATACAGCTCATCTATAGGTTCTGGATGAGCAGTGATTCCAGCTTGAGTGCTTCTGCTAATTAAGTAATAAAGCAAAGCATTGAGCTCAGAACAATAAAAACTCTTTGTCAAAGTCCACGCACTCCTCAATGCCCAGAGCTGTATCTTGAAACTCACTGGCAGCTGATGCCAGAGATTACAGGGCTGGCATGAAGTATGCTGTATGACACATCGATTAACAAATTGGCCACATACACCACTAAATCTAACACAACCTGCTTATTCTTATACAAGCAAAACACAAACTACTTTATCACTTCCTTGATCAGAAATGGTAAGCATCTACACCAGCACCTGCCCTTGGTTCTAGAAATAGGTTCTTTTAAGTCTAACCTTAACTTACAAACCCCTCCCCCCCAAAACTACAGTAATGCTTGATATTCATTTCACTCTGGAATTACATAGATGCTTTACATGAATTTCAAATGATCTTATGATTTCCAAGCTGCAGCTTTACTCCTGACAATTCATTCACCATGAAGCAACAAAGCCTTCACAGAACTTTAAGAACTCAGAAAACCAGAAGAGTCTGAACGCTACACATGGAGCATCAGCAAGAACCATGCCTCACTCCTCAGTTTCTATAGACCTCAAAAAAAAAGGGGAAAAGCATCCCCATGTGTATATAAGAACACCTAGGCTCTTCAGGAAGGGTCAGAAAATGGGGAGAACTCCAGAGGTGCCTCTCCTCCACAGCTGAACCCCCCCCCACCGTAAGCTACCAGGAAACCCACTTCTCTTCTCAGGGCAGAAGTTTCCACACAGAGGTTAGAGCAGGAACATCAGCAGGCAGCTATTAACTAGACTCTTGGTTTAAATTGAAGAAGACAGCAAAAGACTAAGAAAGAGGTGATGATATGACTGAAAACCAACAGCTAATCACCACACAGTCATTCTTGAAAAGGTCAGGAATGGAACAGAGACAATAAAACTAAAAATTTAACTACTAAATCACTTCATATTTTGGCACCCAGAGATACAGTGTTTGAGCAATAGTGCAGCTGCTACCATTCCTCTGTATAGGAGACGATGCAAGGAAAACTGCTGGAGTAAGAACAGCTCCTTACAGAGTTTGTGGTTTACCCCATCAGCTGGTCTGCACTATGCTTTTTAAAGTACTCCCATCTGAATGAATTACTTTGCCTTTTTAATGACTCTGGTTACATATGGTCAAACCAAGATGAATAGCTTTTTTTTCTTTCAATGCAGTAACTCAGCAGTCATTACTCTTGTCATCTGTCATACGTTTTGAATATGCTGTGGTCCAGCGCTCACTCAAACATAGCAGACATAATGCAGAGAATTGCAATATTTAACAACATGAATTTCCAAATTCAGGTCTGATGTGAAAATTAGCCATTACATTTTGTCCAATCATTTCTTGCAACAATGCTAGGGGAGCTGGGGGTGGGAAATCAAATGGAACCCCTGATCCAAAGTGTTCCTGACTCAGCACTGGAAGAATAAAGCCAGAACTTTCTCTTTAGGAGCATTAAGCCAAATTCAATGAAGTTGCATTTTGAATTTACAAGGAAAACAGTTTACGAAAGACAGTGACAACCAGCAACCAGTCACAGAACACTGACACTTGAATTGCCATTCCCTGTCATTAAATATTACAAAAAACCTTAATATATTAAGTAGTAGGCTAGAACTTATTATAAAATAACTGTAAAAGCCTCAATATGTTAATATGAATGGCCTGAAAAGAAACAGCAAAAGCCAATCAAAAGCCCATCGTTACCTGCACGTTCATTCTTTTTGATGACTTTTTTCACTACAAGCTCTACTTGGTACAAATGAGTAGTGCAAACTTACGAAATTAAGCATAATTAATACTTGATCTGACACTTTTGAATCAAAGTTGAATGGTGTAAAGGATAAATCTCTTCACAAACATTTTGTGCAAAGGATTTATACATTCTAGTTCATGTTTATTTTTAAAGCCATTTTCCTTAAAGAGTTTGGCTGGGTTTGTCTCTACAAGTTTAATTCTTAAGTTATTCACAGACCTACTTGCAGAGTCTAGTCAGTCACACATACTGATCAGGCAGCTGGGGAGGAACACACTGCTTACCTGCTGAGCACGCACTTCAAAACTTTTCCTAGTAAGTCTTCATCAGTGCTTTTTAGCAGGTAGATGCACTAGCAGATTTCTAGCAACACTAATTGACAGTAAAACCATTTAACAAGCAATTTCACATATTACCCTTTATTGAAGGAAAATACTTTGCTTAGAAAAGTGTTAAGGTATTTCAGTGAAAATAAGTAGATTGAATTTCTTTGCTTTGCCTCCTACTGTTTATACAGAATCAAAGTTACACTAGTATTTTGAGTACTACACATTATTTCAGCTGCCAGTCTGGTGTCAACCATCCAAAGAAGCATCCACTCAAACACATCAGGTTCTCCAGGTGTAAACAAATACTGCAAAGATTGAGGCTTTTAAGATTTGGTTTGTAACCAAGGCTGATGACCATGCTAGTTAGTGCTGGAGTTAGCAGGTAGTCAAAACAAAAAAAAAGAATAAACATACAGTTGCTCATGGAGAGACAAGTCATCCCCCATAAATTTATGACTTTCCTCAAGGAATTAATCACATAGACCAGAACAATTGTTTTCTCCATAAGTTCCAAAAAGGTGTTTCATGGGGTTCTGCTAAGCTCCCTGAAGAAATTAAGCTGCCATCAGAAATGTCTGTCCTCTCTTTAAGAATCGATTTTAAGAACCTGGGAATTAAAGAAGCAACAAGGGAAGTCAACCAGGGGAGCTCTACTCAATGCTTTGGTATCATAGCTGTAAGTCACTATCTATTATCAATCTGAAAAAGAAAACAAGGAGAAAGTGGGCAAAAGTTCCTACATTAAAGGACTTGCTGTTTAAAGACCAACACAGAAATCTAAAGGATCTCATGAGATTGATTAGTGACAATATTACTGCTAAATGTCAAATGATGCAACCAAGGAAAGATGACTTGTAAATGAGCACAAAGATGTGCCAGTCTACCTAGTACTTTTAAGGAACAAGACTTCTGAGCTGTTACAACTATCTCCTCTAACATCAGCTCAGTAATAAAGTTCAGTCAAAAGCCAAACTAAATACAAAGTTATTAGTAATATTTGGTGGTTTTCCTGTGTAAGTCCACAGTGCACCTGCATCCTGTACTCCAAACAATCTTCTTTCTCCTCCTTACACAGAAAAAGGACTATCAAGTACAGAAGGATTAACAAGAATTACCAAACATATAAGGAACAAAACTGACCCACTGCAACAAGAGTACTATGGATACAAAAGAAGAACGGAAGAGATAAAGAATATGAATATATTCACCTTCAAATACAATACATGATGCATACATAAATACAACACTGTCTCTGGTTAAATCATGAAACTGCTTGTTATCAAAAGGTTGCAGATGACAATTTAAACAGTGAAAAATACTCAGACAAAGTGAGAAGAGTGGAAGATACAGTGTAAAGTGAGTAGCTCAAACACTACTAAGCAGAAATTGTACTGCCAAGGAAGTTGCTGGGCTAGACACCTCCTGAGCTAAAGGCATCCACAGACTTGGGCACTGCTATTAGAAAGCATGCTAGGAAGCACCCCTGTGTTCACCTGGATCGTAGTCTTTCCTAGAGCATCTGCCATTAGCTAGTAACCACAGCAAGATACTGGTCAAGATAATGTCATTATGATCCAGTACAGCAGCTCTTGCACATGGTGTTGGTCTAATTTATTATCAAATTCCAGACTTATAGAAACATAAAAGGAATGGGGAAATAACCCTTAGGACATTCCACTGAGTTTGAGTGGGCTTAGACACTGGATTCCCTCCACATTTTGAATTTTATTTCCTATTCTTAGAGTAAATTTTAGCATTTCTAGAGACACTTTTTACAGTGACTACAACTTACAGCAACAGAAGAATAAACATTTACCCAGCACCTGCTAAACATAAATAAAAGAAATGTACCATACAGAAGAGATACTGCAAGTAAAAATAATTTTGAATGTCATTATTAGTCCTGAAGCTTGGTTACCAGCAGTTGTCCAGGCAACAGATACACATGGTGAAGTGTCAGTCTCTTTGCAGAGGACACCAGGAAACTACAGTGAAGTGCGGAGAAAGAGTCCCTAATTTCGACCAACCAAACCTATGAGAAGTTCATTTATTGTTAGAAATCTCTGCATCTGCCAGGTAACCACATTTATACTGCATGAGTAGAATCACAGCTACATGATTTATTTACACACTGTAAGCAGTGTCTGAAGTTCCCAGAATTCATTGCTGTTTAGTGGTGTTTTCAGTTGCAAGCCTTTAAGAGGCATCATAGACAAGCCTACAGCAAAAAGTATTTGTGTCCAGCAATATGAAGTATTATGATGGAGAACTACTTAGTCATAGCACAGAGATTCTACTCATAAGTTGAGTTTTCCAGACACTGTCAATAATGATTTGAGGAAGACATTAGTTAGATCAAGATAGGTTTAATCTACTCAAAAAGTATGTACAGAGCTGTTTCTGTAGTATTACTTGAACAACTCAACACAAAAAACCCCACAGCCCATTTCCAAAGCTTCAGAATTCACAGCAAAGACTAACTTACCTAGTGCTAATACCACTTGCAACAAGTTGTTTGCAAGCATACTATTTTTGGTTTATTTTCTTTTTATTATAAACATAACTTGATTTCCTGACACAGTAATAGCTCAAATAACCACATCCAAGCACCTCAAACCTAATGTACTACAATTGAATACATAATCTATAGTGGCAGCCACAACTGGAATCTTAACTGTTTGAAGAAAAAAGAAGCAACACGTCTAGAGTCAGAAGATTTCATGGCCTCACATCATCTGGCTAGGTCTCTTACAATGTTTTGCACTCTGGCACTGCCCTTTTGCGTTAGCAAAGAGAGAACAGTTTTAACCTAAACAATGACTGAGGCCAATTCTGGAGAAGAGTAGCATCAAAATACACAGAGTTCGGAGTTGCAAAGAAATACAGGTACTGCTATGTGGGCAATGTGAAGGGAAAACCAAAAGAGGCTACAGAAGTCCAGCTTAAGCAGCCTCCAAGAAGGTCCCTGCTTATCACATAATAGCGAACCTTATCACATCAAGACTCTCACTAGGTGGAGAGAGATCATCCTCAAACATTTTCTGCTTGTACCCTTTCAGTGGGATAATATAATCAGGAGTTTTAATACACAATTTTTCACTTTCCCTTGGATAAAATTTCTAGGAAGAATATTAGTTAATCAGGTATTTGTTCAGATTTGGAGTTCAAACCCACTTCTGCCCATAATTTAGGGCTGGGTTTTACAATAATGTTATCGTCACAATACAGAAAACTGCAGCCAAGTTACAAGAGCCTGTATCCCAGTGATCTCTCTGGTTAACTGCCAGAGTAAGCCTGTCCTCAGTATATTCAGTCCTCATAAGTATAAAAGAGAGAAAGCAGGTTTCCATGGAAAAATACACTGTCCATATGTTTACAATCCAAGGTATAGGGAAGACTCCCTATGGATGGACAAAAGAGCCATGGAAAAGACTCTGTAGTCTGCTGTAATTGGAAGGATGGCAGAAGCATGAAGTACGTTCTACAACCAGCATCAGTAGGCATCACGAACCATCACATGCAGCCTGAGCAGGCTGAAAGAAAGTCTATGTTTCCCTAGCAATAGCAAGTACTCTGAGATCAGTATCACAATGCAGAAGCACGAAGAAGTTCTCTTCACTTCTGGCATGGATTAAACATGCAACAATAACAGCCAGGAATTAGAGATAAGTTTCTAGAAAGACATGCACACAGCCAACACACAAGCATCTCATCATCTTTACAAATCTAGCCATACCACAGGAATTTGAGATAAGCCTAAATCAGTTCCTTGGGAAAGAAAAACACCAGAGTCCACAGCCACAACTCTAAGAACTAATTCAGTGCATTCTAAAACTTTTCATTAAAAAAAAAAACCCATAGAGAAGTATGACATCATATCTCCAACAAGGAAAGTCAGTATTGTTGAAACATTTAGGAGGCTGCAGTTATCTAAATTGCACCCTGCAACAAGGTGGTGTCTTCACCTTGCACATATACTGTGAAATAGCAACATTGAACCTTGCAAGTAAGGCATATTAAACAGAGCTATAGCCTGTTTGCACAGTTTGTTTAGCAGAACCATCAGTCACTATTAAACAAGCTTCACTGTGCTCAATCACCGCATTAGACATGTCTTGCAGACAGGGAATTCAGAGGGCTGGTGCTAACAGTCCACCTCACAAAACACTATGGGTTTTCCTTGAGCAAAGGAGGAAAGATATTTGCTTGTAGGAGCATATTCTCTGTGGTCACTGAATGACTAAGTTACCATTGAAGCAATTAATATGGGAAAGTACAACAGAAATCTCACACCAATATCAGCTGCTGTCCGTTATATCCAGTTAACTTTCTGAACAGACTAGCAACTACACTCCATTCCTGGAAAATCGGTAGCCCTCCCTAGAAACCAAGATCCATGCCTTCACAAATAGTAGTTTACTGCATTAGAAGCTTCACACCATCCAAACTAGTATGATTAAATATTGTGAGAGCATTAAAAAGAACAAGGTGGGGGGTGGGGTGTGGGGAAACAAACCAAAACTCAAACATCCACCCACAAACCAAAAATCTAGTATGTCATTATGACTTCTCTGAAAAGCTATCGCTCCCTCTGAAAATCCTTGGCTAGATCATCACTGTCCTTTTTCACCCCACGGGAAGAAACACAAGAAGAAACACAGCTGTCTTCCACTAGCAACAGTGTGAGGGCTTTTAGACTGAGGCCAGAGATACTAGTGTCTCAAATTAGAAAAAGGAATTTTTTTGGACTGTACCCATACATTGGCTCTGAGTTTCTCCACCCTCAGACAACTAAAAAGCTTTGTTTATTGTTATCTATTCCAGTGCCAGACTCTGTCTGCATGGCCAGCACACCGATAATCACTTAAGTCCTCAGTGCAAAACAGTGCCAAAAGCATCGTGGTCCCCTCTAGATAAAAAGTCAGGCACAGAGATTCTAGAAAAGTCTCAAAGTAGCAGGTCTAGAAGATTAAATGCAGGAAGAACATAATTTCTTTATTATTACAGTAATCTATCACAAACCTTTGAGTAGAACACTCCTTTCTCTTTCAAAGACACTGGTCACAGCAGAGAAGTCTCTGTAGGTTCAGATAGGCTCTCCTAGCATTCCTTCCAGAAAAGCTGAACCCTTACAAAAATTATCAAGGTAGACAATTAAGAAATAAAGTAATAAGCTGTAGGGACTTCTTACGGGAAAATAAAAGGTATCGGGGGCTTTAGTCTGAAAGTCATTAGCAACAAATAGCAGTCTGGATGAGACATATATTCCAAACAAGCCTCACACCAAAAAAAAGCAGCCATATAATCTATCACACATATGTAAAAGTAATTCCTGAATTCATGCAGGACAAAACGAACAAGCAGCTGCACTGTTACTTTCCCTTATTCTTTAAGCAGCTCAGGTCAAGTACAGCAGCTTCTCAGGAGACAGCTGTTCAGAGTGTCCAGCCTCACGCACAAGACTCCTCAGAACAGAATCCAGTCAGCATCAGAACAACATCCTTTTCCCTTGTTATGACACATATTCGAGATGCGTTGTTATTGACACTGTTGCTCTTTGGTATTCAGAGCTCAACTGTTTATCAGTACTCTTCTGACAATGTCATTCATTTTTTTATTAGGACATTCCACTTAGTAAGCTTTATGATATTTGAGTCTTGGATATAACTACAGCATTACTCGCACAGATCCTAAAACATATTCTCAAAAAAAAAAAACCAACTGAGACTTTTAGAGAAAAATCATTTGCAAATCCAATTTTAAAAGGGAAATTGCATAGCATACATGGTCACTATGAGCAGTTGCATATCCTCATTAATCAAAGTACTTGAAATATTAATATGCAAATAAATCTAAATCAGTTCAGCAGCTGCTTTCAACAAGAAAAGAATCTAGTCAGCCTGTTTTAGTGTTCAGAATTTCTAGAGTCTCAGCATCAGGAGGTCCAGTGCTAATGAACCAGAAGGAAATATAAATGTGCACTTCTAACATTTATGTTTATTCAGTGCAATAGCTACAGGCCAGGCAGCACTAGCTGGTGTCTGACATACTAGATTGGCTTTAGGAACACAGTTAAGCACAAAGCTTAATTTGGTGAGCAAGCCTTACAACAATCAGTCTCAAAACTACAGACATTCCACTCAAAACTTGTGTGCAGAATTAAGAAAATAAAACAATGGGCCATGTTGCACAAATGTGGGCTTGTGTGCAATTATGAACCTATAACAGAAACTTTGCAGCATGGTTTAGTCTTCATCTGTAAGGTACTGAATAGTAATTGTTTTAAAGAGTAACCATAAAACCCTTATTAATTTCCCTACATCAGAGTGGAGTGATTTCACTGTCTAACAGATATGCCCACTTTCAAAACAACACACGTCACCACACCAAAGACTTAGCCTCTGGATTTTAAAAGGATATTTCTCAATATTTGTCTAGTAAGCAGCATAATTACAGAAATACTTTTCCTAGAGACTTGGAGAGGAAGAGGGCTGTCATTCAGGGGCATGGCACTCAGGTTCTCATTCTTGGTAAGTGCAGTAGCCACACCAGAGGGAACAGGTTACACATTCCAAGTTCTTTTAATACCCATTTGCATAAGGACCAGATCCATACAGGAATGAAGACAGTATAAAATAATTTGAACAGACCATAACACCACATAGAGTAATTACTAGTTACTTGGAGTAACAGATTTTATCTGCTTTGTAAGAAGAAACATTTGTCTTCAAAAAGCAGGTTAGTGTTTTGCCCTTAGCTACTGTAATAGAAAAAGTCTGATCAGTACTGTGCATACAGATAAGTAAAACAGATGTTCTAAAGAGCTGTAGTTGATAACAATGCACACAGAAAGATACAGGCAGTTCAGACTGCCCATAAAGCTTTAACATAGCAATAGTTCACTAACAATGGACAGTCAAAGTGAATAAACGACACCTTTAGTTTTGTGGGTTTTCTCCCACACACACTCATCCCCAGGGTTTTTTGCCATTCCATTTATTAAAACTTAGTTACATATACATGACACCTACATAATTCCCAAATTTAAGCTAAAACAACAGTCAGACAATTTCCCAGCTCTCAAACATGGATGGAGCATTCCTCCTGCTGCTACAACATCAGCAACTCAATTCCCAGACATTCTGGAAGGAAATGGTCATCGGGTGGAGTAGGTAGTACAGAGAAGAAATCCAAAGTCAGAGAGAAACACAACAGCAACATCCTCTCCCAGGAGGAAGAAAGTCTGGTGACCTAAAGAGTAGGGATGCACTTCCTGCTGTCCCAATCCAAAATTACAGATTACGGAAGCTAACAGGTTAGCTGCCTTCCCTGCTATGCAAGAGCTCTAAACTGCCCCCACACAGAATTCACATTATTTCTTCCCTGCAAGGAGTCCAAAGGTAAAGTGCTACTTCTCAGTAATCCTCTTGCAATGAAAACTCCAGTTTAGTTTTTCAACTTTCATATGAAGATTGTTCCAATGAAAGCCTGGAAACTGTTCTTAACACTTTTAAAGGGATATTTATAGCCCCAGGGGTTTTCAATTCCTTGAGACACATGGCTATGCATAAAACTTAAGACTGCTGCAGCTCACAGAATATTCTTCTCTAGACTAAGATCACAGGCAGCATATAAAATACCATAAGATATCATTACCCAGAATTCTAATGTTTTCAACCTTTTCAATAAAGTCACAAGTCACTTTGTTACATATGAAAGTGGAAGTATCAATACCAAACACAAAGCAAAGCATATGCCCACAGCAGGACACAGAGCAACAGGGATTACCACAAAAGATGAGAGCAAGCACAGGAGGAAAGAATATTTGTCTTCGTCCTAGCACTGCACACCTCTACACAGTCCTGAAGCTGTCAAAGATGGAGAAGCCACTTCCTTGTGCCTCACATACCCTCCTATATTAATCCTATTCCAAAGCAGCCCGAAGATCTGCAGGCTGAGGTGGTATCTTTTATTAGACCAACACATAAAATGAAATGGTATACTGGACTAAGACAAGATCCTATCTCTGCATCCCCCAACCTTGTACAGTGGGACAGACTGACACAATCTGACACTTCCAAAATTCAGTAATTATTGACTTACAGAAGTTATATATATCCAGCACCTCATTCCAAAGTTCTGATGTCCCAAATTGTCATCAGAATTAAAAAGAAATTTGTTAAATTAATTAAAAAATTGTTCTTACGGTGTGGTAAAGATTAGAATTAATAACCACCTACCTTCTTATTCTCAGCAAACAGCAAGAAGTGTGTTAATTTGGAAATTCATTAAAATCAACTACGGCACAGTAGAGGATACCAACAGCTACAGCTGGAGGGTGGGAGGATCAGAAGAGGTCTTTAAGATACTCTTAGAACAAAATGCATCTTAAGTAACCCACTACACTGAAGCCCTTTCAGACAACGTAGGAGTAGAAGGTTAGAGCCTTCGTCACACAGTATGAGTAGTAAACTAAGGATTTTAAATCTGTTTAAAAAGGGATAAAGAAAAATACCTGAAATATCTATTACACAGTCACCACACAGCATCTGTAACAAGCAGTATTAGGGTTCCTGAACATCCCAACTACAGTTGCTTCCTATCTAAAGATGTTTACACATCTTGCATTTAGCCTTTTCTCAGTTCACCACAAATCTGGGGTTCAAGTGGCAAAATCCACTACATACAGGTATGTAAATAACTCCAAGTATTTTAGGTGAAACTGCAGTCATGTGCTGCTAGAATCTGTTATCACAATGCACTCTGTGCAGTTAAAAAATAATTAACTGACACAAGCTTCAACTTAAAGCTTAGGACTTTACTGCTCTCCAGAGAACATACAGGGTCTGCTTCTCAACTTTTTTCAGCCTTTAAAAGGCATTTTCTCTTTCAGAATGGCTCTCTTATACTAATAATCCATAAAAGGACTATGATGCAGAATTGCTTATACGATATAAGTAGCTCTACCCCTCTATCCTTCAAAAAAGTCTTAGTCAAGATAAATGTTATGCTTGCATTTTTAGATGGAGGAAGGTAATACTATTGAAATTTAATTTTTTGAAATATCTAGCTACAGTCAAACTAACAAACAATTCACTGATAAATTATATAGAAGGAAAATGGTAACAGCCCACAACAACAGAAAAGGTGCCATTATGTTCAATATATCAAAAGAAAAAAAAAGAAAAGGGCCATACATTTAAGTGCAAATCCTTCCTATTATCTCTGCTCTTCTTAGAGCAGAAAGTCAATATTATGTCATTTGCAAAGCATCACTTCTTCAGTAGTCACTGCATGTTTTAGAAGTCTGACCTTTTAACTGGTCTCTATATCTAATTCAGGGTTAATGGTGACCACAGTATGTAAAACAGTTAGCTAACACCTGTTAGTTAGGGTCCAAGTCTTAAGAACCCACAGTACCACAGTTTGTCCATACCACACTAAGCCACCAGTTGGAGAGCAAAGCCCAAAAAAAGGATAATTTGAAGAATGAACTACCTTCTTATTCTACCAGGCCAGAATTAATATACACTCTTAGAATTATTTATATAACTCCTGCTAAACTTGTTAACTGACAAAAAGCTGAAGACTATTACTGAACAAATAAAAAAGTAACGCAACACAATCTTTACGGTATTCTATAAAGGTATTGGATAGTTAAACCCACAGTAGCTCATCAATCTCTAATAAGTTTTAGTTTGCAAGTGCCATTAAACTATCACAAGTCTTATAATACAAGAGAAAGTATGAGAATTACTGTCCAGTGTTCTATTTTTAAAAGAAATACAAGTATAATGCTAAGGTAGTAAAAATAAGGTACTTGAGCATTTATCTATCAGCAACATAAACATAACAATGGATTAATTCAAAAACACTTCTAATTACTCAAGCAAAATTCCCAAGCTAAAGAAAGAACATCTGCAAAATCTAGAACAACTAGTGTAAAGGACACTACTCATCAGCACAGTGCAAAGAGGAAAAGCGTTTTGGGTGCTAGAACCAGATCTCCTTCACTGCCTGCATTCTCTCAAGAAATGCTGTAAAAGCTACAACACACTATAGTAAAATTCAAACCCTAATTTCATCTTTCTTTTTGGACTCTTATTCATCAAATCACCAGGTTGGACAAGACCTCCTGGATCATCAAGTCCAACCATTCCTACATGCCACTAAACCATGGCCACAGCACCTCATCTACCCACCTTTTAAATACCTTCAGGAAAGGTGACTCAAGTGTCTCCTCCTCCCTGGGCAGCCTCTGCAGTGCCCAATGACCCTTTCCATGATAAACTTTTTCCCCATATCCAGTCTGTATAACCCGTGGCGGAGCTTGAGGTCATTCCCTCTTGTCCTGTCCCCTGTCACTTGGGAGGCCTTTCAGATAGTTGTAGAGAGCAATAAGGTCTCCCCTCAGCCTCCTCTTCTCCAAGCTAAACAAACCCAGTTCCTTTAGCCACTCCTCGTAAGACTTGTTCTCCAGCACCTTTACCAGTTTCATTGCTCTTCTCTGGACTCGCTCCAGAGCCTCAATATCCTTCTTGTGGTGAGGGGTCCAGAACTGAATACAGGATTCAAGGAGTGCCCTTGAAACCAGTGCTGCGTACAGAGGGAGAATAACCTCCCTGGACCTGCTGGTCACACCATTTCTGATACAAGCCAGGATGCCATTGGTCTTCTTGGTCACCTGGGCACACTGCTGGCTCATGTTCAGTTGCTGTCAACCAATACCCCCAGGTCCTTCTCCTCCAGGCAGCTTTCCAGCCACTCTTCCCCTAGTCTGTAGCTGTACACAAGTTGTTATGCCTCAAGTGTAGGACCCAGCATTTGGCCGTGTCAAACCTCATGCCATTGGACTCAGCCCGTTGATTCAGCCTGTTTAGACCTCTTTGTAGAGCCTCCCTACCCTCCAGTAGATCGACACTTCCACTCAGTTTAGTGTCATCTGCAAACTTGCAAAGGGTGAACTCAATTCCTTCATCCAGGTCATTGATAAAGACACTGAAGAGGGCTGGACCCAGCACTGAGCCCTGGGGGACGCCACTTGTAACTGGCATTAATTCCACTTACCATCACTCTCTGGGCCTGGCCATCCAACCAGTTTTCTATCCAGGAGAGGGTGTGCCTATCCAGGCCAGTGACAGCCAGTTTCCTAAGCAGAATGCTGTGAGGAACTGTCAAAAGTTTTACTTAAGTTCAGGAAGACTACATCCACAGCCTTCTTCCATTCATGAATGTGCTGATCACCAATGAGCTACTTGAAGACTCTGGCTTAAGCAGAAAACTAAGTGCTGCCATAAAACAAATTACAGCATACTTGCAGTTACAAATTGTAGAAAATACTCTGGATTATCTGGTTTAAAATTGCGCTTTTCAGACAACAGAAGCTCAGTCTATTTCTCCTCCTTTTCACAGAGACAAAACTACAGGAACATGCAGTTAGACACATACAGCAATGTCACTAATCCTCAGGCTCTGAGCATAAGTATGTAGTCTGAAGCACAAACAAAAAGAAAAACCTTAAGGAGAGAGAGGAAGAAAAGAAAACCACAAAAAAACCCAACCCACACACAGAACCCACCTCAGCTTCAATACTGATTCCAACACATTCTCCGATGTCATGGGAGGGTAGTGCCTGCACCTGCAGTACCATGGACAGGGGATGGAAAAGTTTTCATGTCTGAGAATTTTACCACCAAATTTAGGCAACCAGCTCAAACTTCAAAAAAAACAAACAAAAAGAACTTTGACAGCGCAAGAAATACAGCCATCTTCTGTATTATATCTGTAAGCCTTAATGATTACATCAAGGAGTACTTTTAAGATAAAAAAATTCTTGCATTTCCACTGATGCCACACTACTCCAATTAAGTTTTTTACTACATGCCCATTACTGATAGCTTTCAAATTCTAATCATATATTCATCAAGTTGAGGATTTCCCTTTTTTTTCTTTTTGCTATGGAATCATTGATTAATTCCAGTTGGAAAGGATTTCTCGATTTCTCTAGTCAACTTTCTGCTCAAAGCAAGGTCAGTAAGACCAGTCTAGAATACTCAAGGCTTCATATGCTTAGGCATCAAAACGTCCAAGGATAGACAACACAGAACCTCCTTCACCTGTCCCAGTGATTGTCCAACTCCACGATGAAACACTTATTTTAATGCATGCTTGCTGTCTCTTACTTGCCTTCCATGGCCTGCTATAAAGAACTGGGCTTGACCAGAAGGTCATTACTTCCTCCTGTCTCCCAAAGCCTTCTCTTCCATAGGCTGAAGGCATTGCCCTAACCAACTCTTATTTTTCTTATGCATCTGCTAGACTTGACTTTATATTACAATGTAAAGTTTTGATTCAGAGTGCCTTTTGACCTTCACCTCTGTGCTCCCCCAGATACAACAGCAGGAGCTAAGACCATATATTAAAACCTATCCTAGTAGAAACTGACATGAGTTGTACACTGCCTTTCCAGGCTCTCTAGAACATACTTTCTCATTAGAGTTGAAGTATCTCCAGTTCAGCCTGTAGCTCTATTTCTAAACTAGAATTAGAGCTATGGAAGAACATGTAAAAAACCCCACACATTTGAAGGACAGTTCTGCTTAGCTTAGCACAAATTTTACTTGTATACACTTGGAAGAAGTGAAAAAAAAAAGTCCTCCAAGCATGCAGATCAGAAACATATCAGGAAGGAGAATAAGAGCATGTTACATCATAAATCCCAATTTCCAAATATGCGGTACACAAGCTACAATCTTCTGCTTCAATTTTTGAGGGAAATAACTATCTGTTACTAAACAAAGTTGATAAAGATCAGGATCTGCGTTCTGGGAAGTACCTTTATCTCAATGGGGAACAAAATGCTTAACTGCTTGAAGATAACTTTCATGCCATAGTATACAAATTCAAGAGACAGTCCACATACAATGCAATTGCCTTTAAAGAAAAAGAAGGAAAAAGGGAATAGAGTATTAACAAGTATCCTGGGGAAATAAGTTTTCCAGGTCATTTTCTGAAAAGGCTGGGCAGAAAGGGGAAACTAATCCAGTAACCTAAAAAGAAGCTGCCTAGTAAAAATACCTAAGAGCAGAGCATCGGCTTCCACAAACTTAAGTGTTTCTAGATAAATTCCTTCTACTGCTACCTCCACTATATTGAGCTGCATCAAGGCAGGCAGGTGAAATTAAGGTGTCATTTGATATGCACAAAGCACTGAATTAAATCCTAAACAAATAATCTGTCAAACTATGACAAATACATGCTATAAAAAACACAGAAGTTAAAGTTGACTGCATGTGCACTTGCCCAGTATATCCTTTAACTGCTGTGACTTCCTAGTGCTAACAGAGACAGTTCTGAGTTTTTATTGATCAAGAGCAGCTGAATGCAGTTCCTTCAGAGAAGCTTAAGCCCATGTGAGACACAAACTAACCAGACCTCATATGGAATTCAAGCTCTGTAATATCTGTTTTTATGTTTAATTTAAAAAAAAAAAGAAATGAGAAATCGGAACGACATCAAGACCCTCTCCTTTCTTGTACTCCCATACAGTAGGGTCTTTCCCAAGTCTATTTTAAGTCTTGGAAAAAAATGGTACTGTCAAAAGACAGCAATGTACCTCTATGGAAGGTACTTTCCCCACACTTCCAGAGTTGGCATACACTGAATACAGCAGAATCAGCAGCTGGTTGCTCCTCTCAACCAGTAAGTGGCTCATTCACTAAGCATGGATGACTACAGCACTGCAGGTACCAAAAGGAACCTGCCTCTTTCACCTCATCCTACCAAATCACCTACGTTTGAAAACATTTTGCCTCTCCTCTGCTCAATAGTTTAACACACATGTATACGTGCAAAGAACTTTAAAAGGCTCACGGTAACTGCTATTAATTATCAGTAGAAATATAAGCATTTTACCTTTAAGTACCCACCTTCCAATTCTTCACTTTAATTGTACTTGATATAACTAAGCTCAAAAGATGAAAAAGATGGCTGTGTGGTGGTCTTTCTGGACACTGAATTTTAAAGCATTAAGCAGGTTTCCCAGAAGGAGATACAGTTGTCTGCAGACCAATTCTAAGTGGTTTCTGCCTGAGGTATGGCATTTTCACTCTCAGAGTCACATAACACAGGTGCTTCTTACCCAGTTTTGCTGTGCTATGTATTTATACAATGGTAACCAGAACAAGAGTTCTCATACAAGATATGATGCTGCCTCACCTCCAAGGAATCACAAGCCTGAAGGGTAAATTGAAACAAGACCATGAGTGAAGTAATTAATGGCTCTAGAAGAGCTCAATTAGAACAGGAAGCCACTACGCTGGTGAAAACATGAGAATGGATCTACCTTGAAGTATGCTTACAATTATAATATTCAAGACAAAAATGAAACTGTAATCCAGCCAGAAGATTACACTACCCATGTGCAGAAGACAGCTTGATGAGTATAAGAGCTGATATTTCCTTAAACTCCCCAGCTGTTCTTCCATATTTTCAACATGTACCAACAGTTATGTAAAAGAAAACCAGTGATCATCCTCTAGTTTCAGACATACTACCCGATGTTCTAAAACAAGTTCGCCACTAACTGCGAAACCACAACATTAATACATTAACTATATGCTTTACTAAACAGATGGATTAGCAAAGCAACTTTCAAGGATGGGAAGAAGTTCCAGTTTCTCAAACATGGCTCCTCAGCTGTAACTTCCTTGACCCTTAACCTAGGATGAAGTTGCATAAAAATGAAAGTTTAGGAAAAGGGATTTAACTTGCTAAACAACCAACATAAGCACACACAAGCAGGCTCCATCACAGAAGCAGCAGTTATATGATAGACAGCAGTAAGGTTACCTCACTAGACAAATTGGATTATTGCTACTTGGCCTCTCTCATTCAGACCAGTGCTTTTAACATAACTTAGGCAGTTTAGGGGCCCCCTACACTTCATACCAACTGGGAGAAACCCATTTAAATTAACTATCATGCAAGTTGACCTATAAACACAAATTTTGACCTAACAAGTTTTGGCTTTTTATTTCATGCTCATTTACGAGCTCTCAGAGGACACTTTTTATGAATGAAATACTGAATGCTAATTCTAGATTTCATTCAGTAAAAAAGGAAAATGTTCCATGTAATAAAGCAGTAGCTATTCAGAGAAATGGAATAGTTCCTATTCCTGCAACGTCCAACAGCCTGAGGTAACTTCTACAGTCCACAGAAGCTTTATGTCTTCAACTGACAGGTATGTCTACATATACTCATCTTCATTCATTATAGTTGGAGAGAAGGTAGAGAAAAAAACCAAAACAGTAACTGAACACTTTCTTGACACAACTAGAGATTACTGCTACTTACTTCTTCCCCCCATCTCATTTGCCTAAATTTCTCAGCTGTACTGCAAAACAAACTCTGAACAATAACCACCAAACACTTGCCTATCTGGGATATAACCTTCATCAAAGCTTCTATAACTTAAAATCCCTTGGGCAGGCAGTTCCAAAGCACATATTAATACTTCCTCTCATTCCTGCACTCAAATTCTGTTAAACTTCATTAAAATGTTAAGTTATTGTAACGTGTAATAGGAAATGGGTTTAGCTGTAATAAAATTACTTCACCTACAAGTACGCTATTTCTCATCTGAGGTGCCTTAGCCCATGGATCTTGCAACTCAAAAATAATATACACCATCCAAACAGCATTCACATTAAATATACACTGGAGATAGAGACCTTAAACCTAAACACAACAAATAAATCTCACCTGTTGAATTCAACACTTCCAAAATGATTTCCCAGCTTCTTACTAAGCTGGGGAAGTGATAGCATATTTTGTCCTACAATGAGCGAAATTACTACCCTTCTAGTTGCTACTTTTCTATATCAAGCCTTGGTTGGAAGAAAACATTTAAGACCATCTACACCGCAAAAAATAAATGCTCCTTCTTTTAATCAAGGAAGACATTAGAGCTCAGCAGTCCAAAACACAAGATTAAGTTGCAGTCCACTATAAAGAAGGTCAAAAAATGCACCACAGTAAAAGCAGAGAAAACACTACTTGAAAACCATAGTACACAGAGAGCACTGCTCATGGCACAAGCCTCAGCCAAGAGCTAAATTCCCTTTCCATCAAGTTCAGTACCACGTTTGCTTGATCTCTACATCTGCCTTTATTTTTAACTCTGACTAACAGATAAAAAGTCTCCCTTATGCCAACCCCAACCCACCTTTCCCCAGTCCGGAAACCAGCAACAGGTGAAGTGCTTAATACAAAATATAAAATTATACATTAATCATTATCAAATTAACACTATCATATTCTGCTCCAGAATAAAAACAGAGTACACAGCTTTCAGGGCATACAGAAAGAGAAAGAGGAGTGTTGTTCTCTCAGCCTGCATTCTTCTGATAGGTTTGGATGCAGGTATCCTCAAATTCTTTAATCATACATATTTTATGAATGCATTATTTTGTACACATGTTCAGAAAACACGTACGTTCCATTTAAATTATAAACTCAAAGAAGAATTACCTCAGCTTTGTCATGCTCCTAGAACAGTCAAAGGGAAGGAGGAATAACAAACCCACACCACAAAATATACTTGATCTTAGTACTACATGGACACCATTAGTTTAAACATTAATTCTTTCCTTTAAGATGGTGTAGTCAGTCTAATAACAAGGAGTCAGAAGAAAATGTGTGTTCTGAATGTTCGCTATATTAGTATTATCTTCCATACAACTCCGAATAAGGAAATGATGAGGAGTACCTTTTCAAATTCACACAAGACAAAGGCCACCTGACAAAACCAAGCATGTCATCGAAGTTTCTAGTACAACACCACAAAACCCAGTTGCATGGAAACATGCTCCCAATTGATCCAAAGAGCTAAATGCAAAAATGCAAACATACTTCTACTTACAAAGGTTACAGTCCTTTTTTCTGCTAGATACTTGTATTGCCCTCACAATCTGTTTAGAGGAGGCACCAGAAGGTCTAAGCAGTGTCTCAAGCCATGCCAAGCCATTTGCTGCTATACTTTATTTTCCAAGTCTGACAAGCATTTACAGTTGTTAAAATGCTAACAAATGTTAGCCAATCTCCAAGAACCAGAAGAGAAGGGCCAAGAGAGATGGGTCTGTATTTACTCAGAGAGGTCTGACTCCTCATGCTCTTTCCATTCAACAAAAACGGGGACAAAACCAGGTAAAGATATACACTGGAAAGCTAAAAAAAAAAAAACATCAGTGTTGTCAAAAAGCCAAAACATTCAGGACACTAAAGCAAGGCAAGCTATTCATTCTTTCACATGTGCACTGACTCAAGTTCTCAGCTATACTACACAACTGCAAGTTGGACAATAAGTGGTTTTGACAACCTAAGACATCATTCACCATGTGAAAGTTGAAGAAACCTTGATCTCAGAGATCTTGCTGAGCAAGTAACTTCCTTCCAACATGTGGTAAGGCGTATAGATCAGCCTTATCTTACCAGAACAACGAATTTAGTTGTTCAAGGCTGAAGATGCAATCTATGATCAGCCACTTAACAGTTACCTGAGCTTACAGAACACAGTCTATTTGAAATATTATTATCTTTTTCCAAGAGACAGGAAAGATTTTGAGAAATGGTTGACAGAGACAAGCCTTCGGGGTCCATACTTGGTAACATCTTGGTCAGAGTAATTTCAAAACATCTCACAACATAGTAAATTCCATGAACAACAGTCATGAAGGGCAACGCGTATCTGTTTATAATGAATATTTTTAATTAATCAAAAAAGCCACATACTGTGGCCAACTTCTTTAACTCAAGCCCTTCATTTAGCGGGCAGTGTATAGCTGTTCTTATGCTTTTTGAAGAAAACGTATCAAGAAATTAATAAAGCTTCCTGAGAAGCACTCACCACCTTTTCCCATAAAGAGAAAAGCTGTCAGGATCCTCCAAGACTCATAGTTTTAAAAGCCAATTACGAGGCACCTGAAGAAACACACAAGTTCAAAGCAAAGATCATTTCAGCATTGTATTCTCCCTTTCCAAAACAATCCTTTCCCCTAGAATGAACTCTGTTTGCAATTCAGCCAAGTTCAGCTGCCAAGCATTTCTAAATGCTTGCATGTGTTAGCCTTGTTCATGAAACCGGAACTCTATCACAGAAACCCAAAAGCCTAAGGTACAATGCATCGGAATCTTAGACCACACGCTAGGTCAATACATTATTAGTGAGATGCTAAGAAAGAACAAGTAGATTTGCATATTCATAGGCCACCTGAAGCTAATTTACCCTGTCAAGCCAAGCAGTTATTTTATGCTCTCTTGTCATAAGAACCTTTTTTTCTTCCCCTTCTTTTTTTTTTTGCTAAATAATAAGAGAAAGAGGCCAGAAGGAATTTCATTCTTCTACATATTTATGTTTTAGTATGAGTTTCTCTTCTGTTAGTGCCACTGTTCACCTTGACAAGAAGTCAAAGGACAGTGATACTCAAGTCAAGGCATTTTAAAGCTAAGCCAAAATACAAGTAGTTAAGACACAGCAAGTTATAAAGCGGTACCAGCTCAGTAAACAGGTGATCGACCATCACTAAGTTCTAAAACTTTTGGACATGAACAAGCCAACATCTGCAGGCCTAGAGCTTCCACAGCTCTAACAAGCTGATGGGTTTTGCTTACATTGACATATGCTCCAAGAGCACTGCTTTGCCTATGAACTACATACTTGATAGAACCATACAGACACATATAAGCCCTCAACAATTAAATCCTTTCAGGTATAGTAACGAAGCATTTTAAGATAACTATCTAGTGCATTTTCCCTCCTCCTTTACTACACAGGTGAAGACACCAGCAGCTCACTTTCGGACTCGCAGGTAGAGCTGTAGGATGATCACAGGAGTAGAATGAGAGCCCGTACGCAGCCTTGTCATTTGCTTCTGCTAGCACAGAAAATGGAAAAGAGCTAGTATTTTGCAAGTAGGAAATGGAAAGTTAGGTACCAGTTATTTTACTGATAGACAAATCTCGGGAGGTTACAGGGACTGTCCGAAATCACACCAAAAAAAAAGAAGCTGCCATTTACTATCTGCTTGTCTCTCTCTCAGGAGGAAAAAAAAAAAAAAGTGCATATCGCAAGAACAAACGGAGCCTGGTTCCAGGGAGAAGGAGGAGGAGGAGAAGGAGGAGGAAGGGGAAGGGAGGAAATTTCCACGCAAATGCTAAGTGAATCACGCCGCGATCCCCGCGCTCGGGCCTCTCCGGGGCACGGAGGGAAGGAGGCAAGGGGACCGTTCCAGGCAGCCTCCTCGTCTCCCGGCCAGAAGGGAGCCCCGTTCCCCGGGCTGAGGGCGAGGAGGGGGAGCCCCGGCCAGGAGGAAGCCGCGTCCCCCGAGTTGACGGCGAGGAGGGAGCCCCGTCCGCCGCCGCTCCCGGCACGGCGGGGTGGGCTGAGGCCTGCGCCGTCCCAGCGCAGCCTCGGCGCTCCCGTAGCCAGAGCGGCCCGGCTCCCCCGCTCCTCCTCCTCCTCCTCCTCGTCGCTCTCTCCCTCCTTCCCCCGCTCCGTCCCCGCCCGGCCTCGCCGCCCGCACTCACCGCCTCCTCCTGCCGGCCCGGCCCGCGCTGCCTGCGCCGCTCCCCGGGGCCGGTGTGTGCGAGCGAGCGTGCGGGGAAGAAGGAGGAGAAGGGTGGGGAGGGAAGGCAAGAGGCGGCGAAGAGGAGGAGGAGGAGAAGAAGAAGAAGGAGGAGGAGGAGGAGGAAGGAGGAGAAGAAGCAGGCGCGGGGTGGAAGGGGGAAAAACCGCAACGGCGCTCCAGGGGCGGGACGCGCGGGCGCTGGGCGCGGGCGGCTCCAACGACCTTTACGCGAGAAACGGGCGATCCGCGAGCTCGGGGCGCTCCGCCGCCAGCCCGGCCACCATCTTACATTGGGGAGACTTGCCCCGGGCGCCGCCCCCCTGCGCGTGCGCCGGCGGCAGCGGGCGGGGGCGGCCGCGGGTGGGGACGCGGCGCGGCGGCAACGGCCGTGACGCCACGCGAGCGCCGGCGGCGAGGGGCCTGACGGGAGTTGTAGGCGCGGGGCGGGGGGGGGGAAGCGTGGGGAGTTGGGGGCGGGCCCTGCAGGATGAGAGGCGGTTCGTGCGGGTGGCCTCGAGGGAAGCGGGGGAGCTGCCCCCTGCCCCTCTCCTGTGAGACCTCCCCCCCAGCTGGAGTACTGTGTGCAGTTCGAAATCCCCGACATAGGGAGGATACGGAGCTGTTGGAATGGGTCCAGAGGAGGCTACGAGGATGATGCCAGGGCAGGAGCACCTCTGCTATGAGGACAAACTGAGAGAGTTATAGTCATAGAATCATAGAACAACCAGGTTGGAAGAGACCCATCGGATCATCAAGTCCAACCATTCCTATCAAACACTAAACCATGTCCCTCAGCACCTCATCCACCCGTCCCCTAAACCCCTCCAGGGAAGGTGAATCAACCACCTCCCTGGGCAGCCTCTGCCAGTGCCCAATGACCCTTTCTGTGAAAAACTTCCTCCTAATCTCCAGCCTAAATCTCCCCTGGCGGAGCTTGAGGCCATTCCCTCTTGTCCTATCCCCTCTCCCTTGGGAGAAGAGGCCAGCTCCCTCCTCTCTACGACCTCCTTTCAGGTAGTTATAGAGAGCAATGAGGTCTCCTCTCAGCCTCCTCTTCTCCAGGCTAAACAACCCCAGCTCTCTCAGCTGTTCCTCACATGGCCTATTCTCCAGCCCCTTCCCCAGCTTCGTTGCTCTTCTCTGGAATCACTCCAGAGCCTCAACATCCTTCTTGTGCTGAGGGGTTGTTCAACCTATTCAGATCCGAGGAGATCTTACAGCGACCTTCCTGAACCTGAAAAGGGCTACAAGAAAGCTGGGGAGAGGCTGCTCACAAAGGCTTGTAGTGATAGGACTAGGGGCAATGGGTACAAACTGGAGAGGGGCGGATTTAGGCTAGACATAAGGAAGGATTTCTTCATGCTGAGGGTGGTGAGGCACTGGCACAGGTTGCCCAGGGAACTTGTGGCTGCCCCATCCTTGGGGGTGTTCAAGGCCAGGCTGGATGGGGCTTTGTGCAGCCTGGTCTGGTGGGAGATACCCCTGCCCATGGCAGGGATGTTGGAACTAGATGATTCTTAATGTCCCTTCCAGCCCAAACTATTCTATGATTACAGCTATGCCTGGCACTCAGAATAAAAACTAACATTTGTGTATTTATGGCCACTTAAGGTCATTATTCACTTGATTCATCTCCTTGCATGTTTATTTACCCTTTGCTATGTAAAAGCCCAAATAAAGTTGAGTAAACATTTGAATGTAAATATATTATAAAACTACTCTATTAGTGATGCAGTGAGATTCTCTACTAGGTTTCTTCCACTGGTGTTACAAAGTCATATAATCACAGAATAGTTTGCGTTGGAAGGGACATTAAAGATCACCTAGTTCTACCCCTCTGAGATGGGCAGAGACATGTCCTGATGCGGCTTTGGGATGTTCTCCCCCTCTCCATGAAGTGACAGGGCCTGATCAACCAGCCTAAAACAAAACGGTACAGGTGACCCATAGATGAGTCATATTGCAATGCAATGTGTGCTGTTCAGTCTGTAACTCCTCGCATTAGCAGCAGAATTGTGCTGTGCTGTTCCTGATTCAGGGAATGTCAAGGTGTTCCATTATCAGTAGAACTGCGTTGCACTGTCCTTGATGAAGAGAGTGTGAGGGAGTGTTTCATGGCTGACAGTATCGGCAGAATTGGGCTGTGCCACCTTAATTGTAGCTTCTCAAGTAAACAAGATGAGAAAAGAAGACAACACCCTGGCTGACCAGTCCGCACAAGTATGGATGCTGTGTGAAAAAGAGAGTAGCTGTGCAGGAATGTTGTATCTCTACCGCCTCTTAGCTTAAAGATAGGAAATATCCAGCTGCTTCCTCCTCTCTTCTCCTGGGTCCTTGGACACATTCCAGGAGGGGGAGGGTGCGGTAAGCAGCTGGGGCCAGATTCTGATTTTGGGGGTGATGTAGGTTCTTTATTCAATGGAATAAAAGCCATGCCCCTTTTGTCAATCTTTGGAGACCTCATCTACAAGTGGATCCACTGCATGGGCCTCTCAATTGCCAGAACAGGATCTTCAAATCCTGGCTGTGAAAAAGGGGCTCCCCGGTGACTTTAGATATGGACGATGTTGATGATAGGGCAATTGTTAATGTATCTTTCTTAATTATTATACTTATTTTCTTGTAGTAATGATTAGACACATTACCTTTAAAGCTGTTACTGTTAACTTGTTGTTTATCGGTACTAATCATCTGTTACCTTACTTGCTGTAATAAGTTGAGTAAAATTTGGTTTCACAGAGTATTCAAGAGTTTGGGCTTTGATCCTGATGATGCTTTGTGCTTAGCAGCTTGTGGTAAAACATTCTGCCAGGTCAAAATGACCCCATCTGCCACCCCCTCAGACTGTGCCGGCTATTGGCTGTAGTTTGCAGGGCAGGAATGTCCTCCCAGAGAGCAGCTCCCAGCAAAGGCAGCTGTCACAGCGGCTGGGGCAAGACTGGACATGGCACCCCCAAAAAAAGACAACAGTCCTTCCCTTCACATGAGAGGAGATCAGAACCGTGCCCCAGTGCTGCCCTGGTATGCCCTCCCACAAGTGGCGGCTCCTGCCATCACCCCAGCTTGCCAGCTTCGTCCTCCCCTGTACCATCTCTCCCCTAACCCGTTTTCCCCTTACTTCCCCCCACTTTTTCTCCCTTTTTATTTTTTTTTCTCCATCCTCACAGATTCCAACCTGATGGGTGACCTGATGTGACTGGATTGCTTTGCTAATGAGGACATTCCTTTCTGAAGCTGCAAAGTTTGGAGACCCCTTCCACATCCCTCACTGATTCCTGGGCTGCTGTGCTGCTGTCCCACCAGGCCCAGTGCCTGGTGGCCAAAGCTTCCCTCACCTGCCCAGCCCCTCTCTATGCTCAGCATGGCTGTCCCATGGCAGCAGGCGCTCACATGGTACTGCCTTTCTGCTGAATGCATTTTTGTTATTATTAGGATTTTCCAGGTCCATCCCCAATTTGGAACAGAAGCTACGGGCACAGAAAAAAACTGTGTTCTTGGTTTTCTCTCTTCATTTACTAAATCCAGGCAAATTCTGTTTTCTTGCATAGGGGCTGTAAGTAATTTCAACAGAAGTGACTTCCTACAAGTTCTTAAGGAGAAGATTTCTTGTCTGCCAAAAAGGCTCTTTATCTTTTGGGGGGTTTGTATTATCAAAAACTCACTCAAACCATGTTGCTTCTGTCTCTTCTTTCTGCTGCAGACATCCTGGGCCATGGGCCTGTTAAAAATGAATCTGTAATTCTCCCTTCCTTTTTTCTGTAATCTCCATGCCACATGAAGGACCTCATCACTTTGACTAGCAGACAAAAAGAACACTTGTACTCACCAGCTCTCCAGTGGCTCTCCTGCATCGGCATCTTTAGCTCTCCAAACAGGCAGCCTCCTCCTGGATGTTTAATTATCACTGATCTGTGCAAAAGCTATTGCTGCTTTTACCATAATACCCATCTGAGAATTTTAGTTCTTTCACAATTGATAGGAAAGAGAGGTACTCGTCACAGAATGCACTAGCATAACAACTTTGTTTAGTGGTATGATGTTTTTCCTCTTTACTTTTATGTCTTAGATTGAAGTGCTATACCAGTACAGCCTTGTATAAAATGTTTGTTCCACTAACCGTAAAGTGCCTTGAATTGGCATGGCTTATTCTCCTTCCTAAAACAATTTTACATTACTTCTGCATATAAAATTTTGTATTATTATACATTCATCTACAACAGAAAAGCTCTCCGAATTCACATCACCATTTCAGGCTGTATGTGATACATAGGTCTGCATAGAAATAAATACTGTTTTCCGTAACAGTCTTGATATATGAACACAAATGCAATGTTCTTTTGAAAACAAAACATACAGTGGAATAGAAACACCTAGATAAGTGAGAAATTCAATGTTTCTCTGCATAGATATTCAACTGTAACATACACTTCAAATATATAGCTACATCTTGATCAAATTCAAGTGAATATATAGACAAAATAAAATATTTCTCAAAAAGTTTGTAGTTTTCACATTTTCACATCAACCTATATATAAACCATTAGGTTCCAGAAGTACCACTACATAAGTAACTTACATAATTAGTGTGACTGCTGACACACTTAATACTTTGTAACATTTCCCATTGAATAAATGCAAGTACTCTGGGCAAGAAAGATTAAAAATATTGTATGTAAAAGCTGCAATTCTTGGTCAGACTTGATGCTGTTTATTAAGTGAATTCTGTGACTGTTTTTTAATCCAGCATTGAGGAGTCTTTTCCTTAGTAAGAGTCTGTTTGCATCTGTTTGCTGAGCCCTGCATGAACAGAAATTTCAGCAGCACCCAACAGTAACACAGAAAAAAGCCTACATGGCTTAAGATTGCTTTGGCTGATATTACTGAAACTTACACACAGCCCTGCTTCTACCTCTGTTTTAGTTTGTTAAAAATAATTCACTAGGTCATCATGTGGGCATGGTAAGGTTTAAGATGTCCTTTATTATTGTCTTGCTTTTAAGTAATTGTAATCACTTTCATTAGATCAGTCTTACATAGCCACATTTTTGACACCTTATTTGCTCTTGGAAATGTTTGGTTTTAATTTATTTTGAGTAGGTCTGATAACTAAGCGAACCTGTTTCTAAGAAATCATTTCCATATCTACAAGGAAAAGATATCAGAATGTGTTTTCTTGGAAGTAACCAATGTGTACTAACTAGAGTAAAAATGTGCATCCATACGACTGAGTTATTGCCGTTTGGCCCCCATTTCCCTGTGATTTGTGGCATACACAGTGTTGTGCATTGACTCACACCACATGCTGGGAAGTTTTTCCCTGGGTAAGTGCCCCATGGTTGCTGTCTCATGGAACGTACATAAGAACCTACTGAGATTCTGCAGTTTGGGGTGCTGCTGGCTGGATTGATGCTGGTCTACCAATGTGTGCTAGAAATACATATTATGTGAGCGTGTCAGTGTGCTGGTACTGAGAAAACACTTCAAGATTTGGAAAGGTTGTGATCCTGAGTTGTGTTGGAAGCAGTGGCTGGAAATGTATGCCTGTATTTCAGACAGAAAGTCAGGTTTCAAAAATAGGAAAAAAAATTTTTTTCAAGCTTCTGCAAATTGTTGCTGATTACTATGGGAAGTTGGAAGTTCATAGTTATTAATGCAGAATGGTATACAATTGTTGATGATGGCTTTTTTTTTTAAGAAATTCAGCCTTCTTTACTGCAACAAAAAGAAGAATTACTCCCCAGACTGCAGTAGATGTTAATGATGTGTCCATTCCTTTTGTCACTCTGGGAGATCCATACATCTTTCTGCTTCTCTAGCTAATGATACCTTTTACTGGGAAAATGTGTTGGAGAAAGAATCTATATGACTGTTCTCAGTAACTTCAGAATAATAATGAAGGGCTTTGTTGGGCAATTGAAGGGCAGGTGGAGGAGCCTCTCTGATCAATATTTGCTGCATTTTACCATGTGTTGTTCAAAATCCATGACAGGAGGAGGAGATGTCCACACTCAGGGAAACGGGGTAAGGCATTTGTTCTGCTTTTTCTTGAAGGAGAGAATGCAGTGGTGAAAAATGAATGTATTATTCAAAGATACAAAAGAGATACATCTTTATTAATGTTTTTGTGTTATTAGGGGAAAATTAGAACTTTAGTAGGATGCCCCAACCAATTTTTTCACGATAATCTTCACTTACTCAGCATAACTCTGCACAGCACTCTTTATCTGCTAAGTGCATGTATCTTTGCAAATGAAAGCCGAAATCACTCTTGTGTTCTAGAAAGGGAGCAGTGAGGACCTCTTGGAAGCTACCACTACTCCTGTTAACCTCAGGGGGCTCTTGGTAGTGGTATGAGCATAATGTCCTAATATTCTTCCGGAGTCTGTTTCTTTCTGCACAAGTTACAGCAAATCTTCCTGGATGGTGTTTTCCTTGTTCCAGACTCCTCTGAATCTAGACATTCATGTGAAAATTAACACAAGTTGTCCCAAGCATCCTTCCAGGTCTTTTTTTTGCCTTCTGGCTCCTGTGATGAAATCCATTCACAGAATTCTCCTTTTCTTTTTTGAAACATTTTTTAATGCATGAAACAGCTTGCAAGGCTCATGTTCCTTATCATAATGGTCCCTTGGTTGCCAGAGACAAGTTGCAAATATTTATCATCTCTATACTGAACTTGTTGCCAATGATAATACGTTTCAATTTTTTCTCATTTTTGGAATGTCATTCCCATCTGTTTTTCCAGTCTGGGCTTCCCTAGAAGATGGATGTTCCCAGGGAACCCAGTAGTGTGTAATAAAATAAGATGCCTCCCACTCTACATCTTCCCGTAGAAATACTGTGCTGGTGTTGGAATGGGAAGGAGGGAAGAAAATGCTCAGCTAATGAGATGTGAATAGTAACAGGATTCAAGTTTGCAGTTCTGTGTGCACTTCTGTAGCAATGTTACCTTGGAGTGTGTTTCCAAGAGATGAGAAAAAGTCTTACCAAAAAGGGCAATGGATAAATCAGAAAGATCTGCAGCGTTGCACAGAATGATGCTGAAATACATTGAATTGCAGAAGTTTCAGAAAGACATCATGCAGATAAGTAACCAAGAAGGCTACATTGCTTTGCTTTGTGCATAGTGAAATAAAGCACAGTCTTTGCCTTAACATCTCCAGTGGCACACACAGGTCAGCATCACGTACACTAGAAGGGAACAGACTTTAGAGCAGTTGCCCTAGATCTGATAATTTCATATTGTTGAAAATCTGATTGTAAGTGTCCTATAATCACAGCGTTTTGAAATGTTTAATTTTGGTAATTCCTCTCACAAAATGTGAAAGGAGCTAAAGAGTGCTGAACAAACCATGAGCCAAAGTATCGTTGCTATTGCTTTTTTCCCCTGCATTTGCTATAGCAATAAATAAGCCTGCCCTACAATCTGTTTTCCCTTTAACTCACACAATGCTGCAACGTTACTTGAGCAGCAGGAAGAGTAGCAGTAAGCCCAGATGCATAGTCAAGCACCATGACATGGGGATGGAAGACTGAGTTCTTTTTTGTGGAGCAACCACAATGACCACAGTAGGGAAGGCACTGACAAATGGATGGAAAGAGGTTCATGGTTCCTATAGCGCACTTCCACTGCCAGCAAAAGCATGCAGATACTACCTTGTTTAGAGATGCAGAGCTACGATATCGTACCGGACATGATAGAAATATTTCCCTCTGCAGCATTGTCAAATAGACCGTTTATCTGGATTTCAAATAGCATTTTTGCAACCTCAGTCTTTGCATTCCAGTTTAGTGGTTTGAAAGAAAATACTAGCTGTACAACTCCCTATTTGAAGTGGCATCATTTGACAGCTGTGGTAAATCATCTGAGTGTGTTACAATACCAGAGTCTAGGGGTGACTTCCTATGGATGAATCTTTCACAGCTCATCCTGTTCTGGACAGTTTTAAGTCCTGGAGGTCCTGTTCACATCTCTTGTGCTCTTATAGAGCAGTCAGTGTTTTTTCGCTTTGCAGTGACACTAGTCCATTTCTCAGAAATATCCCTCTCTTACAATCAGTTTGGCCAACACGCACAAATCCTGATATTTGAGGAAGCATCACAGAGCTCAGTTTGGACATGCTACACACAACCTATGAGACAGCATCAGGGGAGGAAAAGAGGTGCTGCTCTAAAAAAATGGATGAATCTAGGGTTGGGAGGGAATGACACACACTGGAATCGCAGAGGAAGCCATCAGTATTCAGAGAGACTGATAACACCTTATCCAGATGATCTTGTAACAGAAGAGGGCACTCGGGGGCTAGACAGCAAAACAACCTTATCACATTATACAGTGAGGGAAAATCATTCAAAAGTGGACAGAATCCTTTCATGAGATTGATGCAGCTTGTAGCTGAAGGACATGGGGTGGTGAGCCCAGGTCTCATTGATGTGAAAACAAAGCCCAGTCACTTTAAAATAAATCTTTGCAAATGCACTCAAGCCAACTCATCTAAAATGTTTTAAAGTAACATCCCTCTGTAGTCAGGACTTCATTATGTTACTTGTTACTGTTCTTGGGGAGTTCTCACCTGCACTTTAAAGTGCAACATACATTATGAGAGAAAATGATTGCTCATTATTGTTGTATTCCTTAATTGCTTTCTATATTAGTGTTTTCAAAGGAATGCAGTTTTTCTCTCCTGCTCTTCTCTGCCTGCATCTGACAGCACTCAGCATTTTTCACAGAACGCAAGATTGCTTGCATTCTTATAAAAATGCCTCAGCTGTATGGGATTTGCTGAGATGAAACAAAAAATGCATGACTTGAGAAAATGCAATACTTCATCCTGCATATTGATTCTGCAGTGGCCACATAAACAGGAACTGTTAATTACAAGGATTTCCACTGACTTCATTGATATTGGAACTCATGTTCTGCATAGGCCAGGTATGATGGGAGCTAACCCATGAAGCAAGTATGACATTGAGCTAAAGGGCTGAGGTGAACTTTGAGGCTTGTAAATATATTGCACCAGCAAAGCTCTGGCTACTGCCTCGCAGCTTTCCAGACAGATGTACCTCCTTTTACCAAAGGAATGTGAGCTACTGCAGCTAATTTTATGCTATATAAATAATGCTCATAAAGACAAGCCCAAAATTAGATAGGTTAGATAGGCAAAATAATAGATTAAATAGGTAAGTCAAAGCATTTGTTAACCATGAGTATGTTCCTTAAGGAGCTGCAGGAACCCGACTGTAATGATGACAAATGAGAGATCCCAGAATAATATGATCAGTCTTGCACATATGCAGCACCATAACTGAGACTCTGTATGACATAGATGCACCTGTTGTACAGAGAAATTGGCCCCTTATATTCTGATAGAAGACACTTCCTCTTCTTAATAGCCTGTGCTTGACATGCTGACAGAGCGATGGTTGTGCTGTGTGCCTTGCGCTGCTCTGTTCTCTTCCCACTTATGCTCCATCTTCCTTCCAGCACCTTGTGGCACCATGAGCACAGATTGAAAGCCACAGAGGGCAGGGATCATACTCAGAGGGAGCAGAGATCAGG
Source organism: Coccyzus lansbergi (assembly GCA_033558105.1). Taxonomy (NCBI): domain Eukaryota; kingdom Metazoa; phylum Chordata; class Aves; order Cuculiformes; family Coccyzidae; genus Coccyzus; species Coccyzus lansbergi. The sequence goes on from JAUMJK010000293.1 coordinate 158,227, forward strand.
TTGGTTATCCTGACCATATTGTATAAGATAACCAAGACACCTAATGGATGGTACATATTTTTGTATTTTATTACATATAGTTTTATTCTTTCATATGCATTTTAAAATGTTCTTATTTTCCCCTTGCAACATTTTGACATGATTGGCACATTACTGCATGAATTTCTTGCTGACGGGCCACATGTAGAATTCAAGCCCTGGGAAGACTTGTTTTGTTTGAGTCCTAATAATCTAGCACTTGCTTGGGTGTTTAAAAAAACCCCAAACAGGTAAATTGTCTCTGATTCTTAAATAGGTTGTTATTTTAAACTGTAGCCAGTCAGCCTCCGATAGGAGCCATATTCTATTAAACCACGTGGTGATTTTTACTTTAACTTGCTTTCATTTTGTTTTCTTCTTGTTACTCTCCTTGTATTGGTATCATGTGTGGGAAAATAAAATGACATTTTGCAAGGAAAGCTTCAGCACAGACCAGCCATCAGCACTTCCACTGATAGTGTATCGTGTCACACTTGCCTGAAGCTCTCACAATTTGTTTCATGCAAACGCATTGTATGCTGAGCCTTAAAATGTATTGCACAGTTGTTGGATTGGCATGGGGAGAAGGAAGGATATGCTGAGTTCTTGTGTGGTTTTAGTCCGAGCGCAGCAGCATTTCTTCTAACTAGCAACTACAAGAGCTTAATGTCCAAAAGCCACAACTTTCAAAACTTTTAGGTGTTTGCATTTGTGCAGAATCCCATAAAAGCAGACAAATTCCCAAGACAGGTGAGCATTTGCAGTTTCTTCTAAGGTCAATAAAAAAATCACCTTCTAAAGACAATTCCATTCTGCAAGTTTCCACCACAGGATTTCCACATGGAACACTAGACCAGCTTTGTGGAAATCACTGGGTATAGCATTAAAATGCAAAATAAACAGGTGACACCCACTGTAATCTACCAAATGTATCCAGAATCTTCCATGTTTAATTCTTGGGTTTATTATGTTGGGATGAATTTTGAAAAGTCTTCAGGGTAAAACTATGCCTAAGCAGAATAGTAGGTAATGAATGATCTCCTGAGATAGGAAATGTACCACAGAGTAAGATGCACAAGGTAACGCCCAACAGTAGGTTCTGCTATAAGCCTGTGGACAGCTTTGTTGTCCTTCAGAGGCAACCCATTCATTCAACCAACGTGGTGAGGCCTTGATTTCTTCTCTCTCCAGAGCAGAAGCAGCAGAATAAGAGTGTTGAGATTAGGTGGGCAGCCAGCTATGACCCATTTGGGTAAAAAGACTGCCAAAATCAAGGATGGGAAGGAAGTGAGTTACTTGTTGGTTGATTCTTCAGTCTTCCTCTTTGCAAACAGGAATCTAGACACTGGACTTTCTTCCTTCTAAGTAATATCTACCTTTCCTCATTCTTCTGAGCAGTATGCACCTTGACTCATTGCAGGCCTACTTCAAAGGTATGGAAATCAGAGGGAGCACTCTCAGACCTTTTCACACTAGAGTGAAGTAATACATTCTCATCTCAGGACAGGCAAACAGTAAGTAGTCTCAGCTGAGATCTTAGTGAAGTCAAGGGAGTTATTTTTTTCATCTTCAAGATCTAGTTAAAATCCAAGCTTATCTCAGTTTAGCAACAGAAATGAAAATACCACTGTGGGCTCTGTTTAAAAATAGTTAAATAGGTACCATACCTATTTATTGAGATATGACTATTGTCATGAAAAGTAGAAAAAGCAGAAACAAAGTGCACAGGTCTCAAAATGTGAGGTAAAACTGCTGTAGAATAACAATGGTTCTGTTGTACTCCTGTCCAAAGGAGAATGTGATGGCCTAATTGAGGCTTATTAGGCATTGCTTTCTAATTGTTGATGTGACTGAACAATCAAAACTCTAAAAGGTGTTTGGCTAATACTCTGAGCAGTGTTAATTCCTTAGGAAAACTTAGCTGTGACACAGCATCGACCTTTAATTGGTACCTGAAGAATTAAAAGGTCAAATAGAGTTACCTGAGGTTTTCATGGTTCAATCTTGTATAGACCTTTAAAGCTTAGTAGCATGTTATATCCACCTTACATTAAGGTAAAATAGGTCTGCATGTCATGGACTAAACAGTTTGTGACAGAAGTCTCAAAATACATCAGCACACAGAAGTTGGAAAGGATGGTGGCTCTAAGACCTCTTTTTAGGAATTGCTCCTGTGCTTCAGCTTTTGCATCTGTGAAATGCATGCAGTTGTTTTAAATAAAAGCTCTAAAAGTGAGCCCTGGCAGCTCAATTTACAGAGGGCTGGCAACTGCAGTGGGGATGCTTGACAGTACAATTACCTGTGAGGTGTGCCTCACTGGGAAAAGGCTGGAGCTGTTTGTTCATGCGACAAAAGGTAGTTAGAAAGGTGATTACTACTATGGCAGCCGTTGTGTCAGTTTGCTTTAGCAATGGCAGCCAGGCTTCCCATTGAAGAACTTCTTGCTATGACATGTCTGACTCCAGCCATGATTTGGATGAGACAAGGATGTGGGCAGGGAAGTATCATGTAAGAATATACACTATCCTGGGTGATACTAGCTCTATGTGTACTTGTGTCCCTTGTTTTTTCCCCTTGACTTTATATACTAACTATTAATACTTATCCCCTTAACTTTCTCTAAGTCTGTATCTACACAGTATGTAAAGGGAAAGTAAGTTTTTTTATGAACAGGGAGTCCTAGCAAAGAGGAAGGCTGCTAGCTCTAGAAGCTAACTCATCAAAAAGTCTTATTTCTGGCGTTATGCGTAAAAGTCAGTGTGAGGTAAGACTTGCAGTCGCACCATTAGTTTATGGAGCCATGAACAGAGAGAAAAGACAGAACTTTCAGACAAGATATCAGTTTATTGAGAGCACCCAGGCCTTATGATTCACTGATCCAGCTGAGTAGGCAAACAAACCAGAAAGTATTAAAAGAGTGTCTCTGTTCAATAAAAATAAAAGCATGTTTTTGTTCTTGCTAAGATCAGAAAAAAATCCACCCTTAGAATACAGATTGTCTTGGTTTGGACTACCTGTAAAGAAAAAAAAAAGGTTACAGCTGGTTGACAGACGAGGTGGGAATGGTGTCCCCTTTCTCATATGGCTCAGGCTTTCAAGAACTCCCCAAAGTAGTAGACACTTAGGTTACATTTTCTTGTGGATTAGGCAGAAAGGGAATTGATATTTGAGTCGCACATTACTTCTGCAAGAGATTAGGCAGCTGAGGGCCTTGGGTTGTGCTTCCCTCAATTCTTTTGGTTGACACTGATGCTTTTGTCCAAAAGACTTAATCACTGAGACAAATTGCAGGAGAATTATTCTTCACTTGATGGTCAGATCAATCATTTGAACAGTGGGATTATCTCTGCCATGCTCCCTGGCAGGTTTCAGTCCACGTCCAGTGAAACTTTAATTATTTTCGCAAAATGAAGTAGCACTAAAGAGAGATTGAGTGCCATACAGTGCCAAAGTCCCCTCCAAACTTTATGGGAGGTAGGAGATGTATGTTAAGCTGGGTGTGAGGATGGTATTTAGCAAGCCTTTCACCACCCAAACAAGTGATGTGAACTCCTCCAGTGAAAGCGTTTATCTTTCCTATAATGCTATTAGAATCTCACCTCAAAACTGACACAAGAATTTCTGAGGAGTTATGGGAAATCACACCTTAAAACACGTTCAGCATCTGCCAGTATAAAACAATGTCAAACTAAGCCACTTAACAAGCACAATCAAATCTTCATTAAAAACAAAGCCTCATTTTTAGGGTTTTCTCACAGCTTAGTGTCCTTGCGTATTTACAGTCTAAATATACCTGCAAGCATACCTTTCCTTCAGTGTCTCAGCATGAGTCAGTACCTCAAGCTTCTCCTGGGCTGGACTTCACCACAACTTCTTGTTTCTGCAGACAGACTGTGCATTAAATAAGACTGAGAATGATGCATAAGAAAACAAAGTTATATTATTAATAGGCAGATGCTTAGGAATGCAGTCGAGTGACACATTCTGAGTTTTACTTCCAAGCAAGTGTTGATTGTCGTTTGTGAAAGAACACAAGAGAGAGCACAACAGAGAGCACAAGCTGTAAAGCTATCCCAAGATCGTAATTTACTGTTTTTTACTTAAAAAGAACTGGTATGACCCTTTATGCAGATATCAACCCTAATGAAGAACGTGGATCACTACTTTTTTCTGTTCTTTAAATCAGTACGTCTTGTATGCATGCTTTCAATAGGTTATTAACTTAGGAGTGAACTGTTGCTCTCTTATAATTCCATTAAAGTTTTTCTACAATACTAGTAGTTTGGCTTACCATTCCACCATGCTGGACTTCGCTACAGACACACAAAATCAATGCTGAGGATTTTGTCTTCTCTATTGGTTAGGTCTCATTTTAATCAAGAGTTCAGATTAGCTGACCAGGTGTGTTTCAGCAGTACATTTCACAGACAGTGATTTAGCTTTGCCTGACTTACAATAAGAACATATTTGAATGATAAGGAAATTCATTTTAACCATCTGACACCATCCAGAAGAAAGATATGAGAGTTACATGCACCAAGCAGCTCAAAAACCTGTGATAGAGGTTGTCCACTGTTCTGCTCTTAACCACTCAAGCAACTGAATGAACATAAGCCATAAACTCCACCCTCAATCATTCAAGCCCATAATATAGTTTAGTGCTTCAATGTGTAAGGTGCCACCTTTGTAGAAGTTATTGAACAAGCAGTCTCAACAATTGTCCCATTAATTGCAAACAGCTATTATTGCTTCTCATTATCCTTCTGCAGCATAGTCATAACCAAATAAGGCAGGAGGAGACTTTAACAGACATGTGACTTCCAGTGAAGTATTTTGACACCAGAGCCAATTAGTACAGTTGCCTATTCCAGAAATCGGATTTATTCAGTTCTTGCTACTGAGGGTAATTCTTCCCGATCCTCAGGAAACTTCAACAAAACAAAAATGGACTGCAGCAGAAACCAAATCCTTTCTTATGCTACCTATCTGAACAGGGTTCTCCTTCAAATGAGCTATCTCAGAGCATGAGGCCAGGGAAAGTATTTCAGTAAGTTACTATCAGAAGTACACAAGCCAAATTCTGCACACCTTCATTGTACAGGAGCTCGTTGTCTTGTACTCAGACAACTCCAAAGATGTGGACACCACTGGGGAAATAATTAACAAAATGGTAGTACAATCTGTGAAGCAAATTCACGTTGCAGTAGGGATGGCTTAGTGAGAAGCCATTTTTCCTGACTCTCACTGGTTCCCATAGCAAATTCACTCAGTTTGTAATGATAAAGTTATGATTTGTTTTTTACAATTTAGCTCAGATTATGACTGTCAAGATACTTTCTCTTGTGTTCCTGTATCATCTCCACTTAGAGAAACCTTGTGCTTTACATTATTAGCACAGACATTTTTGTGAGACTTTGCACACCTTCAGTGTTGCCCAGGTGATCTCACTACCCGTCTGTAGCTCTACACCTATTTGAGCACAGCCATTCTCTGCAGAGAACCCAAAAGGATGCACTAAGTTTGTAATTCAGACTGCAGAATATATAAAATATGCTTCAGAAAGAGCTCAGTGTGAATTTCAGGACCAAGTCTGAGTTTGAAGGACTGGCAACTAGCAAGAATATAATCCATCTGTAAATCTGATATGGAAGTGACTGAACAGAATGAACATCAATAAGGCAGTTCATGTGCCAACAGTTCTACTCAAATATCCCCATTTTGCTTGCACTTTGTCTTTCTATCATTTCCTTTGTCTTATGTTCTTCCACCTCTTCTTCAGTTACTAGCAGTTATTTCATTGCAATAATTAGTTTATCTCCTGGGTTAGTAACTACCTCATTCCCTTCCAAAGGCCAATGAAGAAATTATTAAAAAAAAAAAAAAAAAGCTATTCTTCATTCCAGGATAGAGAAGAAATAATAAAAAGACAGAGCTCTAAGGGCCCCAAAGCAGAAATTAAGAAAATGTTAACTCATGATACATCACATAGCCAAGAACAGTATTTCCATTTTACCTCTGAAGCCTGAACAGGGATCATAAAGACTCAATTGTCAAGCAGGAAAATTACTGATCCTGCTTATCAAGGCATCAATTTCTGGTCAGATGCCTATAGTTAATAACTGCCCTTACCTACACAGCAATGACAGCACTTGCCATTGTTCAGCTCCTCTCCCCCAGCTACCAGACCCCAAGGAAAGTATTCATATAACTTTGAGAACATTTAGCTCTTTGTTGTTTTGGACTAGATAAACCACTTACCCAAGCTAGCAACAACCTCATGCAGTTTCTCTGATAAGCTTAGATACCATGGTGACAGTAGAAATATCAAGGATGGAAGACAAGGAAATTACAAAGTTATTTCACTGAGAATTGCTGCAGGGAAAGGCCTTGTGCTTTCTTCTAATATTTGATGCCAAGCTTACTATCTTGATGTATAAAATGCACCTTTTTTGCAACAAAAACAGGATTTACAGCTAGCTAAGAAATTTTCAGGAAAATCAGATGGCATAATAAGGGAATTCAGGGATTTTTACTCTTCCAACTAATGTAACCCCAGAACACATTGTTTTTTTCTGTTCAGATGGACCATACTAAAGATCCAGACAATTGGCATTACAGGCCTGCTATGAAATGTTATACTCATTTTTACAAATCAGTAAACTGAGATGCACAGACACAGCTAATGTCAGTCAGAGTAAGAGCTCAAAGAGATTTTACTGACTAATCAGTAGCCACAAATGCTTTTGACTTTTTGGGGGTATTTCACAATGTAAAAAACAGCCTGTTTATGTACCTGCACTTCTACAAGGCACCTTTGTCAGCTGCAATGCAGCAAAGCCTTTTAATTTTCATTTTACTCCATCATGAAGGACGTGATTGCAATTACACTTAAGATTAAAGGTAGGAAATCAAGCATGGCCTCTTGGGCACTTGAATAATACTTTTTATTGCTAATAATTATTCTTATTGATTGTAATAAAATGTAAAGAAAATAAATAATATTTTCATCATTATCTCTGCATCTTGATGCATGATTTGGCTATGAACCTTAGTGACTAGATTTAGTATTATTAAAAATAATCATAATATTGCACATGTACTACATCACAAACCACCTAGAAGTTCAGATTCCCATTGTACAGTTTATTTTAATTATTACTGGTAGTTATTTCCACCTACAGAAAATAACATCTCTTACACAGAGGTTTCACACTGCACAAACTGAATTGCTACCCCGCAGGCAACAGGGACCTCCTTCTCTGGAATCCAGAGGAAATCATCCCAGGTATTTAGTGTTAGTCTACCTTTGATACTTCACAGATTTCCCTCTTCTAATTAATGATGAAAAAACCATGTCCCTCATTGAACCCAGCTGTACTGGAGAACTTGCTGAGAGCTATTGTTAGGAAGAGGAATGAGGTATTCTTTTTCTATAGTGACTTGGCAGAAACAGTCTACCAAACCAGCCAGTGAACTGGGGTAAACAATAAGACCCTAAATTAAAGGACAGCAAATAAAGTGAGAATAACCAAAGAATTCATGGACTTGCCTATTCATCAAAGCATGGATGGATGCAGTTGTGCCAATATAAATATGTGTGGTATAATGTATTTAGATACCTCTCTTACTCTATCTGTATTAGGAACTGCATTGTTACAACTATTTTGCATTAAAATATCACACTGCTGACAGAGAAAGTGTATAATAAAGGCTTTGTAGCTGGAGCTAAATGTGATATTTTCCTTCTGACATGTAACTGCCCAATGACCTACCCTGTGCAATCCATTCATTTCAGGGTGGTTTTTCTGTTAATGTTGCTATGTGACCGTAAGCCAATTGGCAAGAAAAGGAAAGAATTATCTGGAAATTTAAAATATTAAATCTGCAGTGGTTAGAAAGGATTCTTTTCCTCCAATAGACATTAAAAAGAAGTGTGCACAATCTGGCTGCATCTGAATGCCAAAAGAAACATGACAGCTTCTAATGCCTGGCAAAGGCTTTTAAAAACAATTGATTCATTTAATTATTTCTATTTCTCTCCTTTTTTTTTCTTTCCTATTTTTAAGTCTTGTTTCTTAAGGAAACAAGGCTTTGGAAACCACACACTCTTCCTGATGAACTTTTTCAGTAACTTTTGAACCTGTTGCAATTCCTGAAACAATTCCAACTTAATCTGATCATGAGCTAAAGGGCTCAAAAATCCATGTCATTACAAATTTTGAAAAATCAGGGAATGTGTAAAGGAAATAGATAAAAATTAAGAACCCTGTAGTTGGAGAGGCTGAAGCAAACCCTCCATTAGGTGTGCAGTGGCCAGGTGATCAGCACACAAGACTCCAAATTTATCACGGCACCTGACCCTCCTACCCATGGGTCTTGGCATGGCACATGGTCAGCATATGAGTAGAGCTACGGCTTAGCAGTGATGAGTACATGGGAGAAGATACAGATATGCTGTATCCATGCTGCATTAGTTCTGCTGCTTGTGGAAAGTAGGAAACTTCTCCATGCTTCCTACTTTCACCCCTTACTTGCCACTCTTCCTTTCCTAGAACAAAATAACATATTGTCATTGCATTCTTATTGCAATATTCTTATTACAATATGTCTGTCCTGGTTTATGGCTAAGCCCAGGAAAAGGGAAATCTTAAGGAAATAGGAGCCCTTTGACTAAAAGAACAAATTGAGCCAAATTAATAAGAATGAATTAATCTACCGAATTCTGAGGAACTATTCTTGATAAGACAGGCTTTTTATATTTCCTTTCCTGTCTCTTCTTTCTCTTCTGCCTAATTCTTGTGAAATTGTTTCTCTGATTTCTCTTTTTTCTTACAGTTGGTTTGCCAGTTCACTCTCACTCCAGGCCCACTGCTCTCCATACTGTCCCCTCTGCTATTACATTACAGCAAAGACCTAGAGAAGCAAAGATATTTATTATACCAATTCCCCATAGGTCTAGTTCATTGGACAAGGTTTTGCAACCATGAAATATTGCTTTAATAAAGTCCAAGAGGGGAAGCTATTTGCACTAAAAATAAATACATGCTTTTTGTGGCATCTTTCATCTTAAAGTTAATACAGGAGACAATTTCTGGAGAAGACTTCATTATTGCGGAGACAGAACGTGGTAGATTGACTTCAGATACAGAAGACTTCTAAGATAGTAATATTGATTCCTTAGCTCCTGATACACATAGGAATATCCTTTGTTTCACCCCATCCTTGGAGGTGGTCAAGGCCAGGTTGGATGACACTTGAGCAACCTGATCCAGCAGAAGGTGCCCCTGCCCATGGCAGGGAGATTGGAACTGGATGATCTTTACCACCTGCAATTCTATGATTCACTCCTAATAGTTTTTTCTTGTACATGTTTTGAGTTTAAATGCAGCTTTCTTCACAGGATAACCTCTATAAGGGATGCGGGGGGTTTCTATACAAGACTGCAAACCCTAGTTCACCACCTGAAGCCCAAGAAATTTGAGTTTTAAATGCCACACACTTGCTAACAAAGCTGACCAAAAACTTGGTGTACTGGTTTACAGTGAATAGTGGTATTTAAAATATGTCTGTTTTAAATAAAGTTCATCATAAAAACATTTACAAATTACTTTCATTTTTTTAAGATGTCAATCTGAAACCATAGAAACTGAAGCTATTTTGGTTTTGAGAAAAGAATAGTAGCAGGTTTGGGGGTTTTTTTCGAATGGGAAAAGAAATGGAAAACATTTTAATAAATACAGCCATCTGTTTTCAGGTGTTTTGCCTTCGTCAATGAACACAGCTTGTAGGGCAGGGCTCGAAAAGAAAGATCCCTTCAATACAAATCTTTCAAGTCTTAAAAACATTTTACTTTGTTTTTTATCTTAGGCTGATACTATAAATAGAGCATAGTGACAAAACAATTGAATCCATACTCGCAGTGTGTTCAGACTTCCTACATTCATTTCTTCTCTAAGTTTAGAAAAGTTTTTAGAAAAGTTTTCAAGTTTAGCCATTTTTCACTTTTGTAGCTTACCTTGCACTGTCATAACTAATTAAAAAAAAAATCCCTTCCAGTTAAACATCAAAGTGTACTTTGGGCTAAAGAATGGGAATTCCATGGATTGTATGTTTAGATCCAACTCTAGGAACTGGGAAGCTCATGATTCAAAATAACAGTGTGATCTTCTGCTTTGGTCTGTGGACTGGTGCCTTGCCTGTTTTGACAAGAAGGTGTTGATTCACAACTTCAAGACAGATGTGATGTTACACCCTACTAGAGAGGAATAGTTGGCTAGTTCTCCCAGCAGCAAAATGATATTGAGTGGGTGGGAACTGAGACGAAGACTATGATACAGCACAAGACAGACAAATCTGCATGAGACTGGAAAAGATGGAGCTCAGGAGATATTTGTGGTTGTAGACCAGGGCAGTACTTAGTAAATGACTACGAGAAGAAGTCACAACTGTGATTGCTGTTGTTATGATGGAAATACCAAGCGTGTTTTCAGAAAGCTTATTTTTATCCAGGCCATTTAGCAATTCAGAAAAGTGTGTAGCAAGGCTGTTTTAAAACTTTGGGTCAGTCTAAATTGCAATGCTGGAAGGAAATGGTGTCTCACTTGATCAACACTTTTATTTTATTTAGCTTAATTTAGTTTAGCTCCTTATGGTATCTCATACAAAGTGCAAGTCAAATGTAATCTCTCTAGTACATACCTGCTCTTGCCAGTAAAAAAGAAACAAGCATGATCTTTCCCACAGCAGCTAGAGGGGCTATTCACAGAGGGCCACTCCATTGCTGTGCTCCCAATTCTGAAAGGTTTGGAATCATAGAATCATCAGGTTGGAAAAGACCTTTGAGGTCATCAGGCACAACCATACCTGTCTACTACTAAATGATATCCCTCAGCACTCCATCCACACATCTTTTAAACACCTGCATGGACAGGGACAAAACCACCTCCCTGGGCAGTCTCAGCCAGTGTCTGATAACCTTTTTGGTTAAAGAAATTTTTCCTTATGTCCAGTGTGAACCTTCCCTGACACAGCCAGAGGCCATTCCCTCTTGTCCTATCATTTGTCACTTGGAGAGATCAACACCCACCTCACCATAACCTCCTTTCAAGTAGTTGTAGAGAGCAATAAGGTCCCCTCTCAGCCTCCTCTTCTCCAGCCTAAACAGCCCCAGTTCCCTCAGCTGCTCCTTGTAAGACTTATTCTCCAGCCACCTTTGTTGCTCTTCTCTGGACTTGCTCCAGAGCCTCAACATCCTTCTTGTGGTGAGGGGCCCAGAACTGGACACAGGATTCAAGGAGCGGCCTCACCAGTGCTGAGTACAGAGAGAGAATCACCTCCCTGGACCTGCTGGTCACACCATTTCTGATACAAGCCAGGATGCCATTGGCCTTCTTGGCCACCTGGGCACACTGCTGGCTCATGTTCAGTCGCTGTCAACCAACACCCCCAGGTCCTTCTCCTCTAGGCAGTTTTCCACCCAGACTTCTCCCAGTCTGTAGCTCTGCATAGGGTTGTTGTGCCCCAAGTGCAGGACCCGGCATTTGGCCGTGTTAAACCTCATGCCATTGGACTCGGCCCAGCGGTCCAGCCTGTTCAGATCCCTTTGTAGAGCCTCCCTACCCTCCAGCAGATCGATACTTCCACCCACTTCAGTGTCATCTGCAAACTTGCTAAGGTTGCACTCAATGCCTCCATCCAGATCATTGATAAAGACACTGAAGAGGGCTGGACCCAGCACCGAGCCCTGAGGGACTCCACTTGTGACCGGCCTCCAGCGGGAGTTAACTCCATTTAGCACCCCTCTCTGGGCCCGGGAAGGAAGGGAGGATGTGCGTACGTGCGGGGGCAGAGACAGGGAACAGCGCAGGAGGGACCCGCTGCGGGCAGAGGAGCGAAGGCAGGAGCGCGGATCCCCACGCGCTCGAGGCGGCACCGGAAGTAGCCGCGCACGCGGGCGACGCGGGTCAGCGGCTCCGTCATCTCCCGGCGCAGGGCCCCGCGCTGCCCGTCCCGCTCCTGCGGCAGCAGCCGCTCGGGGGCTCTGCCTAGCGGGGCCGCCCCCAGGCAAGGGTTAGGGGCGTTTGGAAGCCGTGGGATCCCCTTCGCGCCCTCCCGCTCCCCCTCCACCGGGAGCTGCCGCCTTCCCCGGGAGGCGCCGCGCCGGGCAGCCCGCGGGCCTTCCCGGGTGGCGGCGCCGCGACCGCGCCTCCCGCGCTCCAGGATGGCGGCGCCGTTGGCGGTAAATTCGGGTAAGAAGAGCGCGGGGGTCGCGGCCTCCCCTGCCCCGCCGGGCGCCTTCGGGGTCCCGCTGTCCACCCCCTCTCCCCATCTCCCCCCAAACCCCCTCGGTGCCAGCGGCGCCGGAGGACTGGGCTGCCGGGAGAGCGGCGCCCGCCCCAGCGGGGGCTCCCGGTGATACGAGGAGTCGTTGTTAGCGAAAGTGGAATAGTTTTGATTTCATAGAATCATAGAACAACCAGGTTGGAAGTGACCCATCGGATCTTCTAGTCCAACCATTCCTATCTAACACTAAACCAAGTCCCTCAAGACTGCATCCACCCGTGCCTTAAACACCTCCAGGGAAGGGGAATCAACCACCTCCCTGGGCAGCCTGTTCCAATGACCAATCAATCTTTCTGTGAAAAACTTCCTCCTAACGTCTAGCCTAAATCTCCCCTGGCAGAGCTTAAGGCCATTCTCTCTTGGCTTGTCCCCTGTCACTTGGGAGAAGAGGCCAGCTCCCTCCTCCCCACAAGCTCCTTTCAGGTAGTTGTAGAGAGTAATGAGGTCTCCTCTCAGCCTCCTCTTCTCCAGGCTAAACCACCCCAGCTCTCTCAGCCGCTCCTCACAGGACCTGTTCTCCAGCCCCTTCACCAGCCTTGTCGCTCTTCTCTGGACTTGCTCCAGAGCCTCAACATCCTTCTTGTGGTGAGGGGCCCAGAACTGAGCACAGTATTCAAGAAACGGCCTCACCAGTGCTGAGTACAGAGGGAGAATAATCTCCCTGGACCTGCTAGTAAGCTGAAGTAGAGATAAGTTTTGTCTAAGTAATTGTGTTTTTTGAAAGTCATAGAATCATAGGGTTGTTTGGGTTGAAAGGGACCTCAAAGATGATCCAGCCATTCCCCCTTCCCCCCGTCATGGGCAGGGACACCTCCCACTAGATCAGGCTGCTCAAGGCCCCATCTGCCCTGGCCTTGAACACCTCCAGGGATGGGGCATCCAGAGTTCCTTGGGCAACGTATTTCAGTTTCACCAATTTCAATTTCACCACTCTCACGGTGAAGAAATTCTTCCTAATATCCCATCTAAATCTCCCCCTCTTCAGTTTATACCGGTTGCCCCTTGTCCTGTCACTACAAGCCTTTGTAAACAGGGTGTCCCTCTGACAGCATGGTTTCTTTCAGTCAGTACTTTATCAAACACTGTTAATTTTTTGGAGATAATAACATCTTGTATTCATTGTGATCTGTGCTGAACAGAGGTGTTTGCTTCTGTGGTCACCTTTGTGAGTAGCCTCTACCTGTCTTGAATGCAATGGCAGTCAGAGCTGGAGCCAGCTTCAAATTAGCAACAGTTTTGACTGTTGCAAAGTTCATAATAACATTAAGATGATTCCTTGGAAAGTAATAGAACACATATGACACTTTCAAGAAATTTTATACGCACATGTGTAAGAGGGAAGTACGTCCTGTCCCCAGCTCATCTGGCTGCACACAATTGATGGAGACTACTCCTCGTGCTACCCAGGTCTAATAAAAGGGGGCTTGCCTTCTAAACCTCCAAAATGAGTCTTAGGGAGTTCATTTGGTCACCAGGGAAGCAATCATGGTGTCAAACCTGACAATATTCAAGAAGCATTTGGGCAGGACTCTCAAGCACATGGTGTGAATTTTGGTGTTCTTATGCAGGGTCAGGAGTCGGACTTGATGATCCTTTTGAGTCCCTTGCAGTTTGGGTCGTTCTGTGATTCTAGCTACCTAGTCCCCAGACTGTGTTGCTGGATGATGGGATTATTCTGTCTCAGGTGCAAGAGCATTGCTTTACTTGTTGTTGGGCTTCCTTAGGTTAACACAGGGAGAATGGAGACCCTGTGGAAACCAGTTGTGACTGGAACAAGGGCATGACCAAAAAACTGTCTGTGACTGGGGTGGTCTATGTCATAGCGACTAGTTAATAAAATTAAAAGCTCTCTTTCTGTGTCAGGCAGAAGCGAATTTTACAGGGAAGAGATCTTGATCTAACTGAATCAATTACATCCTTGCCCCCTCACAGAAAAGCAGTAATAAATTAAAGACCCTTCATTTGTAATGTGACTTTGTTAGATTTATTGTATAAATTACATGGCAAGAGATTTTATAGCCTTATAATTAAAATAAAATGAGGGAAGAAGGAGTTTTGTAAGTGAAAGATGAGATAAGAAGTAAAGCAGATGGGGCACTAGAACTAATGAAGATTTTGCCTTAGGTTATGTTGTGGTGTTTGTGGGGACAGACTTAGGGCAGTTAAGTCTATAGCTTGGCAAGAAGTTTAGGCATAATTGTCACCTGCAGTTGTCAAAACAAGCAACCCAGCCTGTATGTCCTTCCTTGCTGTTCCTGACAGGGTTGTCAGCCTTCCTAAAACTGTAATAATAATAGAAACAGTATAAGTGGGGAAAAAGTCAAAGTGGTCTCTTAAGTCCAACCTTTTTTTCTGTTCCTTTTGCTTATTTCTTTCTCGGCAAAACTTCATTTTTGTGCTAGCATGGCTTGTGTCATCACGGGATAAACTGGGTTATAGATGTGATCCTGCTGAAAATAAGCCCTTTTTTTGGATTAGTTTTGAGTTAGTAAATTTAAATCCTTAATTTGTTTTTATGTCTTACAGTACATGAACTTGGGCTGGAGGAAAGCAATTATGTTGTAGGGATATGAGTTAACAAATGGGCCGGGAAAATAGTTGAACAGCTTTTAACAGGCACTGTGGATTGCTGTGTTTATTAGACTTTGTAACTTTAGTAAGAGTGAACAAACTGTTTTGAGTGGAAGTAAGTCTCTGAAGTTATGTAGAAGAGCCACTTACAATCTGGAGTATGAAATGATTTGCCTAGTAGTAGCTGGTTTTGGTGGATTTGTGTAGGCAGAAGTAATACTGTATGATTAAAACACTTTGATGATTAAAAAAGGACAGAGGATTTGTCCTTTTCCACAGGCTGTCCTCTCAGAGACATCTCTACTGGCGCTGCAAATTGCATCATAAATGACAATAGTTTTGTTAGTGAGTTTGAGGTGAGAAGGTTTGTTTGTTTTTATTCTTGTTTTGCATGGTTTTTTTTCCTTTGCAACAGAATAAAACTGACCAACTTTTACTTGGTTTGCTGCTTCCAAGACATATTAGGTAGTGGTGAAAATGACTGAAACCAGTGATCTCACTCTGAGACCTACTCTTGCCTTCACGTGCACTTGCTAGACTTTGACTTGGCTTACGCTGCCTTATTATTCAGGCTATTCATGTCGCACTTTGCATTACTTTGAGTTATTATCACGATTGTGTGAAAAAGAGGGGCATGGTGTGGATTTGTTGACTCTGTGCACTTAGGTTTACCCTGGTTGTTAGAGCTGGTCAGAAAGAGCTATGTGAAGATAAAATGTTGCCTCTGTGCTTGATTTTGTACCACAGTGTTAAATTGTACAGGAATAAGAAGTTGTTAAAAAAAAAAAGAAAACCAGGTTTAGGTCAAATGCTAATATTTTTTGTGTATGGGCTGGTCTGCAAAGCATAGTTCTGTTTTATCATTTCTCCAGAAGTAAAGCCAGTTTCAGAGTCTCTGCCTTTCACTGTACATGTGTTCTTTCCCTCTGTGCTTCAGGCATTATTCTTTCAGCTTTTTTTTTATGGTTAGCAGGGCCACTTTGTGTTCATTAAATACACCGATTTTTAAAAACAAGATTGGAAGACACCTGGAAAATGTTGCTCCTTTCTTTTTTCCCCTCCTTTCTCTAATCTGGAAGATTTTACTAACATGACTTACAGCGCAGTCCATCAGAGTTAATGCAGCAGGCATGTGTGCAGTTGGTTAGACGTGGTTGTGAATGGAGGAGGGCAGCAACCTCTTAAAGTAGCTTTTCCCGTAGCAAAATTGAAGCATGCAGGAAACGCTGCTAGTTTATGATCTCTTTGAGTTAGCAGCCCTCTCCGTAAATGCCCAGAAACACATAATGCCTGTTGTATCATTTGCCTGCAAGTTACCATGTAATTGGTAATAAATGTATCTGGTATGTTTAGTAGCACATAGAATCTGAAGCTTTCACAAATAGGGATGATACCTAGCAAGGAAAACATTTTGGTAATTCTGTTTGATATGGGTCCTTAAATTTTGAGTTTGGGTTTTGTTTTGTTTGGTTTTTTTTGGGTTTTTTTTTTGTTTTTGTTTTTAAATAGGATGTTAATATTAGGTGGTAAGAATAATTTTCCATCTGCAAGGTTTTCAGTTGAGACAGTGAGTCTGGCTGAAGCCTGAAGACTGGTTTGGTATACTGTTTTCTTGAGACCTGATGATAAAGGAACTTCTAGTACAGTGTTCACGTTGCTGTCTTTGGGTTCTGAATGATACAGCTTCCAGTTAGGAAGAGATTGTTGAGCTGTGGTACTAAATTCAGATTTGAGATATGCAAAGGAAACTCTTTTCAGTTTTGAAGAAGAGGAGAGATTGCATTTCTAGGGTAGAGTCAGTGCTTCTCTTTAATAATATTTTCATGCTTGCTGGCTTGTAGAAAAAATCTTGTCTCTTCTAAACATAGGCAGTTATTTATATTGATCTGTATATTTGTAGTAAAGGAAATTGATATCTTTGTGAAGATCTAGTACAGGATTTTAGCAGCAAATGTGCTGTAGGTATCAAAAGTACCTGTATTTATGTTTTAAATTAGGATTGGAAGGATAATTACATGTGAAAGGAAGCATCCTTAGACTTATAATTTTTTTTTCTTGTGTAATAGCACCTTTAATCGTAGATTTTTGGTTTCTAATGTATTTTATTCTACACACACTGATGCAATAATGGGACAGATTCTGAGAGCACTGCTGATCATTTTCAGTCCCTCAGATATTAGATATTTCTTTGTTTTGGATTTTTTCTGTCAAAAATGGAAAGCAGGAAGCCTGCCTTGCCAAGTTACATTTGGATTCAAGGTCTGCTCTCTGATTCTTGACCATCCTTTAATCTTACCAAAACGGTTGGAACTTCTTAAGCATATAAGGGTGAAAGATTACGGAGCTTTTATCTAATATCTTTATAAGAGAACATTCAGCCCCAGGACTTAGGTGCATGCATCATCTTTTCTGCTTCTTCAGCTCCCTAAATGTTAAATATAGGCTTTATATCAGACCATTGCTGTTATTTTATTGTACCTTAAGAAAGGAAAATAGGTTTTTCTTGATAGGCATAACAATCTCTACTGTCAAGCTGAGACTAACAATAAGTTAAAAAATTCTGCTCATTGAAAATAATGCATAAATAACTCGGTTTATTTCTTTCTCTATTTCAAATACTTTATTTTATTTCTTCTTTTAGCTGCCAGCTTATGGGGTCCGTATAAGGACATATGGCAGACTGTAATGGATGCCATTTGGAAAAGGCAACCTGAAGCTATCCATCACCTCGACCAGGTTTTAAAGAAACACAAGTCTGACTTCATTGCCCTCTTCAGAAATCCGGTACTGGACTAATGCTCTCTTGTGGAATGAGTTGGAGAGCTGACAGCTTACTCTGTCTGTGTTGTTGTACTGTGTACAGTTTAGGGCCTGACTATACTTTTTGTTCTCTGTTTTTACAGTACCTACCATGAATGTTTTGCAGCAATCTTGTTATGCTCTAAGAATACAAATAGCTTAAATAATACATATTATTTTGTGTATTGTACAGGATAATTTTATCTTTTTTTTCTCTCATTGTTTGAAAGCATTATTGTCTAATATAGTGAAATACAGAATATGTCTTACTAGGAATGTGAGATGATGTGGAAAACCTTGCTGTTTTCTTGCTGACGGACCGGAGGTAACAGCAAGAAATACATCTTCTCTCAGTGCTGTTACTTCTGAAATAATACATGGCTTTTCAAACTGATAGGTCAGAAAATTTAAGAGTCAACTACAGAGCTTTCTTAGTATATTTTAGCATCTGAGTTTAATAGAAAAGAGTGATGTAGAAAACAGTGTTTTGGAGTAATGCAACAGATGTCTTTCACTGAGCTGATACCATTTCTTGCTGAGAATAGTACCAAAATTTACTTTCAGTCTCCATTATTCTGAGTAAACTAATTGTCCATAGTGATGATATAAGATTATTTTCTTATGTTCCCATAAAGAGACGGTTGCTGTGCAAGTGTGAAGGATTTTTAGGATGCCTTTACTATCTCTGTTTTTAAAAACACTGCTTCTGTTTTTATAATGACAACCTAACCCGTCAGAACGGTATTTGTGAGGAAGGATTAATGTGTAAATCTTTATTCAATATTTGATCTTGCCATTTTGAATAACTTCTGATGCTTGTTTCTCTTGCAGCCGAAGAATGTTCAGCAGCATGAGAAAATTCAGAAAGCAAGTACAGAAGGGGTTGCTATTCAGGGTCAGCAGGGAACTAGGCTTTTGCCAGAGCAGCTCATCAGAGAAGCCTTTATCCTCAGTGACCTCTTTGATATCGGAGAGTTGGCAGCTGTTGAGCTTCTTCTAGCTGGTGAGAAAGGAAAATATTTAATAAGTGGAGAAATACAGCTTGAACAGGGCCTTCTTATTTAAGTGTACCCTTAATGTTAATGCATGATTTCGGTCAAGGCCTTGGCTTCCTAACATAAAATGTTCTTAAAATGAAATCTACTGCCAGTGCGATGTAATAAAGTAAGTGTTCTGAACTTTAATGCTCGTATTTTTTTGCAGCTGTTACAAAAAGGAGAATAATTTGAGGGTTTTTTTATGCTTTACTCTCTCTGTCACTGACTTTAAAGATAGTTTAAAGATAATTAAATGAGGGTTTTTCCATAAAGCAATGTAACAGATACTGGTTCTTCAACTTATGTATTAGTTATACATTGATATGTGACTCTGTTCATCTAATAACAAATTAGTTAAAAACATTCTGAAAAGGGACGCATGCTTTGCATGTACAAGATTGATTTAGGAGTTATTAAAATGTAACGGTTAGTTATCATTACCAGCTACTGTTCATGATTAACTTTTAAAAAAACTAATTAAAGTAGTAGCTTGTGAATGTGTCCTTTGGAAAACTATCTTCAAGTCAACCTTTCTATTTTGAACATGGGTTTTCAATGTAAATTGGGACAGAAAAATTTATTTTGAATGAAGAAAAGGTATTTTGCTAATAATCAGCTTGAATTGATTATCAGGATGGGTGGATATCAGTTGCAAATGCCATTTGAACTAGGATATTTATGAACTCGCACTTGTTTCTTTTAATTCTTTTTTACATTTTGATATTTTAATAAATATCTGTGCTTGTTTTTGTCTTTTAAGTGCCTGAAACAAATCAAAGTGATAGTGAATAACAATGATTGCTTTGAATGCTATGTTTTTATGTCACTTAGGAATACAAAGATGTAAAGCTGTTATTCCAGTGTGTATATTCAACTTCCTGTGACCATTCTGTGTGTTTTCATTCAATAGGACAACGCCAGCAACCTCATTTTCCTGGCCTTACAAGAGGTCTAGTGGCTGTTCTGTTGTACTGGGATGGAAAAAGATGCATTGCAAATTCACTACGAACCCTCATCCAGTCACGCCAAGGCAAGACATGGACATTGGAACTCAGGTTTGTGTTAGAGTGATGATCTGATCAAAGCTTTTCGCTCTGAGTGCTTTTAGGACTAACTAGACTCAAGGGAATATGAATATTCTCAATTTTGTTTCTTTCTCATAAACTGATGCAACTGCATTCCTGTTTGGTTTTTTTTTAAGTGGAATATTCTTTTTTCTTCCACATGTTTTTATTGGATTATAAAGATGTCCATTTTACTTTTAATCCCTTCATGCTTCTTCACCTTTTGGAAGTATTTTGCTTCAAACAAGCTTCCAATCTGTGTTGCTATAGCTAGTGATGATTACTCAGTATATCAAAGACTGAATTTCTGCCCTTGATGTGCTGACTTCCTGTGTCCTGCAAAACAGAAATGTACTCCTGCCTTTTCTTAAAATGAATGTACTATCAACTGGCAGACAGAGTATGCTGACATTTTTTCATTGATTAAAAAGATTAAAAGATGTGTTTTAGTACAAAACATAAGGTAAGTATTACATGAGAATTAGGTCCACCGCTTAAGTAGAGTGTATGTAATTGGACAATTGCATTTACTAGTAAAGAAGAGGTTGTGAGTTTGTGAGTTATGTGCGTCTTATGTATACTACTTTTTCCTTTTTATATAAAGCTTAACTAGCTGATCCATGTTGGATTCTCCTATTCCATGTTCTAGAACTTAGAGTTACCTAAGGACTTTATGTCCATTCAGTTTTGAGACGGCACTGCTTACTAATCAGTGATGTACATTTAGTTACTTTGCGTGTGATGTAGTACATTTTCTGTCAGCAAGTGCATTTGATGGGATTCATTGTTTCAGACTTCCTCTGTGACTGGGAATATTATGATTAATTACTAAATTTATATTCTTTCTATTGTAGTCAAGAGTTAGTGTCCATGACAACACAGTTTACAGATGACCTAATGGAACAGGGATTGACTCAGAAGATCCTCACACTTGTGTCTCACATTGATTTGAACAATGAATTTGATAAACTCCAGAAAGAGCGAGGATTGGGCAGTGAGAAACATCGCAGAGAGGTAAATGTTCACTAGGTGTGAATATTCTTCAGCTGTTCCGTGTCTTGCGCTATTCCAGTGTGGGATCTGGGGTGCTGTATTCTGGAGATCTGTATTTCTGATTGGCTGTTGCTCTTTGATGCTAGGGCATACCTTATTTTTAGTGAAGAAGTTTAATCAAGGACAGTAAGAAAGCCTATTGTTCGCATTATGTGTAATTTTTGATTTTGCAATTTTATTCTAAAGGCTACATAAATCATCTGCTCTCAGCACCGTTGCAATAAAAATAGCAAACTAAAGTTTACAAATTATTAGAACAGGTTGACACCAGGCCTTGTCAGGCAAATAATGTTCTTTTCTATTAATCCAGTTGTTAATATGAACAGAAATATTTATAATAGTGAAGTGAGAATTGCTTGAAAATGAGTTCTCATTTTTGTAATCCTTGGACTTAATTGATACTAACTGCAGAAGTGTTCCTAGTAGGGAGGTTTTAAACATTATTGTTTTAATTAGTGAACTTCTTTCTAATGGGTGATCTGTCTATAATAATTATTCTGTTATAATCAGTCAATTTGTTTTCTGCCAAATAAAGAACTAGTTTTAAACTTTTGCTATTAATTAAACTATGCAAATAATATCCTTCTAATTGACATTAAATTACCTTAATGTACCTTAATTTAACCTTAAAATTCATTAATGCTTAATGTTAGAAGTTTTTTTTTCCCTTCCTTTTGGGTGGACTACTGCATTTCCCCTTGTATTCATTAAAACTGCTATTCCATTGGAGTGCAAATCTGTTGCTGTTAAATGTTCAAAAGTTTTTCTCCTTATCGCCATGCACGTGTTTTCATTGGAGATAGAATACTTAGAGCTCTTTATGTTTAATTTAACCAAGTACAAGAGATATAGGGCAAGAACATTATTAGAAGCTTGTAATTTAGGTAAATAAGGTGTAGTTCTACAAAGTCCACTATTAGAGGCCATTTGTGGCTTTTTATGTTTTAAGGTGTTTTTTTCATTTGTTCTGTTTTAACTACTCTGAGTCTTTTGAAAACTCAGCTTGGGGAAGGAATGTAGCTAATAAATAAATGTCTGTCTTTGAAAACAGATAATGTCTGGTGTAACTGTTAGAAAGAAAGGCAGAGTTTGTTTTCAAGAGCTGTCACAGTTGTATTATAACATGCAATGTTTTACCGAATAAGAAATAATTCTAGTATGCAAATGCTTGATAGCCTTTATGTTGGGCATATGGTATTTGTTCCACGATATAATAGGGGGTGATTGATTTCATATACCAACTTCAGGATATAAACCTAGAACTACTTTATCTGGGGAAAAAAGTTCTAGTCTCAAATGTCTTTCATATTTCTCAGTGATTAAAAGTTAGTAATTTGTATTTGGGGGCAAGAGGAAGACTGTGACCTTGCCTGGTTATAACTACCAGCATAGATGTGTATTAGAGGCAGGAAATGTGGCTTTTTTGTTCTGTGTAGTTTCATCATGTCTCCTGATGTCAACAGAGATGCTGGTGTGCATGTAGTTATATTCCAGGATATCTACTCACACCTCATATGAAATACATGGGAATATAATTTAATAAGCAGAAGTGAGCCTTTTTTTCTTTAGCAATTAAAAAAATCCTTGATTTCTGTAGGTACTGTCCTTAGAGTAACTTGAAACTTGTTTAATTTAACCTAGTCCTTGACTGAGAAGGACACGTTGCCAGAATATTTACGTTCACAGTTTTGTGTTTGTTTTTTATTCTAAAGGTTTCTGACCTCATTAAAGAATGCCGACAGTCCTTGGCTGAAAGCCTGTTTGTGTGGACCTGCCAGTCACCGCTAAGTAAGGACGACACTCTAATCCTCATAAGTTACCTGGAGAAAGTAACAGTGGAAGCTGATGGCTCCTTGGATGGTGTGAATTTGTCTCTACTTATGGCTCTCCTTTACTGCTTTGATGTCAGCTTTCTGGAACAAGTCACAGAGGACCGTGAAGGTAATGCTGGCAGGTTTCCCAAAAACGTTGTGTTGTGCAGATGGATTGATTGTTATCTAACTAATTTTGTTACTGATTAGTAACTAATGGGTAGGATTTTGTATGTTTGTATTCATACTCATTTACTGGGTGTTGGTGTTGTGTTTGTTTTTGTTGTTCTTCAAGATTTGATGCAACGGCTTCCTCTGCTAACAGAAAGGCACTATATAGCAGCAATACACACTCGTCTTCAGGAGTCTCAGCCGTGGAAATCACCTGGCCTGCAAGCTACTGTTAGATTAGCCTGGGCACTGGCATTACGAGGAATATCCCAATTATCTGATGTGACAGGTAAATTACCCTGAAGTGCAGTTGCTGCGAGTTAGTATCCAGATCTTACCATAGGTGTAAGTTGAAATGTCTGTTACCTTTTTGAAGTGTATTTACGTTTATGATAAAATTACCATTGACGCTCCTTTAGAGCTTTCTCAGTATGTGAGTTGATTGTCAAGAATTTAATTATTCTGGAATGTACACAGATTTAGAAATAATTAGTTTTTAGACAGTAATATTGCACAATGTCTTACCGAAAGAGATTTTAATGTACTGAAAAATGTGAAAGATTGCATTTTGGCCGCGTTAGTATCATTTGAACACTTATATTACGAATAGATGCATGCTTATGGTTTTATACATCTGTAAATGTTAAACTTTAGTGTCTTGAGAGGGTAAATCTAATTTTTTTTTCTTCTCTGTACCCCATGAGCTTTCCAGACTTCCTACTAGGTCAGAATCGAGTCTACTGCAGTATATCTATTAAAAATATGTAAACTTTATAATTAATGTTTAATTAAGGTTTGTTTGTGATTCTTGGTTTATAACCTTAGATTTAATTTAGTAAATGGATTATGTACTTAAACACTTACTAAAGAAGCAAGTTGAGATCATCACCTCATGTTAACTTGTCTTTTCCAGTCTAGTGTTTTCCTGTACAGTATTAAAAACATAATAGATAGAAGCAAGTCGAATTGTATGTCAGCTGGGCGTTCTGAAATATGTTTTGTTAGGAAATAGATGATTGTAATTTATTTTTCCCCTCTTGTGATTTTTGCTGCCCAGCTCTTGCAGAATTCACTGAGGCAGATGAAGCTATGGCAGAGCTGGCAGTCGCTGATAATGTCTTCCTGTTCCTGACTGAATCTGTTGTGGGGTCTGAAAACTTCTACCAGGAGGAATTTTACATTCGCAAAATTCATAACCTCGTCACAGATTTCCTTGCGCTTATGCCAATGAAAGTAAGTTGTTTGTGTCAACGGCAGTTTTTTGAGAAATGTGGGTAGTTCTTCAGTATTTCTAACACTAGGACCAGTAGCATAGAAGTTCGGATAGAACCCTTGGCTTAAGGTGCCGTAGTTCAGAAAATGCATTGAATTAATGGAACCCATAGGTTTTGAGGGTTTTTTTCCACACCAAAGTAGAATGTGGTTTTTAAAATGCTTTGGTATGGTGAGGTTTGCACAGCAAGCTTTTGTGGTGGTAGTGGTTTAGTGTTTTTTTACATGATTAAAATCTAACTGCTGAAGTGATGGCCTTGTATGAGAGTCTTGCTTTTTGTTGTTGTTTGGTTTGATTTTTTTTCTTCTTTTGATATGGAGGATAGTGTTACATAGGTTAATTTACAGGTTTTGTCTCATTTTTAATTTATTTTTCTACTGATGATCCTTTCCATATTTAAGGGCAGGGATTTGGGGTTTTTAGTAGTATTGATTGCTGAGAAAACCAGTAGCTATTTTCACTAGAACAGCAGAAATGCTGCAAAAGCGTTTAAAAAAAAAAGTTCGAAGCAATTACAACAGTTTCATTTTTGAAAGGCCCTTTATCTAGAGATGGAAAATTAGAATTCTGTGAAAACGATTTTATTTAATTGATTGAGGCTTTATTTTGTGACCTTAATTGTGTTGAGCTGTACTTGGAGTTGCCAAATAATTACTTTTTCCAATGTGCAAAAAGAGGGATGTTAAAATATATTTTTGTCGTTGTAACCTCACAGAGTGAGAACAATATAGCCAGGAAAAACAATTTTTAAGCCTTAATAATCTTTGAGGGCAAATATGAAGACAACTTTTTAGGTTTAATCCTAATTTACAATCTACTGGTATTGGATATTGTTTCTCAAGATGGAAAAGGATCCCCCTTTTTTTGGCAAATCAGAGGATCTGGAGAAGTCTGTTGTGGAAAAACTCCCGTAGTATAAGTTCAGGGCTTTTGCTATAAGATGAGCACTGTGAGAGCAAGAATGTGGCTGAATATACCTTTGAATGTAAGCTCTTTTGGGCAGGGATTAAAAAGAAATTTTGAATGTTATTGTCATGCATGTGCAAGTTTGTTTGGTTTCTTAGTTTTTACTAGGCTGTTTAGACAATTCCATTATTTCTTATCTATTTCATTCTTAGTTGTAGACCAATATTTTTCTCCACTTATTTTGTAGGTGAAACAGCTGAGAAACCGTGCTGATGAAGATGCTCGCATGATCCACATGAGTATTCAAATGGGTAATGATCCACCCATCTCCCTTCGGAGAGATCTGGAGCATCTAATGCTTTTAGTAAGCTCTGTTTTTGTTAAATTACTGTGGACAGCTGGATGATAACATACAGTGATGGATCTTTCCCATTTTTTGGATTAGAGGGGTTTTTTTTTCTCAAATATAGCCACTTTCTATAACTTTGCTTCTCAGATGTGTTTATTCTATCTTGAAGCAGTAGTTATTGTTGAAGTAATCTTGTTTACTTTGTAGAGTTGACATTTTTCTAACATCTTTTCTCTGACAGATTGCTGAATTGTATAGAAAAGACCCCTTTAATCTGGAACTTGCCCTTGAATACTGGTGTCCTTCAGAGCCATTGCAGACGTCTACCATCATGGGGTCTTACCTTGGAGTAGCTCATCAGCGCCCCCCTCAGCGCCAGGTTATCTAGATTTTCTTGATTAATCACTAGTAAATTGAAATTAAAGTAATAAAAAAATCAAACAACCAAGTTTTTTGTATCGTTACTACAACCCCCCTCTAAGAAAATGTTATCTTTTATCAGTAGTTTATCTGCATGCGTCCTGCTCTACATGATGTGGTTCTTGTTGTTTGCTCTAAAGTGAGCTGCTGCCAGTCATTCATGGCTGTTGATAAACCTGGAATCCTAAAAAAAAATCTCTGGGAAAATTTTGTTTAGATCTGATTTTGTTGTAGTTGCTGAATGAATGCTGATAACAGTGCTCATGTGTATTCTGTCTGATGAACTCTGCATCCCTTTTTAGTGTAACTGAGAAGTTACACTGCCTAACAGTTGGAAAACTTCTATAAACTGAAGTTGATAGTATTTTGGGGGTAAAAATCTGTAAGAACATTGTAATTATTTATTGCCTAAAGGTAATAGACCGTGAGAGAGACAACTTAAAATTGGAATGAAGAAGCAATCTAAACAGATGAAACAGATGTTCCAAAACTCTATAAATACCTGAGATGCTGTCAGCCTCCAGTGCTTCTTGAAGGACTGTGCAGTGTTAGGCAAAACCTAAAGCTACACATTGAACACATTCCACGACCTGGTCAGAATACAGGAAACTTAATTTGGGAGCTGGTTCAATCTGCAAATACTCTAATGACGGTGTGTGAGTTACTGCGCAGGAATATGGCAAGCATAGTGAATTATCTCTCAGTATCATTTACCTTGCATTGAGGTGTGTAAATAATACTGTGCAGTTGAAGTGAATTTTATCACTAGAAATACAGAATAGGAGTTAGTGTTCTTTGCAGTATCATGAATTATTTTGTTCACTTCCCCTTTGAAATAAGATTTTCACCTTCGGGGAAATGGAAAAGGCCACTCTGCAAAGATTATGTTTGTTTGTTTGTTCTCCTGAAACACTCAGATTTTTTTAAACGCTGATCTTTTTTCTGTTCTAGGTTGTCTTATCCAAGTTTGTTAGGCAAATGGGAGATCTGCTTCCTTCCACAATTTACATCCCATACTTGAAAATGCTGCGGGGCCTGGCTAGTGGGCCTCAGTGCGCTCATTACTGCTTTAGTTTGCTAAAAGTCAATGGCAGTAGTCATGGTAAGAAAAGTGATGCTTAAATCTTTCTCAGCTCTTCTACTTTTTATATAAGTACAAAAATTCATTTGAAATTAATTGTGGCCTCATACTTTTAACATTTCATTAGTACTGAAATGAAATAGGAAGGCTTCATTTCAAATGTAATTTGGAAAAAAACTTATGTAATTATCAAAGAATTCACAGAATGAAATAGTGCATTTTTTTAGAAGCCTTGTCTTAACACCATAAGAGATGAAAAATATGAATATTGCTTGTTGTAAAATATAAAATGAGTAATGTCTTAGAGTTAAGTTGTATATTTTCTAAATATCATTATCTTTCCTGTGCTGATATGTTTTTCAGAAGCACTTTTGTTCTGTTAGAATTTTTTGATATATGTAATATAATAGGTCTCTCTCAAAGTAAGAGGCGCTGATTAGTCCTGTGTTTTGTATTAATTTTGCATTGATCAAATTGGAAAACAAACCCTACTTTGAAGATATAAATAATGCTGCAAACGTTCTGATTCATGAAATAGAAAACTTATTTGTACTGGCTTTTTGTATTAGCACTTTTGTGTCTCTATTAAATAACAAACGAAACAAAAAAGCTCCAATAATGGCAAAAAAATCCAAACCCAGAACTAATAATTTTGGAGGGAATATCTTTTCTTTGAATTTTCTTTCTTTCTCTAGGTAGGATAGTTTTCCTTTTGAATTTAACTACCCTGCTTGTCACCCTGTGAAAGACTAGAAAGAAAATCTTGTTACCCGTTTGTCATTTTTCTAGCTGAAAACATCCAAGGAGCAGGTGGCAGCCCTGTCTCCTGGGAACATTTCTTCCACTCTTTGATGCTTTATCATGAGCACTTAAGGAAAGACTTGCCAAGTGCAGACAGTGTCCAGTACCGTCATATGCCTCTCAGAGGAATCACACAGAAAGAGCAAGATGGATTAATTGCCTTTTTACAGCTGACCACTGTTATAGTAAATTGGGTAAGTAACCTTTAATTTAGTTTTCTTTGCCCATTCATTTTTTTTCTTGCAAAATATCATCATTCAGCTGGGAAGGCTACTTGAACAAGCAGGTATGTAGAGCAAATTTATCTAGTTTTCATTTGATTAGTGAAATTGGAAAGTACGGGAAGCATCAGGAATAACTGTTACGACAAACACACAGTCTGGATGAAGCAGGAAAAGATGAGACCTGTTTCTGTGTTGCTGGTGCTACTGATTTTCTTGCTTTCCTGAACCTTCGATGTCATTATGATCTCTTGCAGGAGTGAGGTATAGTCAGAAGAAATAACACAGTAGTAAAACTATTTGCATTTAATTATGAGTTTGAAAAGGCAAAAATAATAGATTATTTTAAAAGGAAACAGTAGGAATTTTGCAGGGAAACTCACCAACTGTGAAGCTTGCCTCCAGAGTTACATTTAAAATGTTCCCAAACCAAAATGTGCCATGAATTGACTGGAAGATGATTCCAAGAGAATAAAACTGCAATGCAGATTTTGTGTTGGGGATTGTCTGGGTAATTTGAAATAGTGTGGAATACAGCTCTTCAGTGCCCACCAGATTCTGCAGCCTAGAAATTCTGTGATACAGTGAGGTACCCTTGGTTTTGCTGACACAAACATGAGGCGAATCAGTGAAACTAATTAGGCTTTTTAAAAATTATGCTTGGCGGTAGTGATAATGGGGTATTCCGATGCGAGCTGTCATATGAGAATTCCATAAATGGGAAAAAAAAGAAAGTCTTAAAACTAATATTTCCTGACATTGTCAAACCATAACCTGAGAAGTACTAAATTTTTTATTAAGGATGTAGGAAGTTATCATTTAATGAGGCTGAAGGCTTGTTCCTGTCTGATGGTTCATTAATGAGCTTACAGTGTTATGGCCTGCTCTTAGACTTAAAAATTCCTAGCAAATGTCCAAATATAATTCAGGTCATGACAGAAATATTAAGTCCATATACTAGTGCTTGAAGAAGCTGTCTAGAGTATAAGTACTTATTTAAGACTTAATCCATGAATGTATCTACTGAAAACAAACAAAAAAATTTCTAAGAAGCTCATATTATGCACTTTATTTTTTCTTTATGGTTAGGCACAATTTCATAACTTGCAAGTCATTAAATTGAGCTTTTTGTTTAATTGAAATTGTTTACTTTGTAATGGTTTTCTGTTCTTCTTATGTTTTGTATACCTTCAGGTACAAAGCAGATTCATTTGTAGTGAACTGTGAGTTAAAGATTGTAAGACATGAATAATCTTCAAAGTAATAATCAGCAGTTTCGTTTTCTTTTCATCTCCATAGAGTGAGAATGCTCGCTTGGCTCTTTGTGAGCATCCTCAGTGGACACCAGTAGCGGTCATTCTGGGGCTTTTGCAGTGCAGCATTCCGCCTATTTTGAAAGCAGAGCTATTAGAAACCCTTACTGCTTTTGGGAGATCTCCTGAAATAGCTGCTTCACTCTGGCAGTCCCTGGAATATACACAGGTAACAAAATTTTCAGTGCTTAGGACTATAGCATCCCAAGTCTGTTGTTGTCAGTTTGCAATAATACTGTATTTCCTCCTAACTTTTCTTGTTGCCATTATTGAATGTGACTTTTTTTCTCTTAGTTAATGCAGTTCTTACTTTGAAATATTTTGGAAATCGATAGTATGGTTTTATGTCTCAGATCTTGTTGGACGTATTTATTTTACATAAATCAGGTTTTCTTACAGACAGTCCTGTGTGTTCAATGTGTTTTTTCTGTGGTGTATGTCATCGGTAATAAATGTTCTGCAGGTTACATATTTTTCTGTAGTGTTTGGCTTTTTTTAGTGTGTAATATTCTTCTAGTGTGAGTAGTGCTCGCAGGAAAAAGAGACTAGTGAAAAAGCTCCACTTGACAGTGTTTATTTCTCATTAGAAGTTAACTGTAATTTAAAGGGTGTTGTTGTTGGCTTTCACATTTAGATGGCAAACATCAGATATGTATTAAAAGCCCTGCCTTTTAGAAAAGGGGTTTTAGCCTTCTGTCTTGATATAATAGAAAAGTGTTAAATATTAATTCTAAGGAAGATGAATATAAAATGAAACTGCTCTTGGTATTATTAATTCAGAATCATAAGGGATGGGCTTATTTTATAGTCCATATTGCAGTGCAGGCTAATTGCTGTTTTATTTGGAAGATCTTGAGGTATTTGAACTGCAACTGATGGTTCATTGTTAATTACTAGTAAGAAGACCCTGACAATAATGACATCTTATAAGTAGTAATATTTTATATGCTTATCACCTTGCTTCCTAATTTATGAGATTCCTTAAAATATACTGTTGTAAGTGATAACAAGGGAAATGTCTTATACTGCCCAAGGGAAAGACATTAGTATGTGAAAGTATTTGTGTCCTTTGCTTTATTTAACTATAAACATGATGTGGATCCCCAGCATAAGAAGGATACGGAACTGTTGGAACAGGCCCAGAGCAGGGCTACAAAGATCAAAGGAATGGAGCACTTCTGCTGTGAGGATAGACTCAGAAAGCTGAGATTGTTAGGCCTTGGGGAGACCTCATAGCAGCCTTCCAGTATGTAAAGGGAGCTACAAGAAAGCTGAAGAGAAAGTTTTTACAAGGGCACATAGTGATAGGACAAGGAAGAATGGCTTTAAATTGGAAGGGGGAAGATTTAGGTTAGACATTAAGAAGTTCTTCACAATGAGGGTGGTGAGAGACCATGAACAGGTTTACCCAGGGAAGCTGTGGATGTCCCCCCCCTGGAACTGTTCAAGGCCAGGTTGGATGGGGCCTTGAGCAGCCTGGTTTGATGGAAGGTGTCCCTGACCATGGTAGGGGGTTGGAATTGGATGATCTTTAAGGTTCCTTCCAACCCAAAGCGTTCGATGATTCTATGATATTTGAGCATGTAAAACTAGAAGCATACAAGTGTACAACCTATATTCCAGCCTTTCAAACAGAGAAATCTTAGTTTTTTACCTTTTAAGATTGTTTAGAAAACCTCTCATTACAGCTAAAAAGTGATGAGTACCTTTTTGTTGTAATAGAAATGATAGAAATGTATTTATTGTGGAGTGTCTTTACTGTTTTCATGTCCCTTTCTGTTTTGAAGATATTGCAGACTGTGAGAAGTCCTGGTCATAGGCAAGCAACTGGTATTGAGGTAAGTGTTTCTCTGTATGTGGATATACTCTCTGACCCATTTGCATTTGAGTTTGGGAAACACAGAAGCTGCATCTGCTATTGGATCTACAGGAGACCCTTGGAGCAGATGCTGTCATTTCACTGCTTCTTAATGTACTTTCAGATCTACTTGTAACTTCTGGAATTTTTATCCATTTATGAATCTAGAGCAGCTTCATACTTGTAACATCTTGTAACATCTAAATCCTCAGATTACTTGTGAGCACTTCTTATTAAGATTTTTATAGTTTCCTAAATTGGCCTCACTTTTGTTACATCTTATTACAGCTAACTTCACTTCTAATAAAAGTGGTAAATAAAAGCAAAGTATGTAAATGTTGAGATATATTTTCTGATAGCTCAGAAATTAATAAAGAATGTATTGCTGAACTGAAATGTCAGTACTGTTGCTTAGCTACTTTTGTTTTATTAGTGGTGTACTGTAGACAAAAATGCGGCAAAGTCAATTCACTGTAAAGACATTCACAGATGTTGCCTTTATATTATGTGTTCTCCCATGATTTTCCCTCAAAATCTTTGTATTTTTCTCATTTTGTTTTTGTTGTCTTCTTGGAAAGGTTGAACTGAATGAGATTGAGTCTCGATGTGAGGAATATCCTTTAACTCGTGCTTTCTGTCGACTCATCAGCACACTAGTAGAGAGTTCATTCCCTTCTAATTTGGGAGCAGGCCTCCGCCCACCAGGCTTTGATCCGTATCTCATGTTCCTCAGGGATTCTGTGTTTCTTCGATTTCGCACCAGAGCTTACCGGAGAGCTGCTGAAAAAGTAATTTTTGTTTGAAAATCTTTCTTTTAGGATGTAGTTAGAATTATTTGGCACTGCTGACATGGCTTAGACCTATTTGAGAAGCTGTGTAAGTTTGATGCAGCATAAGTAGCCTGGAGCAGTTCAAAGTGTTTCTTGATTCTGTAAACAGATGATTTCTTTCAACTGTTGAGTCATCAGGATCTATGAACTACTTCTAAGTAGTCTGTATAAAGTATCATTTTAATATAAAAAAAAGTTTATTGATCAATTTCAGTTTGCTCTACACAGTTCTATGGCTTTACTACATGGCTAATGATTTCTGAACATCATTTACCCAAATCTACAAGTCATATTTGTCATCGTTGTTACTTCAGAGAATATTTCTGACTTGCTGAGCCAAAGAATTTGAGTTTCTGGATGAAAGTGCATGCTAAACTGTATCCTGGAAGCTATTAATGATCTCTTATTAGCTGTATACCTAATAAAAAGACTCTCTATTGCTTGTAGTTTCAATACACTAATATGTATATTTTATGATAGAGCCTAAAATAGGTGATAAATCTGTTTTAGCATTCTGTTTTACATAGGAAGGAAAGCTTAACCTTTCAAGTTATTTGACACGATGAATTGTAAGTGTTGTTAGATATTATTTTCAAATTAGCTAGTCAAACCATACTTTTGATCCTGCACTGCTGTGTTGTGCTCTTTGTTGTCCTGGTCTTGTTGCTGCAGCATCATATTATGTGAATGACTTTTTCTTCTTTTTTGTCATCTACAGTGGGAAGTAGCTGAGGTAGTTCTGGAAGTGTTTTACAAACTGTTGCGGGACTATGAACCTCAACTCGAAGATTTTGTGGACCAATATGTGGAGTTACAAGGTTAACATGTTCATCTGTTCACAAATATACGGGATTTTAACTTGCTTTTCTCTTTTGCCTCTATTCTGTCATCTTGTTTTATATTGGAAGGAAGCTGGTGGAAAGGTAGACCAAGGCTTTTTGATAGGAAGATGTTTAAGAAATGTTCACATACTGTGAGGAGCTGTGTGGGTCACTCAGTAGGGTTTCATGTGCACCATTTCCTACTTCCCAGTCTCCATTAGACTGACTTGTGTATCTCTTGCATTGCTGATATTGGTTGAAGAGCAGCATTTAACACTTGAAAAAACACCTTGGGTTTATTCTTCTGGATTTCTTTGATCTAAATCACCTGTCTTCATAGGGTTCATTTAAAGGTGTCTGTGTATTTGATATATAATATTAATATTATTGATATATTAATTATTCAGTGCAGACAATAACCGTAGAATTATGATCTGAAGTCATTTAGTTCTAGTCAACTATTTTTTGAAAGCCTAAAGTAGATGGCGGTAGGAAATTTAAGGCTTATTTGGGCTGCAGGATTTTTTTTTAATACAAGGTTTCTTAACTTTGAATGCCAGCCTGATGCCTGTGGATTTGCTTGTAGCAGTAGAGAACTATAAGAACCACTTCTTAAGTGAACGAGGACTTTTAGACATACCTCTGCAGTGAGCTTGCCTCTGTCTGGGAGGCCTTTGTGCCCTGTACTTTGACAAATGGTTCTTGGCACCTTAACTGGCTTGGGTAATATCTGTTAGCTCCTTCATGTCCTCAACTATTCCTTCAGCTTGTATGATCATTTGTGGGTTACATGATAGATTGGAGAAATGGGTCAAACCTGATGGTTTTGACTAGATCAATTTCTTGAACTGATGCAGTGTGTGGCTCTGCATTGGCTTGGTGTGTCTATTGGCATATTGGGGAGCAGCATGCAGATGGAATGAATGTAAGAAGGAATTATTTAAGCTAATGCTAAAATAAACCATGCCTTCATTCTCACTTGCATATTTAAAAGGTATTTACTGATCTCCTGCTTTTATCCACCATAGTTTTAGGAGACTGTATCAACCAGAACCATTAGTCTTGACTTTATCTTTTGTTTTATGAGGATCTATGCAGTTTTTGCCCCTGGTTTCATTTTTGCATATGTTGTTGCGGCAGCTGTGCAAGTGTCTGTACACCCTGAACACTAGGGGTTCAGCAGACCTTCTCAGCTTTGATTTCTGGAAATGCTTTTTCTCTCATTCAGGGTGTTTGTGCAGGTTTGGGGAGCATGTAAACTTTTTCTAGTTACTTTTCAGTTTTGCAGTTTAGTGTAGCTCAAATGTAATCTGAAGTCCTAGCATTAGTTTGAATCCAGGGTCAGATCTGCTTAAGGAAAGTCTGTCTGGAAAAGCTGAAATTGTGCTATTAGATATTGGAAAAAAAGGGCAATTGCCATTCAGAAAACCTCTGAAGACTTTGTATGCAGTATGTTTATGTAGATGTTACTTACAGCAACAGGGACTGTTATGTTTTGTAGCTCATGCTAGCTTGAGTAATGGATGTCTTTTCTATTAGGCGTTAATTTTTTGTTCCCTGTCTCTCTTTAGGAGAAGAAATAATAGCATATAAACCACCTGGATTCAATTTGATGTATCATCTATTGAATGAGTCCCCAATGCTGGAACTGTCCCTTAGTTTGCTAGAAGAAGGGGTTAAGCAGCTTGATACTTATGCTCCATTTCCTGGTATGTACCTAGAATTTATTTTTCATGTGAAATTAAAATGCGTACTAAGTAGGATTTAAAGTTGACATTACATATCATCAACTTGCATATAAAAATTGTGTTTTGGTGGGAATTTTCCTACTAGCAAGTAACTGACAATTTCTTTCTTGGTAAAAGGTGTGATGAATGAGGTTTATGAATATAACCTGTTTAACTGCTTGGTTTTTTTTGTGTGCTGCAGGGAAGAAGCATTTAGAGAAAGCCGTGCAGTACTGCCTCGCACTTCTCAACTTAACCCTACGGAAAGAGAATCTTTTTATGGATCTCCTGCGGGAGAGCCACCTTTCCATTATTGTCACACCACTGGAGCAGCTGCTTCAAGGAATCAATCCGCGCACTAAAAAGGCAGATCATGTGGTGAATATCGCTAGGTATGTGCAAATTACTGAAAAGGGAGGACATTTGGAGACACTGGAGTGTTTGGATACTGGTCCTTTGATTAATTTTACTAGCCAATGCTTCTCTTTGAACAGAGCATCTCTGAATTTTTTTTTTGGTGAGAGGAGGTGTCTTCACATCTCGTATGATCTGTGTATTATCTAGTGCAAGATTGTGATTGCATTTATAATTTTTCTTTGTGATATTTTTTTACCTCTTAGTGATTTCTTCCTGGTTGTCCTTATGTGCAGCGGTTCCCTTGCGTAAAGGTTTGAGTTTACCCCAGACTTTCGTTGTCATAGAGTGGCAGAATAAAACTCCATTTGGTTGTTATTTGCCACTTAAATGTTTTACAGTATTGTCCATTAGTTATTATATTAAAAGTATTGGGCTAGTAATCTGAAACTCAAGTGTGAAACTCCAGGTTTTCCACTTCCCACTGATCCCTTCTCCTACTCTTTGGTTTTATAACAATTTTACAGACAGACCAACATAGAATAGTGAAATTGAGAGCATTAAAAAGCAGTGATATTCTGACATAGAATGCACTAAAAACTTCAACTCTTTCAATGTTCATGTTTTTGTCTTTTGTTTATATTACTTTTTCTGTTTAACAGTAGTTGAAAATTGTTTTTAAAAAGTGCGTCTTCTAAGATGCTTTTAATTTTTTTTCCTCTCACCTCTTCTGGGTACATGCAGTAGTTGATTTTAGCTAGTTTTCGTTTTCTGTCACATTCATTTCTGCATGATCTGAAGGTACTGTTTTCATGTTTCTTGTGTAAATCTGTGACCCGTTGTTTTAATTTAACCTGCAGTGTTTGAGAGAAGGAAAATCTTGTTTGCAGTTTTAACATTTTCTCATGTTGTTTCATCTATATATGTTTTAATTCTAAACGCTGTTTAATTTCTCAGCAGTCCATTACCATCTTGAAATAGTAAAATTCTTAACAGTGTCTTTACAATAATCTTGTGATTTTGAAGGTATCTTTATCATGGGGACAGCAATCCTGAACTGGCTTTCGAAAGTGCCAAGATTTTGTGCTGTATTTCTTGTAATTCCAACATCCAGATGAAGCTAGTTGATGATTTCACACATGATCAGGTAAGTTTCAGGGTTTTTTGGATCTGAAAAGGGAAACTGTGAAGAAATACTGGTGCTTTGTAAAGTTACTTTAAAGGATAGGTATCTAGACAAGTACATTAGAGTGTATTTTGTCTTATATCTGCCTACCTCTAAGAAGTCTTTTACTGTGGCATTTTGAAAAGCAACTGCTTCATTAAGTGAAAAAAACAATCATTAACATTTCTGAGAAGGAAAGGACAATATTCTTTTGAGATACTGAGACGTTTTATTGACTTAGTCTTCAGCTTGTGAGAAAAATGTAGCATGTGTAACAAAAGTAGTTTTTTTGTGTTGAGTGGCTAGTTGCTAACTAGTGCTTAGAACATCTATGACTCTTAACTCAGTCAGAATAACTATGTTATGTAATTTTTGTCTAGAATTTCTGTTAACTTATATGGAGGGAATTATGAAAGATACTGTTTTTAATACTCTTAAAATCTTAATTTTCATCCTTCCATTGGTGAATACAGAGTATTAGCCAGAAGCTTATGGCTGGGTTTGTTGAATGTTTGGACAATGAAGATGCAGAAGAATTAATTAATCCAGATGAGGGTATGTGAAAGGCTTCTTAAAAATGTCTTACCCTGTTGTCTTTGGCATTGAATGGAATTAATGGAAGAAGTGAAGATGGTGCTTTAAAATCAGAAAACTCCTTTATTGTGTTGTTTTCTGTGGAACTGGACCTCTAACAGAATGAAAAGTACCACTTTCTTGTTAAGATATGTCCATAGTATGATGAGCCAGCTACAAGCTGAGCCTGTTTTCAGAACGCAAGTATTTATTATTGCGCTGGATGTGTTATTTAGAGCTGCTTTAATAGTAGTTGGAAATTTTGGTCTTGTGTCAATCTGTGCTGATTAAAGTTGATGTGTTAGCTTTCTTATATTTAATGGAGGGCTCTGAGGATTATTGCATTAAATGAACGTCTTGACTTCATCATTCATGTTGGGTTGTTTTTTTTTTTTTTTTTATCAAGAACTGGAACCTGAAAAGAAGCGAGCACGAATCCATCATGAAACAAGGATCCATATTCTGAATCTCCTTATCACCTCTCTTGAGTGTAGACCACCCAGCCTTGCTCTGTATCTCTTGGGATATGAACTAAAAAAACCTGTCAGCACCACAAATCTGCAAGATCCAGGTATGGGAGAAGAAAAGTTGATCTGACGTTTAATGAGTTCTGTTACCAACACTGAGAATATTCTTGGACAGAAGCAGTTCCTCTTAATATTAAGAATAAGACAGCAGGCCTTGTATTCAGTGAAAGATAAACATTGATAAGCTTGAGCAAGTTCATCAGAGATGGCCAGGAGGCTGGAGCACTCAGTGTGTGAGGAGAAGCTGAGGCAATGGGACTTCTTCACTCCAGAGAAGAGGGTGCTTTGGGAGGACCTAATAGAAATCTTCAAATGCATACAAATAGGTTAATAAGAGGATAAAGCCAGGCTCCTCAGAAGTGTATGGCAAGAAGATGAGAGATAGTGGGCACAAATTGAAACAAGAGAAAGTCCAGTTGGATGTATGATAAAGTTTTTCACCATGAAGACAGCGAAGCAGGTATCGGTCATGCAGTCTTCATGCTTTGCAATTTTCAAGGCCCAGCTGTATAAAGCCATGAACAATCTGGTCTGATATCTTAACTAAACAGTAGTTTGGAGTTGAAACATTCTGGATTCCCTTCTAATCTGAAGTAAGGAGATTCTTTCTCAATTTTTTGAACAAACATTCGATTTCTGTTATTTGTAGAAGAGTATTTCT
Source organism: Coccyzus lansbergi (assembly GCA_033558105.1). Taxonomy (NCBI): domain Eukaryota; kingdom Metazoa; phylum Chordata; class Aves; order Cuculiformes; family Coccyzidae; genus Coccyzus; species Coccyzus lansbergi. Next base: position 195,974 of record JAUMJK010000293.1, read on the forward strand.
CATTATCTTTAGGATTGTATTAGATGCTATAGCTTACTGTTTTTTCTTCCTTCGTTGTTCTAGTTGAAGGGAAGATAAGACCTGATTTTTGTTGGGAGTTGAGTGGAGAAGTCAATGTTATTTGATATATTAGGAAGGTAAAAAAAATAAAAGGTGTCAACCTGTTTTTTTCATTTGTGAAGTAGCTTACAATTGCAGACCACATTTTGGATATTTTGAAATTCCATAGTTACACAGTACAAGTAACTGGTCTGCACCCACACAATTTAACAGGGTATCATACTTAAGGTCGGTGATAGGGGACTTCGTCTTAAAGCCATGAGACAGCTTTGCACATCTCTTTTAATTATCATATTAATTAAGTAAAGAATAAAAGACCATAAGCCATTTGCCTTGAGATGATAATTTCCTGCTAAAGAATTATGTGTGTCCAAACAGTGAAGATTATGTCCCCTATAAGAACTGAGGTTATTGATGGTTTTACATCAGGATATTTGTCTGAGTTAAATAAAGTATTAATTAACTAAAGGAAGAATAAAAAAAGATGGGATTTTGGCTTCAGGATTGAAATCTCTTCCCTGTTCCCTTTGCTTGCAGTTAGGCGCATGAGTCATAAAATAGCTGTAATTGTAAAATAAAGAGGGGAGTTCAAAGCTGCTCTTCGGGATTGTCAGATGAGTATTCATTTAAAGTTTAAGAGCAAGTATTTGAAAGTTTTGTTTGGTTCATGCAGAATGTTAAAGAATCAGTTGAATCTTTTTTTTGTACAACTGAAGAGAAAGTTCTTTAAATAAGTTTTGGTTGCGTAACTTACTCTCTTTTACTAGCATCTCAAAAGTATGCAGACTAACTATAAGTGTTTTCATTAGATTTTTACTGAAACGCAGTTCCTGCTTTTATTTTAATGAACAGAATAAAAGCTTTTCTAGATACTTTTTCTGTAGCTCAGTGGAGCGGTTCAGTACAGCACAGTTATTTGAACAGTTTAGTTTCTGTAATTCTGTGTAATAATATGGATTTGCTGTGGAGGCAAGTAAGATCAAGGATATTAAATTATTACTGTGTTTTAAGGTGTCTTGGGTTGCCCACGGACTTGCCTTCATGCAATTTTAAACATACTGAAGAAGGGTACGAAAACAAGGAATGGGCCTACAGCAGTTCAGGAGTCTCCTCATCTTGCAGAGCTCTGCTACCAGGTACGCAGCACATTTTCTTTCGGCATATACTAAAAAAGGCTCTAAGTAACATTAGCTGCTTCTTGGTTGGTGAACACAGACGGCTGATGATTTTTGATAGTAGTTTCACTTTTAAAATGCATCTGTCAGGTTTTTATATACTTTGAACTCAGTTTTAATTCTGCCTTTTCTGGTTGGGGGAGAAGGATTATGCAGCAACACAGAAAATGGTTTATTTGCACTCCCATCAGAACTTGGAATGGGACCTACTTGTAAAATTATTGTTACCAATATTTTTGTTGAGTCTTTGAATCTGTAGTGACCATATGCTATTTTTTTTAAACATTTTGGAACTGCAGTTTGCCAGCAAGTAAGATACATTTATTGGCTTTTCTTTGATTTTTTGTTATCTTCTTTATTTTGTCGCAGTGACAGAATGTATGTATATACGTATATATGTCTAAGGAGATGAGGTGGGTATAACAGCTGAATGATATATATGTGCAAGATAGTTATGTTTAGCCTGTAGTCATATAATTACACTTCCATATGGTGTTGAAAATCTGTGGAATCTAGAAAGGATTTTAATAATTATTAGAAGTGGAAAAGGCCAAACTGTAGAAGGAGGGGAAAAAAGAAAATTGTTTCCTGTCTCAGTGAACGTGAAGATTGAAAAAGGCATTCATTTCTAAGCGAGGTGAACAAAAAGAAAAACTTATATAGTGTCATGTTGTGGGAGAATAACCATTGGAATCATTCACGTGCTGGTGGTCCTCCTGTGTCATAATTCAATGTCTGTTATAAATGGTATGTTCATCCTTGGAGTAAGCTGTTGGAAAACTTACCCGTAAGTACAGATAATATTGTTTTGATAGTGTTATGTATCTTTTGGTTCAGTGATGGATTTGTTTTAAAAATGAATTCCATAAATGAGTGTCCACTATTCTTGATTGTCAGGTGATCTATCAGTTGTGTGCATGCTCTGACACGTCAGGTCCAACTATGAGGTACCTGAGGACCAGCCAGGATTTCTTATTCACGCAGCTGCAGTATCTGCCATTTGCAATCAAAGGTAATTTTTATGCTAAGATAAAATTGTGCATGTTTAAAATTCAATGCAGCTTTGGACTCCCTAGGAATCATGGAAGCAACGTAAGTTGATTGTTAAACTGAACTAACTACTGGCCCTGCTAAACTTTTAGTTCTGCAAAGATTGAACTCTTCCTGTTTAGGAAGTTCAGATTATTAGCCCTGAACTTTGGTAATACAATGTTACTTTTCTTTATTGAGTCTTGATGCATTCCAAATCCTAATCTGTATTTCAATCATTGTTGTAATTTTGTTAGATTATGCTACGAAAGAAAAATCACGTTTTTGAAAAGCATGAATGCTAGGAAGAACTGAGGGAATAAAAGGCTGGTGGTTCTAACTATCTGTATCTTCTGTTCTTTGAATAAAGATTTTTTTTTTTCTGTGGTGGCATTAATTTTTAAGTTAATAGATCTGGTTTGAATGTTTCAGACCAACATTTCTTAGGTGTCTTAAGCTGAATAAATCTACATATTCACTTTACCAGATGCATGACCACTAGTACTTTGTTATCATTCAAATGCATGTCTCCAGCGTGGGTGAAGGACTTTAGATGTTTCTTATGTAAGTTAAGAATCTAAATTAGATGAATATAGAATATGGAGATTCTAGGGGACCCACCTTCAAGCCTTACCAACTTTGATTAAAGTTACAGTTATTTTGCGCTAAATGTCTGATTATTTTCACTGAAATTATAGGTGACCCTATTTGCTCATGAAGCACTGCATTCTCCACTGTGACTGTTAGTACAGGTTATAGGCAGATGTTTTGTATATGTTTGTGTTCTTAATTGCATGTTTGTGTATGACTTGTTTTCACAATAACCACCTGTTCATCTCATGATTTTGTCATATCTCTCAGTGCTTTTGTCTCTTAAACAATGGGTGAGCAGATACTAGGTAATGACACTCTCTAAAAGCTTTCTCACATGAAAAATACTATTTATGTTCAATTTTATAATTGCTTCCTTATCTCTGTGCAGAACATGAGATTTCAACTCTGAACCAGATGTCTTGGCTGATGAAGACTGCAGCGATAGAAATGCGAGTGACGTCACTGAACCGCCAGCGCTCACATACACAGAGACTGCTGCATCTGCTGCTTGATGACATGCCTGTTAAAACATACTTGGGTAAGAGGAATTTGTTGTGATGGTAAATAAGCTTGAGTGAATAGAAGGACAAGAGGCTTTATTTGAATTCTTTTCTCTATAAGCATGTGACAGTTCATTTAGGAGATTGGGTCTAGAATTGCCACTGAAGAGATGGGAAGAAAGATTATGGTGGTTGTGGACTCAAAGTGAAAGAAATCAGAAAGAATTTTTTTGTCTGGAACACCTAATTTTTATACACTGATATTAAAAAGTAAACATAAGTTACAGGGTAGGAGAGGGGAATATAAAAAACCCCCAAAAACCTAAACAATAATTGATCTTGGGATGGTATCTGGAGTTGTTGCTCTGTAGAGAAGGTGGAGCATCTTCATTGGTAAATAGTTTTAGACAAAGTTTTGCAACCTTAACTTTTGTCTTTTCTTCTTGTCTTCTTCTTGTCACATTTTCAACTCTCTCGCAGAAGGTAGTAGCTAAAGCCAATTTACCTTTTGACATTATAACATCATAAAAATGATATTTCATCTCAATGTGACATAAAATGAAATGTTAAATGAAAAGGTGAGATGTCAGAGTTTCAGAACAGAGTAGAAGTGAATCAAGGGAAATGGAAAGAGGCAACAGTAAACTCTTTATGTGAAGGAAATTAAACAATAAATAGAAGAAATCATAATGGGCTGCAGCAGTATAGTGCTTTCCCTCAGTTCTGTAGGCCTGGACACCATCTTTTCATCCTTGTGGAGCAGTGAGTACAGGAAACTGTCCAGATACCCTACTCATTTTACAGTGCTCATCCAACTACATTATTTGTACTGGAGAGTGGGGTGTCTTTTTAGGTGTTTTGAGTACTATCTCATCTGCATTTGATAATAAGCTATCTCCTGTGTGATAAGTATTGTTTTCATTTTATTAACAGTCAAGGAAGTATTTCTCATTAGAAGCTTATCAACGTTTACTCTCTCCATTTTTCATTTTCAGTATTAATGAAGTAGGTAATATTTTTCACTTTGATTGTTTTGGTGTTTTTAATTTATATACTATGTTTCATTACCTTCAGCTGATGGCGAAGGAGGGATGGAAGATGAAAATCGATCAGTCAGTGGGTTTCTCCACTTTGACACTGCTTCCAAAGGTAAGCATTGCGGCTCTTCAAGAACATTTTTCTGATCCCGAATGGGGGAGGACTGCCTCTGGAAGGGAAACTTTGAAAAAGTAAATACTGGACTTTCTGAACAGCATCTGTGTGGAATGATTTTATTTAATGTGGAGAATAAACAAATTTTAGAACTTGGGCATGATGGTCAAAGTGAGTGGAAAAATATGGGACTGAAAGGAAGTTAGAAGGGCCTGTATTTAAGTGTCTGTGGAAGAGTGAAACAGGAGGGTAGCAGTTGATAAAATTACTGCTATCAGTAAAAATAGCGAGACTGTTGCTAAGGCTGAACAGACTTGTATTTTCATGGCAAAGAATATAAAATCCAAGTAAGTAATTTCAGTTTCCTTACAGTGTTTTTAAGTCTTGCCAAAGACTATAGCGTTCTTATTAAAAAACAGCCTGCTTTTATTTAGGAGAAAAACCTAGAATCTTGTAGTTGTAAAATGTTAGATTATGTGCATACAAAACAGGAGAACAATATGGTATAACACAAGTTAAGAATTTAAGGCCCTTAAAAATGTATTTAAGCCCCACATGTGGGTTGATAGCACTGTCTGAGGAAGCAATGTGTTTTGAAACTTTACACATTAAGATTTGGCTTTACAAAGGTAAGTTAGGCTCCTATCATCCACTTCTTTGCTTTCCCCTTGATATTTCTGATTACTGTTGGAATTGGTTTGCATTTCCAGTTCGCCGGAAGATCTTGAGTATCCTGGATTCGATTGACTTCAGTCAGGACATTCCAGAGCCTTTACAGCTGGATTTTTTTGATCGGGTTCAGATTGAGCAAGTCATTGCTAATTGTGAGCACAAGAATGCACGTGGACAAGTGGTCTGCAACGTCAAGGTGCGCAGCAGTCAGTGTTCTCAAGTTGCACGTGCTACTATATATCTTTATACTACTACTACTAAAAACGATTGATGGATTAATAATACTTTGAAACTTGCTTTCATTTAAAAAGTATAGCTGTTTCAACTCAGTGCATAATTTATGCAAACTATTTCGATTGGTTTATTTCTTCTGCATAGCACTCACATTTTTCATATGCAGTAGACAGGCGCATCAGTTTAAGATACTTTGAGGAAGTATTTTCTATCTTAATGTTTTTCCCATCTTGGAACACACAAGTGATACTGCAGGTATGAAATCTACCTTATCTATTTCATTCGTCTCCAATACACAACAACATAGCACTACGTATGTGTATGCAGTTATGTGCACAAATAGTTGTGTTATGCAATAGTTCTTAGAGACTTTTCTTAAGATAGTGTCACATGGTGTGATGAGTACTTGGTAAGTGTATGATAGAATCATCATAGAATCACCAGGTTGGAAGAGACCTCTTGGATCATCGAGTCCAACCGTTCCCATCTGCCAGTAAACCATGTCCCAGAGCACCTTGTCTACTTGTCTTTTAAACACCTCTGCAGATGGAGACTTAACCACCTACCTGGGCAGCCTCTGCCAGTTCCCGAGGACCCTTTCTCTGAAAAATTTCTTCCCAATATCCAGTCTGAGCCTCCCCTGGTGCAGTGTGAGGCCATTCCCCCTTGTCCTGTCCCATGTCACTTGGGCAAAGAGGCCGGCTCCCTCCTCTCTACAACTTCCTTTCAGGTAGTTGTAGAGAGCAGTAAGGGGAAACCTTATTGCTATGATAAATAGTCATGGAATTTTTGTGACCTGACAGACAAGGGACAGAGTAGGAGCAGAATGGAATGTGAAAGTGGTCTTGATGGTCATAGAAATGCAGCTGTTACAGATGAGGAAACAGCTCTTCTATATAGTAAAATGTATTTTAGACTTGAGAAGAAACAAACTCTTTTTTCTCTGCAAGAGGACTATGGTGGAGGTTGAAGAAGATAGAGAGTGTTATGTGTTCGAAGACCTCACAAAAGGGCCAGAAGGAAATGAGTGAGTGCAAAATGAAAAGTGCAGTAAGCAAGGAGAGAGACAGGACAGCCAAAAGTATTGCAGTTAGAAAATTAAGTACGGCAGAAACCTGAAAAATGAGTAAAACTTACTTGAATCTCAGTCCTTCAGTTGCATCTGTCATTATGTAGCCATCTCCTAAATATTTTTAGGAGGGACAAATGCATCTTCCTGTGATTACAGTTCCCTTTTTAATTTCAGCATCTTCACCGAGTTCTGGTTGCAGAAGTCAATGCCCTTCAAGGAATGGCAGCAATAGGTCAAAGGCCTTTATTTATGGAGGTAGGTATGGAAAAAGTGAACTACTATTGCTGCTCTTGTTGAATTTCATATACTGACAAGCAGTAGGCTTTACTATGAACGCTTATGGATTGGAGTCTTAGATTTCAGTTAGTAATTCCTGAATAATAATAGTAAAAAAAAAGACATTAAAACTTTGTGAGATAAAATACTTCTTACAGACTGATGTCAAGATTGTCTGTTGACAAGTACAGTGTGTAGCAGCCAAGTTCATCTTGCATTTTTCTCACAGGGGATGCCAATTTATTTCTCCTTTCTTCTACATAGCTACAGTTTCAGCGAACCTGGAGTGTAATTATTTTCTGAGCTTCTTTTTAGTTATTGGCAAAATAGATTTGGAAGTTGAAGGATGAAGGAGAAATGAGTCAAGCTACAATGGAAAGTGCAGAAATAAATTTTCGTAGTTGTTTTTGTTTTATTTTCAAGTGTAAGCGTAAGTTAGAGAAGAATTTACCTGGTTAATTTCTTTTTTACCATGGCCTCGAGACATTTATGATGGAAAACCCTTGTGAAAAACTACATCAGAAATGGATTGGCCTGTCTTGTTAAAATGATTAAGAGCAACTTGTTTCTGTTATGCTGAAGACTTACTCTTTTTTTTTTTTTTTTTTTTTTTTTTTAATGAAGACTCTTACTAATAGATAAAACCTTTACCTTGAAATCTGTCTTTGCCATTGACTTATTTTAGCACATTATAACTTGGATTTCTTTGTTGTGTGTGTGTTCAGGAGATCAACACCATCCTGCAGTATGTAGTGGAGCGGAACAAGCTGCTGCAGTGCCTCCATGCTAAGAGGCATGCTCTAGAGTCATGGAGACAACTGGTGGAAATTATACTCACTGCGTGCCCTCAGGATCTCATCCAGGCTGAGGACAGACAACTAATTATCCGTGATCTGTTGCAGGATGTGCATGACAAGGTAACGCTCTGCTGGAAATCAACCTTCTCCTTGAACTTAGTTGCTCTATCTTTTTAAATGAAAGTGAAACTCGTCCTCAAGTAGCATTCTTGGTCGTGATTAAATAAAAATTCTGCCTTGGGTATTCTTTTTAGTTTTCTGATTGCTGCTATGATGAAGTTGAATGCACAATGGACAAAGGGAATACTCTGTATTTTTGCATAGGTATGGTTCAACTATGAACCATGTATTGGCAAAGTTCAAAGTAATTTCAGTATAATTCAGTTTGATAGTAGTCTGGATAGGGGGTGTGTGAGAAGGAAACAGCCCATTTTGATGAGGAACACAGAAGACTTCACTGAAGGGATAAAGGCAAACGGTATACCAGTTGCTAATTTATTGCATTTAGATGATTCACTGCAAGTCCTACTGCTGCTTCTTTGGAAAAAGGAAAGTGTTGAATGAAGCTTGATAGGAAAAGTAAAGATTTTACCATTAGAAGGGCTTTTGGAAATCCCAGGTTTGCTTTGTCTTAAAATACTTCAAATCTAGGTGTTTTACTGCTTAATTATAGTAATGTTTTTATGAGGCAGAGTAGGCATTTACTTCTGACCCAGGCATTCTCAAAGACAAAATGTAATGAAGTGTCCTTGGATTGTTTAGGTTGCTGGGACTTTATTATTATTTTTTGCTTTATGCTGTTTGTAGTTCTCCTGATTAGACAAGTCGTGTTTTTGAGAAATATGTATGAAATGTTATATCTTTTTCAAGGAAAAAGTATTGTTTTGTTGTTTTGTTGTTATTCCCATTTTCTTGTTTCTGTAGCAGTTATGTAAAAACTATTTTTAGTGGGATGCTAGTTTTGTTTATTATGTGGACAAAATTTAAAAAAAAACAGGAAACAAGGGAGATGTTTACCAGCTGAAGGAATGTCTTGCCTTTTCAAAAAAATCTGTGCAGAGCAAAAATTTGTTGATTTGAGGAAAATAAAAATGTTTGGGGTTTTTTTGAAAATAATTGATCTACTGTACTAAATGACTATATTATTTAAATGAAATGCTCCCTGAGTATCAGTGGTAAAAGATGCTTGTTTTACCTTTTAAATGAAGTGAACTAAACCAGTATGTGCTAATTTCTCATGAGTGTTTCTTCACATTGTCTTAAATGCTTCTTTGATGCTCACTACTTTGATGCTCACCCCTTTGAGTTTTCTAAATGTTATTGTCGCATTTTTAATGAAACTGGTTTTCTTAAATAAAGCCAAGAGTAAAAGCCAAGTAAAGCCAAGAGGGTGTCAGTTCTCCTTTCCCTAAATTACATTTAGATATTTTGCTAATTAAGCAACTCAAATGGCAGCACATTCCTTGCCTTTTCTCCATGCAGATTTAATTATCATCATGCCTGTGATTTATGTAAACAAAACCCAAAAGGCTAATGCTCTTCTCAATTAGAATTTATTCAACTCTTCTTTCTGAACAAGTTTGACACTACTGATTTTGATTTATTTTAAGTAGTGCCTTATTTATGTACAAGGATTTCATTAACCACTGAGAGGCTAAATGAATTACTTTAATAGCTCATGAAATCAGACCTTTTCTACTTCTTTTTTATTTTTATTTTTTTCTTCTTCTTCTGTGTTAAGATCCTTGATGATGATGCAGCTCAGGAGTTAATGCCAGTGGTGGCTGGGGCTGTGTTCACCCTGACTGCCCACCTGAGCCAGTCTGTGAAAACCGAGCAGAAGCCACTTGCGCTCCCTGTGACGGGACAATCCCAGTATGTCTTGATGTTGGATGGTTCTTTCACCTCATCGCCTGGCTCCGAGAGCATATCCATGGGTTTTGCTTCTATTGGTGATTCCTCGCTCCACATCATCTTGAGGAAGCTGCTGGATTTCATTTTGAAGACAGGTGTGGTTAACATTTGCAGTGTGTGCATGGAAATCCCTACCACCAAGAATAGAAAGATGGACTGAGCTCCAGTAAAGATTTTTATTGCAGTCAGTTAGGTGGATATTTGATAGGAATGGTTGGACTTGATGATCTGGTGGGTCTCTTCCAACCTGGTGATTCTATGATTCTATGATTCTATATTACATGATTATTATACATCTAAGAGATGCTGTGAACAAGAATAAAAAAAAAAAGACATGTTATTTTTGTAATCTGAGCAACTAGCAGAAGAGATGTGCAAACAACTTTAAATGGAACTTCTTATTACCACTTTTTTTGAGTAGCATAAACTTTCTTCATTAACTCATAAACACGTTTTTATGTGAACATTAGAACTCTGACTTAAGGAATCTTATTTATTTGTATATCTATCTATTTATTTATTTAATGCTGGCACTGCCATAGGGAAGTTAACTTAGGTGCCAGTGGAAGATGGTGTTAGTGGAATGTACAACTATTTGGTTTTAATTATGAATGTTTCTTGTGAACAGGTGGTGGCTTCCAGAGAGTGAGAACACACCTTTATGGATCACTGCTTTATTATTTGCAGATTGCCCAGAGACCAGATGAACCAGACACTTTAGAAGCAGGTATATTTCTATTATATTATGAAAAAGAGAAAAAAAAAAGTGTTCTTTAACCCTGAACAGAACTATTTCTATATACTGTGTTGTCTTCTAGGAGCCTCTGAAATTAGTTGCTTGTGCTAAATGATGCAAATCCTCCTCTATTCTGACCTGCTTAGCTATATTTACTTTCCAACTGTATTGTTTTGGATGAGAATATTAAATTTCTGACCTCCTGCACTGAAGAACATATTTCATTTGTGTTCATTTAAAACTGCACATCATGGCTACATAATTGTCAAGGGACTGGAGGTGACTTGTAACTAACTGCTCTCAAGTAGATCTAGCTGTAGAAATATTGTGCCTCCAGGTCTGTAACACTCAGACCACAGTGTTCCTATTTTAAAAAAAAGAACCCGAAGATTATATCATATTCTTTCAGTTCCTTCAGCTGAAGTCTCCTAGAGGGGGGAAAAAAAAACCAAACAAAAAAGTGTCACCCCATGTCCCTAAAAAATAAGGGAGAAAAAAAAGCCAAGTATAATTTTCTCTCTCTTAGTGGCCTAAATACTTGATTCATTAGTGCTTCTAATCATGATTTCATCTTAGAGCTTTGGGCAAGCATTGAAAAACAACCTTGGAGCTGGTACCTGTGTGTGCAGACTCTTACATCTATTACTTGGTCAGCATTTTGAGCTACAGTTGTAAAAATAACCATTGTTTGAGGTATTTCTGTTGCAAGGTAGAGGTTTTTTTGTGGGGGGTTGACTAGATGACCTTTAAAGGTCCTTTCCAACCCAAACTATTTGATGATTGTATGAATGCCGTGAAGGATGTGGCCTTAGCTGTGCTTTAGCCAAGCTAATGTGAATCTCCGCACTTTCAATTTTTTGTTTTACTTGCTTTTTACAGCTAAAAAGACAATGTGGGAACGTCTGACAGCTCCTGAAGATGTGTTTAGTAAATTGCAACGGGAAAACATGGCAATTATTGAGAGTTATGGGGCTGCTCTCATGGAGGTGGTTTGTCGTGATGCTTGTGATGGTCACGAGATAGGCCGGGTAAATAAATCTATTCCTTTGTAATCCCTGTTTTGTTTGGTTTAGAGAAGGTCTTACTACTGTACAGAGAGTTAGAACCTGAACATTTTTTGTAGGTACTTAAATCTTTTTCACATTTCTTTCCTCTCATTCATCTTTCAAACTGTTTAAAATCTGATTGACCTCATAGATATAATTATGTTTTGATTCTTTTCTTAATTTTTCTTTTTTCTTCTCCCATCCCAGATGCTGGCGTTGGCTTTGCTTGACCGTATTGTTTCCGTAGACAAGCAGCAGCAGTGGCTGTTGTATCTCTGCAATAGTGGCTACCTGAAGGTGCTTGTGGATAGTCTAGCAGATGATGATCTGACTCTTCAGAGTTTGCTCACACCTCAGCCCCCTCTGCTTAAAGCGCTGTACACCTACGAGTCCAAAATGGTAATAAAACTTTTGTTATGATTTGACATAACTTTTTTTATGATATGACCAGGTGTCTTTTTAGTTAAAAATTGTCTATAGTTCTTGTTTATTGTAGTCAGATGTTTTACTAAAACAGTAGTACTTGAAATTATGTTAAAATCAAGAGAGAAATAGTCATAGAAGTCTCATTGCACATCTCCAATACGTGCCCTTCTCTACTGCAGGCATTTCTCACAAGAGTAGCTAAAAGTCAGCAAGGTGCATTGGAGCTGTTGCGGTCTGGAGTGATTGTGAGGCTGGCACAGTGTCAGGTGTACGACATGCGCCCCGAAACAGACCATCAGAGGTGGGTGTTGGTTCCCTGGCTGACCGTGAAACTGTAAAGTGGCCTTGGAAGCATACGATGTCTTGTTATAGCTGCAAGTCTTTTCAATAATAATTTGTGGGTGTATTCTTTTTGTGTATATGTGTTTAGTTTAAAATTACTTTCTACTGAGAAAAAAAAATCCAAATAAGTGGTGTGAAGTTGTACTTGCATGTCCAGTTACTTAGAATATACAGTATCTTATTTACTTGACACCTTAGATCGGTATTGCCATTATTGTAATAATTTTTATTGTTGTTAATATTATGGTTTATTAATAATTTCATTTAGACTGTAATGTTTAAAAAACACACTACACTTTATTCTGGGGGCTTTGCAGTTGGTGAATGGAATGTGCAGAGTTCGTCCTCCCCCATAAAGCGCTAAGGAGAAATAAATATTATTTCAGAAATGTTTTATGATATAGTTCTTAGAAAAATCTAAAAAAAATCACAGTTGTGTATTGCTTGACAAGTTTCTTGATGTGTTGCCAGGTTAGTCATTATGAGATAACTAAAAGAAGAACTCGGAGAAGGAAACTGTGTATTTAAGGGAAATCACTTTGGTTGATTTCAAACATTGATCTTGGCTTTAAATTTACAGTTCCTAGTGATGCACTGAGGGTTCAAACACTTTGGGAAAAATTTAAGACTTATACAGGTGCTCTGTTGAAAAATGCCAGTGAGCTGTATGAAACTGTATGAAACCTACAAAGCCTTTGTAGGGGACTGCACTTATCAGTTGCTTTAGAATTGAGCACACCTCTTCCTAAAAGAGTTGATGCTATTTACTATTATATGTAAGTGAAGAAACCAGATGTTATATTTTTACAACCAAGTAATTTAATTGAATGTAGTGTAATATAAAGTAGTAATTTTCTCTGCTTGAAAAAAATGTCTGGCAGTGACTTTCTGGGTAAAATGCAGTCTCTGTGTATCATAAACTTGTTGCTTTTCCAATATAAATTCAATTCAAGTAGAGACTTATTATTGGAATGTGAGTGTTTGCATGTTTTTGAGGGTGTTTGTAGGCTGAGGTTTCATTTTTCTTGCAGTGTTTATCCTTTTTTTTTTTCTTCCTTTCTTTCTTCTTTTTAAACCTCTTAAGAATGTACGGAATGAGAGATCCCCCAGTTTTCATTCCTGCCCCAGTGGAACGTTATCACCAGATTCTTCTTCCGGCTCTTCAACTTTGCCAAGTAATCCTTACATCCAGCATGGCACAACACCTGCAAGCAGCAGGACAGGTAAGTTCCAAAAGATGCTGGAATATCAATGCTACTGCTTATTCAAAGAAATTATGTCCTTTGGCTCTGAAAGTAACCTTTTTTTTAAAAAAAAAAAAGAATCCCATCCCTTCCTCCATCCCTTCCTCCCATCTTGCTGGTATGGGAGATCTCCTTAAAATTCTCCAAAAGTAAAAGCATTGCATCCTCTTTGCTCAATGCTCAATTTTGAGTTATTCATGTTTTTCCTTTTCTTCTTCTTGTGATACAGGTTTTGCAGTTTCTAATTGCCCATTCAGATACTATCCAGGCAATTTTGAGGTGTCAAGATGTTAGTGTTGGATCTCTGCAGGAGCTGGCTGCACTGACAGGAATAATCAGCAAGGCAGCTTTACCTGGTAGGAACTGCAGTTTTGCAGTCCCTTAGCCCCAATCTGCATGAATCTCAGGCTTTGTTTCCTATAAAGAGATAGTAAGACATATGAGAGAATATCTATTACAACAGAGAATTATCTTGATATGTAGAGCTCTGTGGAAAATAAAGAAATGTTAAATTGGTCTAGAAGTAGGTATGGTGGATTTGCAGTGGACATACTACCCTTATGAATATCCCTTTGGCTTCCCATTATCTTTACGTTATGCTACCTGACATTAAAGATTCCTTGCAAGTAGCCAAGTTCGAACTGTGTGTCGTATCTTCAAAAAGAATTTTCGTCCAACAAATTCTGTGAGTGAGGAAACAAAGACAGAAAATTGCTTGCATGCCCATATCTGATCTGAGTGGGGAGCCCTGGGAAAGCTGTACTAAGTAGCGGAGCAAGTGAGAGAAGCAGCAATCTGGGAAGCTCACAAAGTTGACATGGTTCACAGCACCTGAGCAGCATTGCCTTGATCTGCGCTGTGTTGCTCTGCAGAACAATGAATGCTTTCCTCAGACAATGTATAAAATATAAGTCAACTGTTTGGCTTAAATGTATTTGATCAGTGCTTCTATTTAAATGTATATACTGTGCAAATCTGTTTTCTTTTGGAAAACAAAACCAAACAGTTAATTTAATGGCTCTATCTTTTGTCAGGAGTGCTAAGTGAGCTGGACGTTGATGTTAATGAGGGGATGCTGATGGAGTTACAAGGACATATAGGCCGATTTCAGGTAATAAAGTTGTATCATTAACGCTTGTCCTTTTAGAATTGTGTATGTAGCTAAGTTTCTTCTTGGTTTTGTACTCTGACTAGTAGCACTCACAAAAGAGATGTGTTCCACTACTACGAAGAATGTGTAGTTGTTGTGGTTATATTGGGGGGTGGTTTTTTTGTAAGTGTGGTGGTTTGTGTGGTGTGGTTTTGGTGGTTGATTTCATTCACAAAGTGCTGAAAGTTCTATCTGTATTGCTTTCTTGCTGTTGTGTTTGAAAGGATTTGTATCACTTAAATGAAAAGAATTATGTGCTTCACTTGTTGAGACACTAATTAAAATGTTCATTTTGTATGGCAGCGACAGTGCTTAGGACTTCTAAGTCGGTTTGGTGGTTCAGACAGACTACGTCAGTTTAAGCTGCAAGATGATAACGCAGAGGCAGACAGAGTGAACAAAAGGGATGAAATAGAGTTGGCCATGCAACAGGTAAGGATGCAAGAAGCTGCTGCGACCTTCAGTCTCGAATTGGGACATTTCGGCTGCTGTGCAGATTTGTTTGGTTGTCACACTTCCATATGATAACAGTAATGCTCTACAATGCTTTTAGGTTGGGATATGATCCCACATTGCATTTCTACTTAACATAAACCTTGAAAATTAAATTTGCATTAGTGACCATTATTGCTCTTAAACTCTTAAACTCCGAAGTTTTCAAAGTTAGGCTAGCTATATATGTTGCAATGGCCAAAGAGAACTTAAAATTGCCCAGAAACTTTGACCAGCAGGTTTGGGAAAGAGACGAGGTTGTGAGTCCTAGACTTGAAATAAAAAGAGGCTTTAACTGATCAGAAAATAGAACGATCACATTTTGGTGGGAAGAAAGGGAGCAAAAGATGTTTATTGACATTTATCCATTTAAACTTTAATGCTTCAATGCCTGTAGATATTGTAACTGATATGCTGTCGGGTTGGGGTTTTTTGGTTTTTTTTTCAGATCTGTGCAAATGTGATCAAATACTGTGAGTCACTCATGTTGCAAAGTGCCCCCAGTTCTCAACACGCCGTTTGTCTGTTTACTCCCAGCCTGTCGGAATCAACCAACCGAGATGGGTCTCGTCAGGGTGAGAGTTTTGGCTTCCTATTTTATACAGCTGAATTGGGTGATGTTTGGGCTAGTAGAAAACAGTGAGCCAGAGGCTATAGTTTCACATGCATTTTAAGTTACTTTATGCCAATACTGTAGCTGCTGGTTTCCAGTTCTGGAACACATGCTTGTGCAGCTTTGCACTGAGCCACACAAGGAAGATAATGCAAGTTAAAACAAGCTTGACCAAAAAATCCTTTTTAATTCAATTTCCATGGCAGCCTCAGAAATATGTCTATCAGTAAAAAAAAAATATTTGTAAATTAATATTGCAGGACAGGAGAGGGTGAAGATTTCTCTTTTTCAGCATCTGTGATGGATTGATTACATTATGTGAAACTAGGACCTCATGACATGTTTTGATGCTAACTGGAACTCTTTGTTACGCTGCATGGCAAGAGTTTACAGTGGGCTGTTAAAGAGCTGAGTGATTAAAACATTTAAATAGTAAGTCTTCTGGTGTAGTTACATTTTGTGTGTTACACAGTACTGTACTATGTTAACTGCCTTCTGCTGCTGCAGCCACAGAACTTCTTACATAAACTTTCATTTGAATTACTTCCAACACAGACGTATAAAATATAAACTTGCCAGTGCTTTCATCTATTTCACTGCTTTATTGACAGAGAGTAAACCTTATAGATTTCTTTTTCTTTTTAATTTCGTTATAAATTCATCATCTTTTCTAGATACACAAACACCAGTGGTCCCATACTGGCACTTGCCTGGCTTGGGCATTATTGTCTACCTGCTGAAACAGAGCACTAGCGATTTCTTCAGTTACTATGACAGCCATCGTCAGAGTGTTAACAAACTGCAAAATGTGGAGCAGCTCCCACCAGATGAAATAAAAGAGGTAACTTCTTCTGTCTCTGTAGTCTCTGTATTGTTTATAACTTAGGCATAGCTGCAACAGAGACTCCAAATCATCTCGGATAAGTAAATCTTTCCAGTTCTTGCATGTGTTCCTTTCTTCTGTTGATGAAGGGGTGCGTAGAATGAGTGATCTAAAACTTTGGGGAAAATATTTGGCTTAACTTTGTAAACATTGTGATTTTCACTGTGGTTGCTTGGGGGTATGTTTAATTTCTCTATTTTTTTTGGCCAGCAAGGCTATGCAAATTAAATAGAGCAGAGTTTTGAAGAAATAGTAGCTGACAAGGAAGCTATAGATATTAAAACATTCTTTTATTTGCCTATTTCTTTTAAGCTCTGTGATTTGCTATCATCTTTTTGTTTTTCCTCTTATCACAGCTGTGTCAGTCAGTTATGCCAGCTGGAGTTGACAAAATCTCTACTTCTCATAAATATGTTCTGGCAAGACGACGCCTGGTGAAGCTAATAAACAACCGAGCCAAGCTGCTGTCTCTCTGTTCTCGTATCCTTGTAAAATCGAAGTGACCCTCAAGATGATGCTCCAGAAAAGCAGAGAAATAGGAACAAGTTATTTTTACGTAGATTCTAATCCCTTTGAACAATACTTTCTGCAAAAAGGAAATAGGAAATACTGAAAATAAAATTAGTAAAGAGAGTATTGTTTTGCCATTGTCAGGATGTAAGTATTTTCAAGTTAGTAATTCCCATCGTGGATGCCCTGCTAGTACCTTTTGCAACATTACAGTGGAGGAGTTAGTACAGCCCAGCTTTTTAATTTTAGTATCTAGATCCACTAAACGTTCGTACAAGTGCAAGAGTTGTGGAAGAAATACTTTGAAATGTAATTTTGAGGTGCCTGTTGTGGCAACTGGAATTTCAAGTCTTACAGTCAACCTTGCAGAAACCTAATCTCATAAATGCCGGCAATCCTCTGGAAATAACTAACCATGCACAAAATAATTGTCTGCAGTGGATCACATTTTTATTCTGAAGCCTGCTTTGGGACAGATGTGCTCTTGCAGACTTACTGGTTGTAACTTAAGGTGTTATCGCCATCCCCAGCTTTATACACTCTGCTTTATTTCACTGTCTCTGCACTTGAGCTGTCGTTACAAATCCCATGAACGCTCATACTCTGCTGTGGTGCTGAGTGTTGATTTAAAGCCTCATAGCAGTCATTGCAGTAACCGAACCAGCACTGCTCTGAAGGAGGTAAGGAGAGTGCAAGTGGTCCATTACCAAGCCAGAGCAGAGGGGATGAGAAACTTCTGCTGAAGGATGTAACAGATGGTTGAGCAAACATCTTCATCTGCTTCCAACTGTGTAAATATGCCCATATAGTTAATGTGCAGTCTAAAGACAACAGGATTATACTCCTTGACTTAGATGTGTCTACAGATATTATAGAAACGTGTCTCTTCATTTTTTGGCGTCACCTGGAACACTATCTACTGCATTGCACACCTGCTGACTCCCAAGACCCGCTGCTGTCCTCCAGGATGCTGTTTAAGAAAGGGAGGCTGCAAGGTAAAATTTTGCAGATATCAAAGTGCCTTTGAATGTGTTCTTATGGTTCACTTTAGAAGTGATTTTCTACTTTTTTTTAGTTTGTCATTATTATTTAGTTAAAACGATTTTGTTTGGATTTGGTATACTTTTGGATTTTCTGCTGGAGAATTGGCAATACTAATGTTTAGTCATAGACTTTGGGGGGGTTTGACTATTTTGCTAACTTCCAAAGGAAAGTAAAATTAACTGAGTTTTTGTTTCTGTTCGAACAAATTGAAGGTCAAATAATATATTAGTGATTTAAAACAATTTGTAGTAAAATATTTCAATAATAATCTAAGATGAAATTAATAACTAAAATTAACATTGGTGTTTTGAAAAGGTTTTTTTAGAATTGTAGGCACCATTGATTCACTAGAAGACTTTATTGAAATTTGATTTTTAAAAATAATCTGTAAGGAAGTCAGGAAGGGATAAGTGATCAGTGGAGGAGCTTTTTGCTTGAAACGCCATGTTGTGTGATCGAAATTATTTATGGATCTTACTTAACTGAATAAAAAAAAATTAATGTAATTTCTGTGGCACTAGTTTATTGATCACTTTGGAACACTGCATTTTAAACTCATTTTATAACTTGATGTGGAGAAAATAGTGTGGGGCAACCAACGTAATTTTAACGTCTCATTTTTTATCACTAGATTCATTTGCTTCAGGGTCTAACTTGGATTTCAGTGGTGGACTGAATCGAGTGAGCCAGCACGATATAGAACAGGTGAGATGTGACAGTCTGCTGAAAAGTACAGAAAGCACTTGATTATCATATAGCGGTTGGCATGGTCTGACTCTATTTTTCTCACTTCTAAACAAGCTGTGGTAAAATCAACAGGATATCGCTTAATTTAGGATTAATGAAATGTTAATTCTTTTGGAAAGCATTATGAAGCAGGTAGCAGTTGTGCTGCTGCCCGTGTATTTTCAAGTGTTAATATGAAAAGTTTAAAAAGAGCTAAAAATGAGCTTAAAAATGAATCACTGTTGTTCTCTTGTAAACCAGTCAAACAGTATGTGCGTTTTAATAATAGTTTTCTGGAAAACATCAGTTATCCTTGAAAGACTTGCAATATGAGGGCAGGATTCCTCTTTTTCTGTGATCCCATAGCTGTTGACTACAGGTCAGCTGCAGCTGGACTGTAGAGAAATGGGACTGAGAAGCTTAACAGAAACTGAGGAGACTATAAAATATGAATACTAGCGAAGAAGTGATTTCTGCTTGAACAGCAATTGAATGGTTTGTGTAAATTTGATGCAGAGGTGACAGAAGAAAGGATCATTTCCTTAATAAATTGCGCTGACGTTTCTGTTTGAGCAGAAAAAAAACTGTGTAGTCTCAAGTACCTTTATAAGATCCGGAATTATCAAAACAGATGTTTGAATTACATTTGTTAAAAAGTAAAATATATGGTGACATCTTGCTGAAGTAGTTACAATGTAATTTTTTCCTAGAGATTGATTGCATATGTGTTAATGAAGAGATGTTGTCTATTCCCATGTACTCTTAACTCCTGAACTCCTTTAAGGGATAGGAACATTTTAATTGGGAGAAGTGGTTTTATGACTATAACCAAAGAAGCTGAATATAAAAGACATTAATTCTTAAACTAGGAATTTAATACCTAAAACCTAAAACTTGAAACAGTTTTAAGGTAGTAATATTTGTTTAGTCTGTAAATGCTCTGAGTCACTCAAAACTCTCAGTAGAAAGGCTGCCTGTTCAATAATTTTGAGAGAAAAACATAAGGGAAGAATGGAAGTAGTATTTTATGTTTTTTCTGACTCCCTTAATGTTTTTGAAAGTGGTTTAGAGAATAGTGAAAGGGTTGCTAGGATAAGCTGACATTCCAGAAAGAGAAGATTTTGTATTGATGATTGCAACAAATCTCTTTCTCAGCTTCAGATGGAAGCCGCGAACAGCTTTGGTGAATCTTTGCAGAAGAAGCTTCTGGATATCGAAGGGTTATATTCTAAGGTTCGGTCACGATACACCTTTATTCAAGCTCTTGTTAGACGCATCCGTGGTCTCCTAAGGGCTTCCAGGACCTGAAAGACTCTGAGAGATGTTGCTTGCCCATTGAAACCGTGTCCTAGGGCAGGCGCCCTGTATCATCGGATTTTATAGTTCATACTTTTTCTAATTGATGTTCAAAGTATTTTGTTACTTTTTTTCTTATCCCTATGGACCTGTTTTGTGTATTCTTTCCTACTGCTGCCAACATGACAAGAAAAATAAAGTTTTGTTTAAAGCTGAGTTATGATTAATGCAGAATTTCAAGCAAGAAAGAATTCTGATGGAGAACACAGAAGTAGTTTTGCAACTGTGTCGATAATACATTTATGGATGCTTTAAGAGGGAACTATCAGGTCTGTGTCTGCTTGTGCTGTTAAAGCATCCCACACAGACCTCATGTAAACATGGAATTTGGGTCTCAGCACCTGCAGACAGTGTGAACATCCTTTGGTTTGTACTCTGTATGAAAGGGAGTTGTTTTGCACTGTGCGCTGCTTGTTTCTGCTCCATCTCATCCTGCTTTTTTTCAGTACAAGCTGCTTCTCTTTTGACAAGGAAGGAAAAAACAAATATGGGGAAAGTCATGGAAGGCGTCTGCCCTAGGTTTGGTTCTTATGGCTTGGAGGAGTAAAGTTTTCTGTGCGTTTTCTTGCTGGAACAGGAACATCAAGACAAAATAAAGCGCGTGAGGAGGAAGCCAATGTGGTTGAATGGTAGAGTGGTTCTGTAGATACAGATTGTTCTCACCAGAGAGGAGAGATACAAATCTGCTATGTTAAAAAAAAAAAAAAAAAGAGTACAGTGTAACAACTGATTATTGACATGAGTTCTGTTGGATTTCTCATATATATATATCTCTCACATATCTATCTCTCTCTATATATATATCACCATATCCTTTTCTCTTACTATTATCTTGAAGCCCAGTTCTCCACATGTGCCTTGTAAATTCTTGAGTTTTCCTTACTTTGTATTTCATATTTTTTATGATTTTATACGTTTCTGTATGAATTACGTAAATTACATCATCTTGTGTGCAGAGATGATGATAGCCCTGCTGCCAGGTGCCTGTTACTGGCTATTCCTTAGGAACAGTGCAGAGCTAATGGTTTACATAGTTGGACTCTGTATATTCTCAAGGGGATTTTTCTTGTTTCTCCACCATCTTGGGGAAAAACAGGAAACAATGTACAGGGTTTCTCATTAAATACAAGACTTAACTTGGGAATTCTACTCGTTCAGAGGAATTCATTACCTAATGTCATTATGGGAACCGGCTGCTCCTCATGGAATTTTGGTAACGTCTGTACCGCAACATTTTTTTCACAGAAAGATTGATTGGTCATTGGAACAGGCTGCCCAGGGAGGTGGTTGATTCACCTTCCCTGGAGGTGTTTAAGGCACAGGTAGACAAGGTGCTGAGGGACGTGGTTTAGTGTTTGATAGGAATGGTTGGACTCGATGATCCGATGGGTCTCTTCCAACCTGGTTATTCTATGATTCTATGATTTTCCTATGATGGTCTGTATCCTTCAAATCCTGCACAGCAGGAGCCAAGTACAGTTGTTCTGTGTGTAGCACAGCACAGACCCTCGGGCTGCCTGTGCTGTGGTGGCCACCCTGGGGCCAGTGTGTGAGCCCTCAGCAGCTCTCAGGAGTGCAGCTGGAATCGGGGGTTGTTGCCAGCGCACCCCCAAGGCAGGAGGGACATGTGTCTGTCTGTCTGTGTGTCCATACAGAATCATGGAATAACCAGGTTGGAAGGGACCCATCGGATCTTCTAGTCCAACCAATTCCTGTCACTAAACCATGCCCCTCAATGCCTCATCCACCCGTGCCTTAAACACCTCCAGGGAAGGTGAATCAACCACCTCCCTGGGCAGCCTATTCCAATGCCCAATGACCCTCTGCATGAAAAACCTCCTCCTAATCTCCAGCCTAAATCTCCCCTGGTGGAGCTTGAGGCCATTCCCTCTTCTCCTGTCCCCTGTCACTTGGGAGAAGAGCCCAGCTCCCTCCTCTCTACAACCTCCTTTCAGGTACTTGTAGAGAGTAATGAGGTCTCCTCTCAGCCTCCTCTTCTCCAGGCTAAGCACCCCCAGCTCTCTCAGCCGCCCCTCATAGGTTCTGTTCTCCAGCCCCTTCACCAGCCTCAACGCTCTTCTCTGGACTTGCTCCAGAGCCTCAACATCCTTCTTGTGGTGAGGGGCCCAGAACTCAACACAGGATTCAAGGAGCGGCCTCACCAGTGCTGAGTCCAGAGGGAGAATAACCTCCCTGGACCTGCTGGTCACACCATTTCTGATACAAGCCAGGATGACATTGGCCTTCTTGGCCCCCTGGGCACACTGCTGGCTCATGTTCAGTCGGCTGTCGACCAACACCCCCAGGTCCCTCTCCTCCTGGCAGTTTTCCAGCCAGGCTTCTCCCAGTCTGTAGTTCTGCATAGGGTTGTTGTGCCCCAAGTGCAGGACATGGCATTTGGCATATGTCTCTGTCTGCTTGTGTCTGTGTCTGTTTGCCTCTCTCTCTGCCTGTGTCTCTGCCAGTGTCTGCGTCTGTCTGTCTATGTGTGTGTCTGTCTGTCTGTCTGTGGGTATCTGCCTCTGTGTGTGTGTGTCTCTGCCTGTCGGTCCCAATGCGTCCCTACGTTCCGCTCCACTCGCCACGGCCGGAGCCCCGCCCCCCCCGCCCCAAGTCTTGTGCTGCCGCCGCAGATTCGCCACGGCCGCTCCTGGTCCCCCTTCATTACCGCTTAACTCATTCTCCTCCCTTTATCCCGCCTGCCTCCATCCGGGCGGGAAGGGAGGAGAGGAAACCCACGTCCCTTCCCGGCCGGGGCTGTGACGTTCTCCCTGCTCCGTGGCGAATCGGCGGCGGCGCCGTGAGGAGGCCGCGACTGGTTTACGCGGCCCGGAGAGCGACGTGGAGCTGCGGGCGGGACGGGCGGCGGCGGCTCAACATGGGTAAGGGCCGGGGGGCAGCGCTGAGGGGAGGGGGGTGGATGGAGGGAATATGGCTGAGGGGGGGAACTTGGCTGAGGGGTGGGGGACATGGCTGAGGGGGTCAGCGCTGCGCCCGGGGCCCTTCCAGCCGCTCCTTGTCACCCGAGCGACGCAAAACCTCTCGCTATAAGAAGGATGTTGTGAGGCTCTGGAACGAATCCAGAGAAGAGCAACGAAGCTGGTGAAGGGGCTGGAGAACAGACCCTATGAGGAGCGGCTGAGAGAGCTGGGGTTGTTTAGCCTGGAGAAGAGGAGGCTGAGGGGAGACCTCATTGCTCTCTACAACTACCTGAAAGGAGGTTGTGGAGAGGAGGGAGCTGGGCTCTTCTCCCAAGTGACGGGACAGGAGAAGAGGGAATGGCCTCAAGCTCTGCCAGGGGAGGTTCAGGCTGGACATCAGGAAAACCTTTTTCGCAGAAAGCGTCATTGGGCACTGGAACAGACTGCCTAGGAAGGTGTTTGAGTCATCTTCCCTGGAGGTGTTTAAGGCATGGGTGGATGGGGTGCTTAGGGATGTGGTTCAGTGCTAGGAATTGATGATCCTGTGTGTCTTTTCTAACCTGATGATTCTATGATTCTGTGAATCCTGTGGGCAGCACAGCAGGAGCCAAGGTTTGGTCCAGTTCTACCCCCACTGCTACAGGCTGGGACCATCCCTGCTGGACCAGGCTGCTCAAAGCCCTGGTGCTCCCGAGAGCTGGGAATTAAACACTGATCTGTGTACGCCATGGGTTGCTAGTAAAGAATTACTTAAGAAAAAAAAGGTTTTGTAGGGTAGTAAATAAAGTAGAGGGATTAGTAAGAAGCACTGGTTAAGTGATTAATGTAAACCTGTCCTATTAGGACAAGGGGTAATGGTTTTAATCTAAATAAGAAAAGGTTTAGACTAGATGTTAGGGAGATGTTTTTTATGCTGAGGGTGGTGAGACCTGGAACAGGTACCTCAGAGAGGTGGTAGATTCCCCATCCTGGGAAACATTCAAGGTCAGGTTGGGTGGGGCTCTGAGTAACCTGATCTTGTCAAATGTATCCCTGCTCACTGCAGGGGGCTTGGACTAGATGACATTCTGGCTCCCTTCCAGCCCAAACCATTCTATGATTCTGTGATTCTATGATTACAGATGGTATTTGAGCAGTTACGTTGTGGGGAAAAGCATATTGGAATGTAAGGAGAAGGCATGAGGGGTGTCCAGCAGTAAGCAAAGTTACTCGCTGAGAGGAAAGAGTTATCATCTCATAGGCCTCTGTGGATCACCTGAGCTTTCTACCTGAAACGTTCCTATTAAAATACCTTTTACAGCTCAGTTGTGTTAAGGTTATTTGCCTGTCTCACAGTAAACAGTCCCCTAAGCAGCACTGGCAGCAGATGGTCCCCTGCACCTTCTCTCTGTTTTCCAAGTCTGTAGTCTGCACAGCATCTGTGCTGGGATGGGCTTAGAAGAAGGAAAACAACCTGTTATCAGTTTGAATTCCATCTTATGCATAACCTCACAGCTCATTGCTCCCTCCTTGCCCTGAAAAGGCATCACAGGTGCTTAGAAAGGCAAACATAAGAAATAATTTTATCAAAACTTCCTTCAGTAAGATTTTGGTTGCAAATCTTCTCTAGTTTGCCTTTTCTACAAGAGGGAATGGCCTCATGCTCTGCCAGGGGAGGTTCAGGCTCGACATAAGGAAAAAATTCTTCACAGAAAGGGTTGTTAGGCACTGGAACAGGCTGCCCAGGGAGGTGGTTGATTCACCTTCCCTGGAGGTGTTTAAGGTGCGGGTGGATGAGGTACTGGGGGATATGGTCTAGAGATTGGTAGGAATGGTTGGACTCGATGATCCGGTGGGTCTCTTCCAACCTTGTGATTCTGTGTGATTCTATGATATCAAATGTGATTCTAGCTTGTTTGGTGCTTCATTACCTTTTACAGGGTTTAAGTGGATTTACAATAGTATTATTTAGCATTTGATGTATTTGTTCTAAAAGCCTTTGGAAAAAATGTTGTTGTTATTGGCCTAGAACATCAGTGTTCTTTATACACTTAAATATCTAATAGGCGCAAATCAGATAGTAGTCTGGCCACAAGTAGTTTTACATGCATGTAAAGAATAAATGAGACATTGGGGAAAGCCAATTATGGAAAAAAGAAAAAAAAAGGGGGAGGAGGCATTTAAAATCAGCTTCTAGACTTTTCTGTAGCATTAACTTACATCATTTGGTGTAGCTTCATAGTTTGTATTGGAATGCAGTTTAACACATACCTATTGATTTATGCATCATTTTAAGAAAAATGAAGTGAACGATCATGTGGGAGGCCATAAACATCAGAAAGTGTTCTTCCAGGCTCCATCATGTCCTTGTGTTGTCTCTTACACTGAGAAGATGGAGTCTGATACAAACAAAAAAGAAGATGGCTCAGATTCTGGCAAATGAGGAAAAAAAAAAAAACCCTAACCACAACGAGGAAGTTTGCTGCTGCAGCAGCGTGATTTTGCTGGATGGAGCTACCATGAAACAGCAGCATAAAATCAGGAGAATGTAGTTTGATTCAGCATACAGGTGTCTGAGCGACAACCTGAACTTGTCTGTTTTCACTGGAGAAAAGGCAGCACATGTTGCTCAGCAGGAAATGAGGTTGATTGGTCTGCGTTTCCATATCCTCCACGGCTGACGTTGAAATTTGTTTCTCTTCTGGTTTTTGTAGGGGGCTTTTTCTCCACCATCTTTTCCAGCTTGTTTGGAACTCGAGAGATGAGGATTCTCATCTTGGGACTGGACGGAGCAGGAAAAACAACCATCCTCTATAGGTTGCAGGTTGGAGAAGTTGTTACCACCATTCCGAGTAAGTGACCTGTCTCTTAGTGAAAATGGCCAGTTTGCCTGTAGCTCTAACAGAGAAGCTTTGTCAGCTGAGCTTGCTACATGCTTGTTTCATAAATAAAAGCACCTTCTACTGTGGGAACCTTCTGCTTTTGATTTTAAGAACTTCGCTGCATAACAGTGTTGCAGTGTGCTATAGAGGTACTGCATACAGGAGTATTTTAGACCTGAAAATGTTGAAGTGCTGTAATGTTCTTCAGAAAAATACAGAAGAATTGCCAACAGTGAAATTGGGTTGTTTTTTTTTTTTCAGCCATTGGATTCAATGTTGAGACAGTGACATACAAGAATCTGAAATTTCAAGTGTGGGACTTGGGAGGACAGACAAGCATAAGGTAATAGATCTTTTAAAATCAAAATATATAATTAAATTTCTCTAAAAAAATACTAATCTCTTGGATTTCTCATAGCTGGCACTTCTGAAGATTGGTTCTTTTCTGTTTTCAAAAGAGCCCACCACCAGGAGAGCACTTTCACCTGATATAATTCAGTTAGTAAAACCCATTATAGACTACAGATTAGAAAGAAACAAGTTAATTTTCCTTTGCAAAACAAGTTTCCTTGTGCAGTAGGCAATTGTGTAGCATTCTGAGACAGGGAAGTATGTGACATAAACTCCCAGAGATATTTAAATTTTCCTAATTTTAAGAATGCAAAGCTAGGAAGTTGAATTTAGGCATAGATGATAACTTTTTTTTTTTAGTGAGGTTTACAAGTTTTGTAATGAGTTATTGTATGCATAATTGTAGTGGTCTCTTCAGTACCCTTGTATGCTCTTCTTCTTATTCCTTTAGTATCGAGGTGCAGTGTAGTTGGTTAACAAGTAAGGTGCAGGTTTCTTCCCTTTTTAGTCTCAGTAAGGTTATTCTGAAGAAAGCAGTTTGTTGTGGTCCTTGTTAATTGCTTGCCTGTATGCATTAGTCATTTAAGAATTCTCTGTTTATCCTCCTTTGGTGATCATGACAATTAATCTGTGGCAGAAGTCTGTGTCTTTAAACCTGCTTTGCTTCCTTGTCCCTCAGTTAGGGACCTGGTGCATGCCAATTCCCAAATAAACATGTCTCCGCCAATTCTGTCCTTTCCCTGTCTGCAAGCTACCTTTTTTGTTTCTTGCTGCTATCAAGAGTATTTTTACTCTCTGCTCCTTTTTGTAGCCTCTTGAAGATTTCTTCTGTTTGCTTCTTGGGGTTTTTTGCCCCAGAGATAATTTTCACTTCCTCTGGGTAATCTGTTTTTCATTTGTCTGGCTGAAAAACGCTGCCAAAAGTGCAAATTATATGACTGGAATTTATCTTTCTACCGCAGGCCATACTGGCGGTGTTACTATTCGAATACAGACGCAGTCATTTATGTAGTGGACAGCTGCGATCGAGATAGAATTGGCACTTCAAAGTCAGAGCTCGTTGCTATGTTAGAGGTAAGAAAACAAAGGATGGCAATGGCATCAGTAGAACAGAAACTGTTAAAAAAATTAAAACTATTTTTTGGAGGAAATGTAACATTTGATTTGGTGAATCGAGTGAACCCTAAAGCCAATTGTGAAACTTCAGCCCTCAGAACAGGCCCATGCGCCGCGTCTGACTGAAACACACCAATCAGGCTGCAGCTATTTCACGGTTCCCTGCAGCCTTTTGGTCACATGAAAATTTATCTGTCTGCAAGGACAGCTGCTCAGTACTTCAGTGATTGCAAAATAGGGCCCTGAAGGATTAACAGTAGTCGGTGTCCTGCTCTGTTTTGAAGCTGAAGAACATATGTTGAACAGGGTATTGGGACTAAGAAGATAAGCTGAACAAAACCTTTTTCCCAAAATTCCTGCAAGCTTTTTGCTATGCCCTATTACCACCAGCTTGCTTCAAATTGTAAAAGGCATAACCTACTGTGTTTGAAATTGTTCTAATTTGGTATCGTGCTGGGAGCAACTGGAGTTGAAAGTGCATGCCCCGCTCTCCCTGAGGAATTTTTTAAAGAACAAACCATCAGCAAACTCAAAACCATGAGAGTTGCTGAAGTTTCTTTTCGTTCTGTAGCTTTTTCTGCTTAAATAAATGCAGTAAAAGTCTCTGCAACAACTTACACAATTACCTTTTTTTAGGAAGAAGAGTTGAAGAAAGCCATTCTGGTGGTGTTTGCAAATAAGCAGGACATGGAACAGGCTATGACTCCCACAGAAATGGCAAATGCACTTGGCTTACCGGCTTTGAAGGACCGAAAATGGCAAATATTCAAAACCTCTGCAACTAAAGGCACCGGGCTTGATGAAGCAATGGAGTGGTGAGTAACAGTCCAACTGTGCTGGGTTCTCATTATATGCCTGCTTTTTTTGGAAGACAGGATTTCTGGAAGGTCTGAGTCCCTACATGCCAGAAAAAGAGCCAGTGGGGGAGAAAACCGTCTTGGCAGAACAGAGAGATCAGGGTGGATATCAGAAAAAAGAGGAAAGTGCATGAGTGTTGGAAGAAGGGGCAGGCATCTCATCAGGACACAGGGAAAAGGAAGAGTGGTTTTTCTCCTGAAAATGTCTCTATCCTAATTGAAATGACTTTTCAGTAAACTGACAACCTTTCTCCTAGGTTGGTGGAAGCCTTGAAGAGCAGGCAGTGATACAAAGCTGACAGCTGCAAAGAAGTTGCAGCCTCATCCAACATCCCTCCTTCTGCAATCAAGTACTTACTTTCAGGCCACAAATACTTGTAAATAGGACAGATTTGAGTTTGACTCCTGTAATGTGGATGCCTCTCTTGAACTGTAAAACTGAACCAACTGAATGTCTGTGTACATTATAATATTCCATTTCTTTGTTTAAAGGATGTACTTACGTTAATTTGTATGGAAGTCTTACTGGCTGGAAAAGGCGCTTTTTGTTGTCCCTCCTCCCCTCTCGCTTTGGTGGTTTCAAGTTTGAGTGGCTACTAAATTTGTGTATTAAAACACTAATAAAATCGGAAACTGTCAGCTGTACTCACAGGTGTGTTGCTTGCTAGAGGCTTCTTGCTTACAGAAACAACTCCAACTGCTGCCAGTTCTAACATTTAAGGTTTCCTTAAGCTGATCCACTGCTTCAGAATCTTTCAGTGGAGATATGTTCTTAGAATAAGAACAGCACAGAAATAGGTAGCACTGGTCATTAACCTAGCACTGGCTTTCTGAAAGGAAAGTGTCTTCAGTAGCCATCCACTACCCTCATTGGCCACTGTCATGAGCTGTTATTTTTGTGCCCTCAGCTTAGCCAGAAATGACAGTAAATCACTCGGTGTAGCTGGAGAAACTGAAAGACAAAGTCAAGAGGCAGATTGTTTTCTTTCCAGGTGCCTGGATGTTCACTGGCATCAACTCGGACATCATGTAACCCTTCTTTTAAAAGTGAAGTAAAATTTAATATAAAGGATCACGGTGGTTGTCCACCCAACTGTACATGTTCAGAAAAAAAACCTGAAAAGCTTTCAAGATCCCAGATGAAAAAGAGGAAATGAAAAAAATACTAATAAATACAATTAAAATATGTCAATACTTCTTTTTAACAGTAATCAGTCCCCTGGTTTGATATCACTTATTATAAATGAATCTTCCAAGAGGGAAAGCTTTTTCATTCCACTATCGCTAAATCTTTCAGTGCATGACTTCGAGGTCTCTTGGCCTTGAAGGTAGGGCGTCGGAGTTCTATTTTTCTCTTCCTGGTTTCCGCTTTATT
Organism: Coccyzus lansbergi; assembly: GCA_033558105.1. Taxonomy (NCBI): domain Eukaryota; kingdom Metazoa; phylum Chordata; class Aves; order Cuculiformes; family Coccyzidae; genus Coccyzus; species Coccyzus lansbergi. The sequence continues at coordinate 225,498 of JAUMJK010000293.1, forward strand.
CTTGTGTCTCTTCATCTTCCTCCTTGCAGCAATGTCAGGGTTCGCTACGGTCTAGTGAAAAACAATACATATGTTGGTTTAGTTACAGCAAAGAACTGTCCCTGTAAACATCTGGTACTTCCTAAGAAACTGGTGACTGGTAAGACAGAGCAGGGGTTTCCTTAGGCTCTTCCAACCTGTGGGCACTGCAGCTGCTCTGCCCGCGTTTACCACTGCTCTTCAGGTAAGCAGCAAAGCATCTCAGCCAGAGCCTCCCCAAGAGGCTTTTCTTAAATACCTCCTTGTGAGACTTTGGAAATGAAGCAATGAAACTGTCCCAACTCAGGGTGAAGTTCTCCCTTGAACTCAGGTTCCTGGGCAGCTCTCAAGCTTTTACAGAAATCCTCTTTCTTTTTCCCAGAAGAGAAAGCAGAATCTTACCTGCAAAGCTCTCTGTTTTTTCCTCAGTGCTCTTTTCTGATTGGCTTGTTTCTGCACAGAAGAAAAGGCGAGCGAGAAAGTCTCCAGCCCAACTAACTTCTTGAGCAGTTCTATGATTTCTTGAGCAAGGTTCTTCAGCGTTGGATCTAATGAAACAAAATTCACTTGCTTAATCTTTACAGCATATGGAATGAAAGCCAAAAGCCCAGTAATGATTCCACTTTACTGAAGGGCAATGATGCTGATTCCTCTTGCCTAATGTCCTGCAGTGACCAGAACAGAGGTGCTTGTGAAATCAGCTGGTTCTTCATCAGGTTTCCCAGAAGACCATACTTGGCATCCCTGAGGTTAAAAGTGGTTTGCTTTATAGAGAGCTACCAGGGCTCTTTTGGAATAGGCTTTGTTGGAAATACAGATGATTCCAGCCTTATCAGTCAGTCATCGCTGTCCAGTACACTCAGTAAGGGCTGGCTTAGTGGCTAGGATCACAACTTAGTTCCAATGTATTAACTGCAAGTTACAACTGTATTAACTGTGATGCTGGGGGAAGGCTACAAAAAAGCAGAGCAGGGCAAGTGCTTCCAACAAGTCTTCCAATGGCTTTGTCTTCCAACTGCTCGTACGCTTCCAGAGAAGCCTGTGTGAGCTGCTTTCCTCCACAACATCCTCCAGTGACAAGTTCCCTGGATCTACACTTGCTAGCATGTGAAAAACCATCTCTCCAGTTAGTCTGAAAAATAATTTGAAGGCCCCCATTTCTTGTGCTGTCAGAGGAAGTAAAAAGTTGATATTTATCCAATCACAATTTTGTCAATCTCTACTGTATCTTTTACAAGACTCTTACTTGCTTGGCTACCGTTGTTTTTTTAGCTACAGCAGCTGTCCTTTACCTCAAACACTGCTACTGCCCTCCTCCAAGTCTTTTCAGTATCCTTTCGGAGATGTGGGGACACAGTGCTGCACACTGAATTTTCAAGATGTATACAAACCACACATTTAGAGTAATTTTTAACTTTTTTTTGGTTTGGGCTCTGTCCTGACATTGGATTTTTTTTTTTAACTTAACACATTTTCATGGACTACGTAAACATCAGTGTCTTGCTCTTAAGCCAAGAGTCTCTCAAGTTAAATGGGAAGTTGGTTTGTCTTTTCCCACCAGGCATGACAAAAACTCCGTGCAGCACTCCAGCCTTGGGAAAGCTGCCTGGCAGAGAAAGACCTGGGGGTGTTGGTTGACAGCAACTGAACATGAGCCAGTAGTGTGCCCAGGTGGCCAAGAGCACCTTGGCTTGTATCAGAAATGGTGTGACCAGCAGGACTAGAAAAGTGATTCTGCCCCTGTACTCGGCCCTGGTGAGACCACACCTCAAACACTGTGTTCAGTTCTAGGCCCCTTGCTACAAGACAGACACTGAGGTCCTGGAGTGAGTCCACAGAAGAGCAATGAAGCTGGTGAAGGGGCTGGAGAACAAATCTTAGGAGGAGTGGCTGAGAGAGCTGGGGTTGTTCAGTCTGCAGAAGAGGAGGCTGAAGGGAGACCTTATTGCTCTCTACAACTACCTCAAAGGAGGTTGCAGAGAGGTGGGTGTTGGTCTCTTCCCCCAAGTGACAGGTGGTAGGACTAGAGGGAATGGCCTCAAGCTGCATCAGGGGAGGTTTAGATTGGACATGAGGAAAAATTTCTTCACAGAAAGGGTTATCAGGCACTGGCAGAGGCTGCCCAGGGAGGTGGCTGAGTCCTCATTCCTGGAGGTGTTTAAAGAGCAGGTAGATGAGAGGTGCTTGGGGACATGATTTAGTAGCAGACAGGTATGGTTGGAGTTGATGATCTCTAAGGTCTTTTCCAACCTAATGGTTCTATGATGATTCTATGACTTATTAAGATCTTTTAAACAAAGAGGAAGAAACAAGTGTTGCTGCACAGGGAGCATCTAGCAGGACAGAGTGACCTGGATTTACTCAGGAGGAAGGGAGAAGTTCCGTGTGGAGCTGAATCGGCACCCGCCCACCTGCATGCGCTGCCTGCTGCACTCTCCTAGCAGACAGCTCTCTTCCCCTTTTTGCAAAGGCTACTTTCAGCCCCTGTGCTCACGTGGCACATGCTAAAGGTGAATTTCTCTATTTCAAAAGAGCGAGCTTGGGGAAAACATCAAGCAACCTCCAGACCCGCAATTCCAACTTGCACTATCCCTCACTCTACCCTAACACGAGCTGCCATAAAACACACCATTTCACATTGAAATAGAAACACACTTTTATTTAACCATTAGGCATGGATTTCCACACCCGCAAGCCTCAAAGCAGATCTAATGTGCCATTCAAAAAGCATGGCACTTGGCAACCACCTTGTTCTGGCTTCCTGAACACTACGCTGCTGTTCCCCTCAGCAACAACTCTGTGAGTCTTGCCACCACACGACCACCCTTGATTACTACACTTTTTCCACCATATCACATGTTCGAGCTTTATCCTCTTGCAGGTACGAGCCTGCCTAACTTTAGTTCAGTCTCTTTTCTTTGCTGACAAATTGATTTTTGTTCCATCTGTCAAACATTCTCCTCCCTTTCCTGCTGTTTTGGTTGGACTGCAAGTAGGTGAAATTCACTGGTTACGGCATCTATGCCTCAACCAACAAAAGGAATGATGGGCGGAGTATGTGCCAAGGCAGAGCTCTCGCCTCTCCGCTACTCTTTGAGAGAAATCACTTACCTTGCTCTGCGTAGGTGCTGTTCAGCTCCCTGTACATAGGGGTGAGAATTGTTGGAAGGTACGGCTTGATCCTGTCTTCCCCCAGATCCACTGAGATCGCTCCCAGGAACTTAAAGATGCAGCTTCTCTGAAAATGAATGTAAGTAGGGAAGATTGAAAGGAAACTGCAGAACTAATTGAACTGCTGCAAGAGGGTTGTGCGTTACTGTTCAGCCTATAAGGTATTGTTTCAGTCACCTGAGTCAGAAATTGCTGCTGCTACAAGGCCCCACTGCAGCCAAGCACTGCAGCCCTTAGACAGGCACAGCCCCATGGGATCTGTAAACGTGAGCTGTGACTCCGCCAGCTGGCAGCTCGTAACACTCTGAACAGGCTTCTTGTTTTCACTGTCCTGCACTGAGGCAGATGAAGACAAAAAAGCTCAATCTCTGTAAATATACCCAGGGAAACACAGTGACATAAGCCTTTCCTGAGAAACCGAAATGGAAATGCTCGTTGTTTCTTTGGCACCTGTTAATCCTTGCTTCAGCACTAGCTCCCAGCACCCTCTACAGCTAGTCCCCTGGAAGCAAAGAGCCAGAGCGAGTGTCATCACAAGCAGTTGGTCTAACCCTGTTCTTACCTTTAAAGGGACCTTAGGGGAATATGCTGCTTCTCGCTTTGCCATGAGAGAGAGCTTCTTCATTAGCCAGAGCAATGTGGCTGGCTCGCCTTTCTCTTCTGTGTCTTCTCTTTCTCCTTCTCCTTCTTCTTCTTCTTCTCCTTCTCCTTGTGCAGAAACATCTTTCTCTTCCTCATCTTCTGAGGCCTCCTGCTCCTCCATTTCACAGCCAAGTTCTCCTTCAGCCTCTTTGCTTTCTTCTAAGGCAGGGGCTAGCAAGTAAACAACTTTTGCTACAAAAAGCAAATTCTTTATAACCTGAAGCGTAAAACCAGAGTAGTTGGTCAGTGTGGGTTTCCACGGTGCCCAGGGTATCTAAAAGACCAGGTAGATTGGAAAGAGTAACTGGTCAACGCGGGAGGCTGTGATGGGTTCAACCCCTGCACGTTGCTCCTAGCAGGAAAGCCCATCTCAATATCCTCCTGCAGTCTAGGAGTGTTACCCTATGAGTTATTGCGCTTTTTGGGCTCCAGTGCTTCCTGAAACAAGGTTGCTCATTTTGTCTTCTCAACCTCTGGCAGCCCCTGGCTCTCCACAAGGAAATCTCTGAGCAGGTTCTCAGGGGAGTCAGACCTTCACGCAGCAGCAAAAAGCTGGACTAAACGCTCCCAGCAAACAGCCAGGGCTCCAGTGCAGCTGCAGGAAACCAGCACCAGAAATCTGGATCCCTGCTCCAGCATGTGGTTGCCCAACCTGTTCCAGTCTGTGCTGCAGAGCCAGAATCCCCCGATGAAGGGTTTGGACAGAACGGAGTTCAGTCTTGCCCTGCACGGTGCCTCCCCTTCCCATCCCCACCACAGCCCAGCCTTTCCAGCAGGTTGACACCACAAAGGAGACTTTTCTGGGCTCCTCCGAGACACACAACCTGCTCAGATGCCCTGAGAACAGAGCAGTTGGCCTTGCACTGTGTATCTGCCCTGAGCTGCCAAGAACCAGCAGCGCTGCTATCCTAATGAGGACCTAACGCTTCCTCATGGGACAGGGCCTGCTCTGTGCCCTCCCGCAGCCCCAGACCTGCTTATGCTCTTACCTGCTCACCCATAGACAGGTCCAAGAACTTGGACTGCAGCTGATGGCAAAACGCAAATGCAAGTTCCTTCATCTGGGAGAGGAAAAAGGAGAAGGGAATAATTCCATGAAAAGGAGCCAGTAGCAGAAACTCAATATAGTGAGTTTCTGCTCCCAGAGGTCAAGGGATCAACTCAGAACATCTGCCTGCATCTTGTAGCCTAGAAGAGAATCTTTGCGCTGCTGAGACCCCAGAGAAGTGCCCTCCCAGCAGCAGAGACACCTCCCAAATGCTTTAAGTGATCAGGATTACTCAGCACACAAGCAACGAGAAGAGAAAGTGTTACAGTTTGGCATATGCATATTTTTGCATCCCAGCCAGGGAATGGGCAGGGGGGAAGGAGTATTACTGACATCACTACCTTTTTGTCCAGTTCAGTAGTCAAGAAGACTGTGGATGCATATAGTTCCACTGATGACTTTTTCCTCTTCCCTGTCTTTCTCTCCCTCCATTTGTTGACAAGATCTTCTGGCTTGTAAGATGCAAACAACAAGCCAAAGATCTCAGTAGCTGTCAGCCATACCCAACTATGAGGATGCCACAGGTGAGACTGTACATGACCTGGGGTGGGGAAACACCTCTTTGAGCACACAAGCTGGTTCAGTGAGAGCAGAAAAAGGACCAAGTCCCTGCAAGAATTACCACAGCACATGCTACAATAAAAAGGTGAAGGAAATAAACTCTGCTCACCCACTCATATCATAATCAATACTTCCTAGCAACTTATCCAGCCAAAGCAGAGAACAGCAAAAAGCCAGAGGTAGCCAAACGTCTCCATGGTGACTTAGCATTCTGGAATGTGCTCACAACACTTTAAAATATCCAAAGATGGGGTCATTGCTGGAAAGTGTCGGTAACCAGGCAGCAAAGGCAGGTACAGCACAAAAGGACACTTGCTCCAATTGTGGCTGACAAGTCATGTCTCTGCAGCAACTATGGTCCTCTCAGGGGCTCTGCCCATGATGTCTGGGGACTGGCTGCTGAGACTGGGGTGAGCTGGTACTTGCTGCAGATGGTCAGATCGAACCCCTGGATGGAGGTTGAGGATGCTCCAGCAAAGAGATGGAGCTGCCCTCATCTCGCCCTTGACCAAGCTGCATATAACCAAGCAGTCCAGGATTTACAAGGGTTATCACAGATCTCATTAAAGGCACCTGGGAGGTGGAAATCTTCTAAAACATTGGCCAGCCAGACCCAGACCTTCTGGTAGCAGCAAAGGAAGTAAAAACAAAGCAACACAATGCCAATACGGCAGCCTGACATTTTACTATCTCACTCATAGGGAAATTATTTGAATCAAATAACCTCCAGGACTTAATGTCCTGCTAGAGACACAGTATTTACAGCACTATCACCATGCGTCATCGCTTGCTGGCTGGTATGTATGATCTCATCAAGAAAATTCTCATCCTCCCAGAAGAACTGAGAGTTTTCAGAGGATGTAATTATGGTCAAACATGCAATAGTTTGCAGCTATTTGCCCTTGGGATAACAGAAAAAAATTCCCATCAGCTGAGACAGAGGGTGTGTTGTTTTCATCAGCCCTGTAACCTTCTCCATTAACATCTTCATTTCACTGCCCAGTAACTGCCACGTATTAACGTTCTGCAGCATGGAAACCTTGTATGACAAAATTAAATTGTTTGTATTAGAGAGTGAAAAAACACATGGCTTGCACAGAATCCTCCCTGTAACACAGCCATAATAGTTCTTGATACTTACCCCAGATATTATTCACAATATCATTGTTCTTGGTTAACTGAATCAAGTTGCACTCTGTGATCAGCTTTGTTAGCAGCACAAGAAAGCTGAATAGCAGCCTGTCTGCAGCCTTCTCCTCCTCCTCTGCAGTTATCTAATAAAATCAGCAAGTCAAGAAAAATGCTTATGAGAACCTGAAGACGGTGCTTATGTACCCTACTAGATGAATTTCAGCTCAACTCTGCAAAGAAACAAAAGACTTGTATCCAGTTCCCAAAACAAAGAGCAGAGAAGCACCCCCACAACAGCATTTCCTCTGGAGACTAAACCTCTGCAGGAGATTGTTATTAGAATAATTCTTTTTTTATATAGACGTTACTGTAACAAACTGTTAGGTTTCTAAAGAAAAGCAATTACACACATTGTGTATCATTTACGTCTATACAGGTATTTGTGCGCTTTTGATTATCACTATGAGAGCCAAGCTGAGTAAAGATCTGCCTGTGTCACCTGGGAAGCCCCAAGTTGTTATGACAACACTGTGTGCACTGTGTTTTACTAAATCACCTTCAGGTCCTCATCCTGCCTGCAATCACCAACTGGCTTGATATAACCAGTCATGGTGCAGCACAGGAGGTGATTACACTGCATTTCTCCTCACTGAAGACATTTCATTTTCATCTCTTGCAAATTCACATACTCTGAGGTTCTTCCCTCTTGTTTAGTGTGTTGCCCTCAGGCATTAGTATTAGATAATCATTAAGGTTGAAAAAGACATCCAAGATCAAATCTAACCATCATTCCAACACCACCATGCCTACCAAACCATGTCCTGAGGTGTCACATCTACATGATTTCTGAACACCTCCAGGAATGGTGACTCCACTACTCCCCCGGGCAACTTGTGCCAATGCTTCACCATGCTTCCAGTAAAGGATTTTTTCCTAATCGCCTATCTAAAACTCCCCTGATGGAATGTGAGTCCATGTCTTCTCATCCTATCACCTGTCACTTGGGAGAAAAGACTAAAATCCACCTCCTTTCAGATAGTAAGGTCCCCTCTCAGCTTCCTCCAGACTCAATAATCCCATTTCCTTCAGCCACTCCTCATAAGACTTATGCTCCACACTGTTAACCAGCTTTGTTGCTCTTCTTTGGATGTGTTTCAGCCCACTCATTCAGCCTGTCCAGATCCCTCTGAAGACACTGTCTAGCCTCAAGCAGATCATCACTCCAGCCCAATTTGGTGTCATCTCAAGCTTACTGAGGGTGTGCCCTCCAGATCTTTGATAAAAGTATTAAACGAGACTGGCCCCAGCACTGAGGCCTGGGGTTGTTATTCTGAGTTAATCACATGTAATAAGAAGAACTTTCATAAAACGAAACCAGGAAACTTTGAAAGACAAATCTGTAGATAACACTAAACAAAGCAGACAGTCACAAGTGATGCACTCTGACCTTTCATGCTTACATGAATCTGCACTAGCAGACACATTTCTCAGTTAAACAGATGTTATCAGTGTGACTGTCAGGCTGTTTTCCAACTAAACAGATTCTAACTCATCCCAGTGCTACCTGTGCACCCTACCATGCTTTCTGATGGTTGTTTTTATAAAGACACTTGAAACAAAAACCCCAAAGTTCCTCCTTTCCTGTCACCACGGGAAAGACTAGCAACAGGGAAAGCTACCTCAATATAAACACTGCTACCTGCTGACAACCCATTAAGTCATACAGGGAAAGAACAAAAGCCTGAGACTCCAGGGCTGTCTCAACAGCCCCTTCCACCCACAGAAATCCTGACAGAAGCTAAGGCAAGGAACAATCTATATACTGGTTACACAGTATGGCTGTAGGCTCAGGCCAAGTGGCTTTTCTAAGTTTCTTTGCCTCTTGTATTGTAACACACAACGTCATATCTGGATTTAGAGGTTAAAAAACATGGTTCTTGAGTTAGGTCCCCTTCAGAACAAATGTGTGTTTCATGTCTTTCCTCAGTCCCGAACAGTCCCTTCTTCCCTTTTCCCATTTTCTTAATTGTCTTTCTCTATGCCTCGAGCATGGGAAAAATTACTTACATCTTCAAATTTAATTGGGTTGATTTCTTCTTCAATCAAGGTGAGGACAGCTTCGAGCCGCCGTTCAAACATTACTCCTTCCACTTCAACAAACAAACCGCATGCCTGGGCAGCCAACCTCTTGTGTGAACTCTGCCAGCAGAAAAAATAACATCCCTTGTTACTTTTTGATAATTAAATCCTGCAGTTTCCATGCACAGGAGCTAGTAGTGATCCTTAGTTTTACCTGTAGCAACAGTGTCTTAAGAGAAGCTCATTTTCAGGGTACTATTGAAAAAGGAGATGCTGCCACCCAAGGACAAAAGTGCCTGCCAGCAGAAGCTGTCCCTGCAAACACACCCTAAAACTGAATGTTTAAAGGCCTTTTCCAGCCCAGTTCCCAGTTGCAAAGTTCTGGGGATCACTTTGAATTCTTCGATTCTTCATAACCCAAGAGGTGGCTCACACCTATAAACGAGAACTGAACATCTTGGAGATGATAAGGATGAAGTGTTGAAGATCACTTACTCTACTAGTTTAGAGGGACAGGCCTTGAGTCCAGTTTGAGAATAACTAAACACCCAGACAACCAGATCAACACGGGAGATCTGTAAGATTAGGTTTGCCACCTGCTGGTGCTGCATTCTGCCTTGCTGCTGGCAGCAGAATACAGCAAGTCTGTGCTAAAGACAGCAAAAAAAAAAAGCGCCGATTACAAGGGTAAGAAAAGCCTTAAGGAATTTGCTCAAACCTTTAACCTGAGCAAAGACTACACCTGATGAAATACCTGACCCAAAAGAGGAACTGATAGAAAGCAGTGCAATGCAGCTGGGAAGTCTGTGGGATGACCCAGAGCACCAGCAGTTCCTTACATTTCTGCAGCTTTTTGCAGCTGTACCATTTCTTGCTATTCTTACTAGCAAGAGCTATAGCACCGAACGTGGCTTTGAAGAGCTTTTATGTGAAGCTGAGTCTTGCCCACACTCCTTTCCTAGAAGTGCTAAATCAGGCATAACGGAACCCACCCATCCACCAGACCTGGTAGGAACAACCTCTAGCTTGCCTTAGTCTTACTGAGCCACAGGACAGAACTCAGACCTAGTCAGTGAAAAGACCAAAGAATACAATACCTTCTTGCTGTGGAACCACTCTGTGACCAGCGAAAACATCAGATCTTGCTTTTCATTGCTTATCTTCTGGAGGAGAGATTTACACGTCAAAGCTGCCATCTTTTTGCATTTGGCGGAGTCGTCATTTATCATCATCATACAAAGAGAGATAAAAAACAGCCCGCAGTATTTGTGGAGGAGATCCTAGAAAGAAACAATCATTAGTCAACTGCACATTCCCCTGGCATTTACAGGAAAAAAGCAGGGTATATGTTGCACTGCACAGAGAACGTCAGCCCTGAGTGAGCTTCACTTCAAGTGAACTGAAAGGACGGGATGGTCGAGTTGCTGGAGCACACAGGGAGCGTACAGCAGCCCTAGTCCTCTCCCAGCTCTGACTTGCTAAGTTGCTATCCCAGGGACATGTTAAGTGCCAAATTTTAAAGGGTATTTTCATGCCTGGCTCTCACTGAAACAGGCTCAAGTCCCCCAGCACTGAAGCAATCAGCCCAAAGGTCTGTCTCAGAGATAATAACTCTTAGCTACTTTACAGAGTTGCTAGGAACCCAGTTGAGATACTAAATCTAATCAGACGGTGGTGAAGCACAGCTTACTGAGCAGAATTTCTCTTCCTTCCTTCTAAATTCCTGCTGGATTGCACTTCTCTCAGTCTCCTAAATGCTCAGTCAAGCTCCAGCTGCAGAGCTTCAAAGCAGTTTAGCATTTTGCGTGTTACACTGCATAGATGTAGTTATTTTTTAGCTTCCATTTTGATCCACCTCACTGAGAAGCATTTCCCCTCCGATCAGGCCAACAAAACATGTATGGTACATCACATACCAGTTCAGTCAGCAATCTCTCTCATGTATGTTGAAACTTCCCCACAATATAAATCTCTAGACTTTACTTTCTATTAATACCTCATTTCCTAAACTGGTTTTGTTTATTCTTGGTATAAATCACCACCAAGTTTATCAAAACTCCAGCTGATAGAGCTTTATTTTACTTGCAGACTGAGCACAGTAGATAAAGAAGTACTGCAGACTTTCCAGCATGTCATTTCTCTTTTGAAGCAAAGCCAAGTACTTTGGAGATAAGTGAACATTCGGCTCATGATAGGAGATAATAGGAACTACCGAGTGCTTCAAAAATAAACTGCTCTGAAAATGTTGTTACTGCAAGCTGCAGTAACTGCTTAATGCTTGGAACACTAAGGAGTGCTCATTACCTTTGGGAACATGTCAAGGAGGTACGCGATCATCTCCAGTGCCGATTCCCTTCCAGTTTCATACTCGTACCTGTGAGGAAACGATTAATGGTTATGGCTGTGTTAATACTCTGGAAAGTTGTTAACAATTTACAAGAATGGCCAATGCCAGAAACACACACTACAGGGATCTTTCTACAATAGCTATCAGAAGCAGCCGGGCCCATCAGCTCCATCTCAGAGAACAGGCATGTGAAGACAAACAAGCAAAAAAAGGGCTCCAGGCAGCTTGAGTCAGCACAGTCGCACTGTGTTATGTTGTTGGGGAACATGATAAACTACAACCACCTTGTCATGCTCAGAAGGAAGTTTCAGTCCCACTGCTCCTGCTGAATTGGTGCAGTTGATCTCAACTGTGCCTGCAACTGCAGTGGAGACCACTGTCATGGGACAGCAGCCACTTAAATGCACATTGCATTATTCTTTCTGGATTTTCTCATTCACCTGGTTCACAACCAGTAGACCTTGTTAACCACTAAGCAAATAACAGAACCATTGCTTACAAAGAGATAAAGAACAACAAAACCAGCTATGAAACAGGAAAGAGAAAGAAGACTTCCTTAATCAAGCAGCCTGTCTCTAAAACAGGGATTTTCCATCTTGGTAGGAAAACCAAGACCTCAGCCACATCCTCTGCTCCTTATAAGCAGCCTTTTGGCAAACGAGGTGGCTGCTAAAGTCATATTTAAGCAACAAGACTCTGTTCTAACAGAAGTCAGAGATACTGTGACAGGAGAAATCTTCCTGCAAAATATGCTAAGGAGGTGTCTGGTAGCAGTCAACATGACTTAACTAAGGACAAATCGTGTCTGACAAATGTGATGGCCCTTCTATGACAGGGTTATAGCATTGGTGAATAAGGGGAGAGCAACTGATGTCATCTACCTGGATTTGGGTAAAGCAGTCGACATTGTCCCACACGACACTCTTGTCTCTAAATTGGAGAGACATGGATTTGATGGATAATCCACTCAGCTGATAAGTAACCGGTTAGATGCTACTCTCAGAGTTGTGGTCAACAGCGCAATCTCCAAAAGGAGACCAGTGACAAGTGGTGCTTCTCAGGGGTTGGTACTGGGACTGGTGCTGTGTAACAACTCTATCACTGACACGTGCAGCAGGACTGAGTGCGTCCTCAGCAAGTTTGCCAATGCCACCAAGCTGTGTGGTGCAGTCAGCGTACTAGAGGGAAGGGATGCCATCCAGAGGCACCTTGGCAGGCTTGAGTGGTGGGCCCATGCAAACCTCATGAAGTTCAACAAAGTCCAGCACAAGGTTCTGTACCTGGGTCAGGACAATCCCAAGTAAAAATACAGGCTGGGCAGAGAATGGACTAAGAGCAGCCCTGAGGAGGATTTAGGGGTCTTGGTTGATGGGAAACTCAACATGACCCAGAAATGTGTGCTTGCAGCTCAGGCGGTTAACTGTATCCTTCGCTGCATTGAAAGAAGTGCAACCAGTAGCTCTAAGGACATGATCTCCCCCTCTACTCTGCTCTCATGAAACCCCACTTGGGAGTATTCTGTTCAGTTCTAGGGTTCCCAACATAAGGAGGACATGGATCTGTTGGAGAGACTCCAGAGGAGGGCCATGAAGATTATCAGAAGGCTAGAACACCTCCTTCCATGCAAATGGGCTGAGAGTTGGGGTTGTTCAGCCTGGAGAAGAAAGAGTTCTGGGGAGACCTTGTAGTGGCCTTCTAGTACCTAAAGGGAGCCTACGAGAAAGCTGGGGAGGATCTTTTTACAAAGGTGTATATTGATAGGTCAAGGGATAATGGTATTAAACTGAAAAAGGCAGTTTTAGATTAGATGTAAGGAAGAGGGTGGTGAGGCACTGGGGCAGGTTGCCTGGAGGTTTGGATGCCCCGTCCTTGGAAATGTTCAAAGCCAAGTTGGATGAGGCTTTAAGCAACCTGGTCTAGTGAAAGGTGTCAACTGTCCATGTCAGGGGAACTGGATGATCTTTAAGGGTCCTTTCCAACACAAACTGTTCTGGGTTTCTATGATATTTTAGGAATATAAACTTACTCCAGTTGTGCGAGTATGAAATCCAAATTAGGTTTCAGCTTGTCACCAAGGGGGTAGTCCAGAATATATTTTAAGTAAATCTGAAAACAAAAAACACCATCACAAAGAGGAATATGGCCTCAAGCTCCGCCACGGTAGATTTAGGCTGGAGATTAAGAGGAGGTTTTTCACACAGAGGGTCATTGGGCATTGGAATAGGCTGCCCAGGGAGGTGGTTGAGTCACCTTCCCTGGAGGTGTTTAAGGCACGGGTGGATGAGGTATTGAGGGACTTGGTTTAGTGTTAGATAAGAATGGTTGGACTAGAAGATCCGATGGGTCCCTTCCAACCTGGTTGTTCTGTGATTCTGTGAATTACATGAAACACTCAGGAAAGCTTGTAATGGTTATCAAAAAAAAAATTAGTGATGGAGCAGTAAGTTTACCAGAACGATCCCTTTCATCTTGTTCGTATTACACAAGGGACCAACTACTGCTCTCAAGCTCTGTGCCCAGAACGGGATCTGCAAGCATTTGACAACTGACATATCAGTCTTTAGAGTATTACTGTGATTTCTGGTAAGAGAGATTCTGCATCCTTCAAAATTCATCCTTTAACTATGGAAATGCATTATTTTGTTATGCACAGCTCCTGCTGCATCTGTATCCCAGAGCTTGAAATGAAAGCAATCAATTCTGCCTTTTGGTTGATTTTATCTTGGAAAAAATGAGGAAGACATCATGGATTTATGGCAAATTCTCTTCTGCTAGGATTCAAGAAAGGGCAAGGCTCTTAGTTAGGTGGGCCTATAAGACTCCAAAGGAGGGATCATGTCATGTGTCAAAGTTGCTGAGCAGCTCTCTGAAGGCACATCACAGCAAGCAGTCATCTGTGATTCTGCTACACATCAGTGACAAGAACTAAAGTCAGCCAGGTAACGAGGGGATCAAGGATTAGTAAGAGGAGGGAAAGAAGTTAAGGGTTCAGCAGGACTAAGGCACGTGTCTGTAAAAGCTGGGAAATGGCCACACTAAGCCCTCTAGCCTGTTAGCCAGCCCGAAGCGAGATGAGAGACTTTCCATTGCACTCACCTGTCTGCACTGGACTCGCACTGGCTCACTCTGACCAGTGATGGCCAATTGGGCAACCTTCTGTAGCACATCATCAATTTCGGGAACCATCAGCTTCCTGGATAAAATAGCCTAAAATGTGAAAGCACAGATGGAGTCACGTCCTTTTGCTTACACAGTGTGAGATGCACTACTATACCCTGGAACTATGCTAGCCTCGGGGTGTACATTAACACTGACTTTTACACATCTTCAAACGTATCCAAAGCAATTTTAAAAACAAACAAAACACAGTGTCTTAAAAATCTGTATCTATTTCTTTTGGACCACACAGAATACCTGGTCTAATGATTAGGCATGTTGATTCTTAGAAAAAAAAATCTTCAGCTCCAAACCCACCCCCATATGCGTACGTGTAAAACAGCCTCCCAAACAATTTTAAAGAGCGACTACAGGTCAAACAGAAAAGCTTTGCTTCTTTACCCCCATAACAGTGAGCCCTAATAGCATTCTGTGGCCTGTTCCTGATGTGTGATTATAGAGTCTTTCACCAGGAGGCAGAATTACTGCCACTTCAGTGGCTCACAGAACCTATGCATCTCCTGCACAGAAATACCTTGAGAAGGCCAAAGGCAGTGGCTTGTCGTGATGAATCATAAATATCTTCTTCAGCAAAGCCAAGCAACACTTGGAGTTGTTTGCTTGTTATCTGACTCTTTGCATTCTTCACAAGTATTGTTACACACTACAAAATCAAATTGCACATTGTCAATACACATGCACAACCATATAGCATAAGCCCACATCAAAGCCTGATACCGCTCAGGTCTGAAAAGACAAACTGCTGCTCTGAAGCATGCAGCTAACACTATTCTCAGGAAATTTTGCTTCAGCTGGCAATTTTGAGACAAAAACCGGATACAAGCAAATACACTACTTCAGACCAGTCCTTGAAATGAGTGGGGATGCCCACAGACAACAATGATCTGTGAATGACACAAGAACACAGCCAGGAAGCATGAAAAATTCTTCTGGCATTGTCATTCAGCACAAATTACTCAAACTTTCCCTTATGATCAATTAAGTTATAATTAATTCAGCACCGCATTTAGAAGACATCTACAGGAAGACACTGCATACTGTAAGTGGAGTTATTACTACAGTTTATCATCCCCTTCCCTTGTCCCACTTCAGGTGCCTGGGTTTACTCCAAAGAATCACATTGAAATAAAATCATTCAAGGATAAAAACTGATGTCTCTTAGAAGACAGGATGGTAACAAGATACTAGTATAAGGAAGAAAGAAGGCAAATATGCTTCTGCAAAAACACTTATTCAGATCCAAGTTGTGCATTCTTGAGGCATAATTTTCTTAAAGTTTGCATTTGGGAAAGAATCAGCAAATATTTCTCTCACTACCTTGTGATCTCCAGACTCTCTCCCCACAGACAGCTGCAAGAGTGATCTGCAGTTGGAAGAGTCTCATTCTACAAAGTCAGTCCTAAAGCAGAAAAAGCAGAGCTGGGTCTGACTTACTTTGAAACAGCTCACAACCAGATGGAAGTTCTGGCCTTTGGCTATTCCTGTCTTGGCAAATTCTTTCAGCAAGAGGAAAAGCTGCTTGATCAGTGCCTCCAGATTCGTACTAACAGAAGGCAAAGGGAACTTTAAAATCCATACCAAGGACTGTAGAGCACCAGTTATCACCTGTAAGAAAGAGCCAAGGGACAGTGTGTACTATGACACTGAAAGAACTTTTTTCTCCCTTTACTACAGACATGGTAACGTTATCTGCAACAGTGGTGAAAGGCAATTGCTAACAAAACCAAACCCTTTCAAACCATTACCTGATTTTCTAGCTTTGATTTTAGTAGGTAAAAACATTAATCTGCTCATTCAGCAGATGGCAAGAACTCTTTCTGAAGCAGAGGTGCCTTCGAGACACAGAAGCTACTCTGTCAAAAGAACAGGTCACTTGAAAGTTCTGCTCCAGATACCTAACAGCATGAGAGACACGCCTTCCATTCCAGGGAAACTCAAGGTTCAACAGATTCCCTCCTAGGCACAAGTTAAACTCAAAGCTGCCCCAAGAGGAGGCTGCCTATGGTGCTTGAAATAAAGGCATCAGAGCTGTATCAGAAGAAAATACAGTTGTGACAACACTGCTCCCAGCAGCCACAGGACCTCATGAAACTCCTTACAGAGAGCCTATGACATCTGCAAAGTCCTTGTATGTAAATGCTCCAGGAGAACTTGTCTGCTAACAATTTCATCTGCACACCTATGAAATCAGGTTTGAAATCTGGATGGGTTTTTCTTCTCTTGCAGATCAACTGTAAGATGATATTTGTGGGCAGGAGCCTTCTTAGCAGAACAGACAGAAAAGACAGACTCCAGCTCAGAACTGTACCTTGACATCCATAGATTTCAGACAGTCTATAAGCAGCTGAACAAAAGGATCTAACATTTCCAAAGCATGCTCCTCAGAAGAATTTACTTTGGACCTCTTCAGGCTCATGTGCAGCAGCTGGAATAGAGAACACAAACATTCATATTTAAGTCGGGCTGGGTCTTAAATAAGTCAAGTAAGGCCCCATATTGTTTCAGTTTATAGGAGAATTTATGCCATATCTCATTCAAATATCTGCAACAGGCTGAGCACTTCTTATAGCTCTCTAAGGGACACCATTAGAGTTACCACATGCAAAATGAAATTAAGGCTTAGTGGCTGGTAACACGATATATTCAGAATACCTTCCTTAGAATACTCTTAAAAAAAAAAAACCCAGACCCCAAAACTGCAAAGTTTTGTATCTGAGGAGATCCTTACCCGAAGTCCTGAATCAACCAATATATATGTGTTAGTCCTGCTGCTGACACGTGCTTTCTGCCCTCCTCTTGTGGGAGTGGGTTGGAGTAGCAGGCAGCTCTCTGGTTGCAGCCTAGGATCTGGAGGAGGGTCAACTTTTTTTCTGAAAAGCAGCGTATGAGAAAGAGGAATATTCAGATTTCAACCCTCTCCACAACAAGCTTGCTGTTGGGAGTGAACAGCTTGACTGCGCTCAGCTGCCGCCCACACAGCAAACAAAAGCAGGTCACAGCCAGAATACAATAATATAAAATGAACTTAAAGCAGCATGACAGATGGGACCATCAGACTTGAGAACAATGTCACTATTACAAAGTTATCTGCAAAGTTATCTGATTTGTATTACACCCCTATCTGTTTCTTTCCTGTGAGCAGACAAAAGTCTGGTAGTTCCATCAAGCAAATATACCTCCCACCACCACCCCCATTACTTCATTTACTGGTATTTAATTCAGTTTCTGATAGCTTACAAGAACTGCTCCAAGGAACCTGCAAACAGCTGTAAAGTTTCCAGAGCAAGACAGCTACATAGTGCAGGAAATGCAAGATGTCCAGATCCAGTTCTGAGCAGTGGCAGTCGGAGAGGAAACCCAAAGGTTCACCCTGACTCCTGCTCGAGCACTGAAATTTCTCTCGTTCCTGATCTACCTTGAAAATATCCAGGACTCCAAGCACTTCTTACATGCCAGTTTGTAGCTCTGTCCTAAATAGTGCACCCTGTTCCTTCATCCAAACACTCAAATGCATTCATCAGCTTACCAGACAGTGAAAAACCTAACTGAAGGCCCTGACCACTTGCCAGACCATGAGTTCAGGAAGCGATCAGCTCCATTTCCAAGCTTTCTCCTTGCCCTCTGACTGCCTTATGACTTTACTTACATTTAAAACAAAAGACAAATGAAAGCAAGGAAATCCTTATACATTTGATTGTTTGGATCGGAGAGCTGCCATTTCGGCAAGCAAACTTCCCAAATGATGACAGGACAACCCAGATAACATCTTGGAACTCACTTGGTTTTCTCAGTGAGTAGAGGCAAATTTTCACTGATGAGACCATGACTGAGGAGGAGAAGGGACTCTGCATTCATGTCTGAATTGAAGATCAGTCCTGCCATGATGTGACGCAGTGCCTCATGCACCTTCCGGACTATCTTCAAGCTTGTAGTGTTCTCCAGAATCTGCAAAGACAACACCATCCATGAGAGTCAGGAGGGCAATGACCTGCCGTATGTATTCAGAAATCAAGGAGAAAGTCAGAGCAATTTCTCCCTCATCACCTACTGCCTTAAGTCCCCAGCTCTTTACAGGAATAGCATCCATTCCTTCAGCTCTGCCCCAACATCCCTTCCTTCCTCTCCAGTCACTTCTCAGACTTCAGCCAGTTCATCCATCACCACCAGGATACTCCAAAGCTCATTAACAAATGAGGGCTCCATTTCTGCATGAGTTTGCACTCTACTCAAACCAAAAAAGCATCTCTGGAAAGGCAATTATTGCACTTGGATAGAGCCTGATATCTTCTTCATAAACAAAAGAAAAATTGGAAACCAATGTGGGATTATACAGAAAATGTCAGAGTAGCCACCTGTAGGCTCCACAGTTTCTTTTAGAACTGAGACTGCTCAGAGTTAAGAAAGACTCTAGTTGACTTTTCTTACCTCTTTCAAGGGCAGAATAAGTTTTGTCACCTGCCCCTTTCCTATGAACTTTCCAAGAATTTCATAGGAATCAAAACTCTTGCTTTTGCGTGCTTCCATGAGCTTAGAGACAATTCCTTTCACTTCCTTCTCTTCAGCTATGTTCCCAAATAACTCTTGGTTGAAAATCTGTGGAAATCAGGTGAAAGAAGTGAATGAGAGGAGCAGAAAAACAAAGCCGGATTTCTCCAGTATCTGCAGAACAACACTATTGTTTCCCCATTCACAGAAGAAATAATTCTCCAGGTTTCCCACAAATCATGTTTATGTTTCCTTTCTCAAGATCAAGCACCCCAGTTCAAGCACACCAGATGAAGAAGCTGTTCTCTCCCCCCACTGTGGTGTTGTAATACAAGAAGTGGGACTGCAATCGGACCAAGACATCCAAATATACCCTGTATGGGTGCCAGTTGAGCCTCTGGGCTCCCTGGACCACACTGATTAGATGCCTGCTGACTTGCTCAGATATTTAGATTACAGGGAAACATAGCTACATATCTTAATGCTGAATCCATTTCCTCTTAGGATGAAGGGCTCAATATGCAGCCCCGGAGATACTTTGCTACTTTACACAGGATGTGTTGATGCCTCAGTAACAAA
Source organism: Coccyzus lansbergi (assembly GCA_033558105.1). Taxonomy (NCBI): domain Eukaryota; kingdom Metazoa; phylum Chordata; class Aves; order Cuculiformes; family Coccyzidae; genus Coccyzus; species Coccyzus lansbergi. The sequence goes on from JAUMJK010000293.1 coordinate 244,736, forward strand.
ACAGTCTTCTTCGTTTGCAGTCACACACAATCAGCCCTCTTTGCCATTAAGCCTGAAACAATCTACCCAAAACATTCTCCTCCCAGAGCCTGCCCCAGGCACTTCATAATGCTCTTTAATCTTGAATAGTTTTTACCTCAATCAGGATATCTAAGCAGGGGTCCAAATCACCAGCACTAAGCCTGGTAGCAAGGCCCTTCAGTAACAGGTTCACAGTGAAAGTCAGCACGTGGAGCTAGAGGAAAAAGAGAACAGATGAAGTTTCCAAGTCCCTGCATATAGTTCTTTAATAATACTGGATGGAGAGACTTCCACAACAGAGACATCACAACTCACACACTGCACCTGAGCTCTCACTACAGAAAAAAAATCACTTGGAGGACAAGAAGAACAAGCAGGAAGAGGATTCTCAGACCCTCCACACACTGGCAAGAAGGTCAGAATCTCCCCTTCCCCAGTGCTCTTCCTTGTATTTTCAGACTGTGCTAATTGGCACTTTCACTGTTAGAGCTCATGCTACTCCACCGTGTTAATTCACACAGAAAATTATTCCTACCCCACTGTGGAAACGTGAATTAACAGTCAGAGCCTTGGTTCTTGACCCAGGAAGCAAGACTTCAATTAGCATCACCACACAGTGTCTGTGCAGTCTCTGTGGCAACTCACCTCAGATGACGCTTGGCCCTAATAAACTTTCCAGAAAGATTCCTACTAATTTTCTTTGAACCAGAAATTCATCCTCCACATCCAAACCTCAACTCTCCACTGGGAAGACAGAAATTCTCTCTCCTTCCCTGCTTAGACTCAAATGACTTTGGTTTCAGACCTTCATTTAACACTTGGCATAACAAGGACTGATGTAGGTACCAGCATTAGAGTTTAGTCGTTTTACACCCTGCTATTCTACCAGTGGCAAAACAATTTCAGCAGCAACTTCCCCTTGGATTCTCCTCCTAATACACTAAAAAAAGCCTAGAGAGAGCAGAAGAGGAAGAATTTCAGCATTACCTGGTATCCATGGACGAGAGTGGACTGCATCTCTTTTAAGATGTATAGAAGGTAACGCACTCCCAACACTTCCATGATTTTAGTGAGTGTGTTACGGGCAACGTCCCGGATTTCCTGAAATCTGTTCCTCAGAAACGTGCAAACTTTCAGCAGGATGCTGGAAACAGAGATAGACAGCTTAGTTCACCCTCAAACAGAGCAAAGCCAATTACACTGCTAGTTAAGGAGGCTGTTTTTCAAGCATGTTTTAAAACCAGAGCTACACTTGAAGCCAGACTCACAGAAAGGTTTTACAGCCATACATACACCCCTACTGTTTTTCAAGACACTTTACAGACTATCCTTTTTTTCTGTACACTATCCTTCCCACAGCTCTGCCACCCCTACACATTTATTCTTTCAAACTTAGTGTTATGGAAGTCCAATGCTGACAGGGAGGAAAGTCACTAGGAAAATAAGTTTACAAAAGAAGTATTTAAGGACTGTTACGATGTCCCTCTTACATTTAGCCCTGTACATGACCATAGCTTGAGAAAGGTGCCAGCACTCATTCCCAGCATTTAAGGAGCTGCAACAGGATTTACCTTGGAAGGTTAGCTTCCATCACTTCTTGGGGAAGACACTGCATCATCCTGACCATTGCAAAAGCTAACGGAATACGAACCACCTCGTCATCATTCACAACGTTGGATTTCACAAGCTTGTGTTCATCATCTCTTTTAACCTTTTTAAGACAGAGCAAGACAAAACGCACTTCTAATATACGTAAATAAATCCTTCTACTCAACAAATCCTTGCCAACAACGCAAGCTGCTGTCCTCTGATGACTACAGAAAAAAACCCAGACAGTTAAAGGACAAGTGAAATAAATCCTTTGTGTTTTCAATGCAGACACTAAGTCAGGCGCTAGCAAGTGGCTGAGAACTTTTCAACAGACTGCACAAAGTGAATTGTTTCACTTGTGATTCAAGTCAGGAAGGAAGCCGGGAAGTGAAGACATCACACCCACACTGACCATAGGGTCTGTCAATAATCTTAATGACATTCTCAAAAAGGATGAACCCTCTTTTGTGCTTTCAGGTGGACTCTCTCCAGCTGCACCTTTTTTTTTTTTTAACATGTGCTGCATTTCCACTGAGCTCTTTGAAGTATCACCTTAACTCTTATAGTAGCAACACAAGTCTGCAAAACACATTTCCAAAGCCAACTCCTTACCTTTGCAACAATACACCTGTGCAACTTAGGCAAGATGTTGACTGTAACTGTATCTTGAATGTGTTTGATCAGACATTCCAGTTCTTCTTTATTTCGAGGTAAGAAACAAACAGGTTTGGCCACTTTCTCAGCAACTCGAGATGTCTCAGCTGCATGCTCAGGTTCTGTGAGCTTCTCAGGGAGATTCTCCCCTTTGTTTTTCTCAGCCATTTCCTCTTCCCCATCACTCTGCTCCAGCTCCATGGCTTCTTCAGTCTCCATCATTGGCTCAAGGTCCATTGCAGCAGTTTCTGTTAAGTAATTGTCAAAAGTACAGGTAAATATACAAGTTCACAAAAATCAAGCCCTTAAAAGAAGACTCTTGTGATGGTTTATGTTCTGGACAAAGCTCCTAGCTATCATCACCACAGCAAACAATCAGTAAGCATCAGAGTTGTTTTCCTGGATAGAGAAGCTCTGACATGCCATTTTCTGATAATCACCCCTCAGGACTGGGTGTAACGCAAAGACTAGGTTACGCTTTGACTGAAGTCCATCGACAGCTTAGCAAAGGCCAGTGTGCTTGAACCTTAGAGAACTGCCATTCACTTACATTTGAGAATTTCACAAGAGGTACTGACAAAAACAGCTGTGAGATATGCTCCTCCTTCCTCAGAATATCCCAAATGCTAAAACATATAACCACAATGGTGAAGAAACCAAAGACGTTGCTGCTTCTCATGAAAACGCATGGGAAGCAAAGCCAGGATATACAGCACCCTGGTTAGGCTGCAGATAACAATGAAAGAAGCCAATATCAAGTTAAAAAACTTCAGATGTGGCAGCAGCAACAAGGGTGGATACAGACCTTGGACAACAACAAAGGTTTGCATACATCTGACCTGGGCTGTTTTAGCTTATGGCCTGGGATAGAGATGGTTCCTCCTGCACCTCTCCTCACTGTATCAACACACAGGAGGACAGTCTGCATTGCTCCTGAGGAGGTAAGTCAAAACTAGCTTTCCAAAACGCACATTTTAAAAAACTAGGGGAGTAGCTAACCTCAAGAGTAAAACACAATTTTGACTTAGCTGCACTTTCAGCAGTTAGAGGTAGTGTTTCTACAGTCAAGAGCAGAAAGTTCACCTTGGTTCTCAACGGTCAGAAGCTGCTTTTCAAGTGTTTCATGGTCAAAGTGAAAGGCTTCCAGCACTGTCTCTAACAAGCTGTGGAAGGAAAACATAGAGGCATCAGCTCTTGACCCCAAAATGAGAAGCTGCATAGACCAACACAATGGAAAATCTTAAAAGATCTTTTTAAAAAAAAACATTCTGAGTTGGTGACAGTAGAGCTTAAGTTTATCTTGAAGTAACAAACCATGAAATAAAAAAAGGCTGTTTTTCAGTTAGATGCATTCAGTAACCTAGCTCACTGTGAAACCTCACAGACAGTGCTGGAGATATCCCAGGAGCAGAAGCTGCTACTGCTGACAAGCATTTAGTGAGACACAGTGTGAGAAAGCAACGAGCTGTTAATCCCTCATAGCTCCAATCCAATTGCAAGGCCATGCCTGCTTTCACTTGCATAAACCCATCTCAAAGTGGGTAATCTGACATCCCAATGAAGAATCTAAAATCCAAGTGATGCTGGATTTTGAATTGCAGTCTCTGGAGGAACCGAAAGTGGCATTGCTCAAAGTACCTACCTGACTCCCAACTTTGGACTGATCTGTCCTGTTTGCAGAACATGGATGAAATGCTTTAAGTGGTACAAGTACGCTGACCATGAGAGGTGTCGGCAGACAGATCCAATAACTTCAACTGAGGCTGTTACCATATTTTCATGCTGCCCAAACAATAAAACAGTTGCTGTTAACATTCATGTTGAACATATCTCTAAAACATAATTTATGAAAATCAAGAAGATGCAATGTCTGTCTAGTGGGGATGCTTAATGTTAAGTTCTTATAGATCTCCTCTCCATCACCAAGTAAAAAATTAAATAAAATCACAGTTCACCAAGCAGATCTCCAGGCCTACTTCCTCCAAAATATTTCATTACACATTTAATTTTATTCACAACTAAATCTATGGGCCTCACTTATTCACTTGTGTGAAGAACTAAAAACCAGTCACGATATCTAGCCACAGACACAAGGCATATTGCTGAACTATGCTGATCACATAGAAATACACGATTAAACCATTTCTGATGGGAAATAACATGTGTTTGTTTCTTCACTAAGGTTTCAATCAATAAACTCTACTGCCAAACAGTGACTAATCTCACAACTAAACAGAAAGAGAGCAGTTTGGAGACAGAGGCAAAAACCCAATAATAACCTAATTACAAAAAATGCAAATATAACTTCAAGTAAAAAAATGAACACCAATCCCCAAGCAGTTAAGGGATCCACATCTGAGAAATAGGACAGGTTTGGCAGATATAGGATTGGGCTCAAACTGCATCTGCACCTTCAGCACTCATTCTGCCATCAAAAGAAGCACAGCACTCCTGTCTGAAAGGGGAACACTCTCCCCACAGACCTATCAGCCTTTTAAAGTGGTTAGTCTTTTAAGAAGAATGGTACAGAGGAAAGGTAAAAACATTCAAATGCGTACATTCAATTGAAAAACCTACCTTAAGCATTTTTTCATTAAAAATGGCAGCAGTAGCATAAGGCATGATGTAGTTCTGCAGGGATTTAGAAGACAGCACTAGCTTTTGTTCAGTGAGCTGCTTTGCCAGTTTCCTTAGAGCTCGTGCCCTCCTGTGGATCTGAGAAAAGCATATGAGACAATAAATGAGATGGCACTTGAATCTACAGCTAGCACAAACTTTAAGCAGTTCTGAAAATGCCCTAATTTTAAGTAATGGCACATGGATATTATGGCCATTTCCAAAAGCAGGCCACACCTTTTCCTTCAGTCTCTGGGCATTCACTAGCCTTTTGCCTCAATAAATATTCCAACTCAATGGGATTTTTCACTGAGAATCCACAACCATAGCACTGCCACCTTCAGGTATCAGACAACGCAGGCAACTGATGCAAGATGAGAAGACCAGATGAAATTACAAGGAAAAAAATTAAACTCTCTGTATATCAGCAGATGTAGCAAAGGCTCTCTCTGATTGCACCACTAAAAGCAGAAGAGATGTTCCATTTTAATACTACAAGAAAGATCAGGAGAACTGGTTTTGTGCAACATTTATATTAAAAAGGCCTGTGAATGAAAAGCAGTGCAGAGCCTCTAACACAGACAATCAGGGAACAGGCTAGAAAAAGTAGAAAGACCAGTTTCCTGCTTATGCCAGAGACATCCTCAGGACACTGTTGCTGACCCTGGGCTGTGCTCCACACAGGTTGTAAACTGGAGTTGCCTGCTCAAAATTAGGAACAGTCACTTAAAATGAAAGCAATTCTTCTAGCTACATTAGAAAGAGATACAAAACAGTGCTGCTAAATCATAAACCCAAGAAACAGATAGAAATATAACTTTCTTTCACAATCACCCATGTGATGATGCCCACAATCTCTTTTATAACAGTATCTAATGATATTCGTTCAATTTCTCTGCAAAAACAGTGCACAGATGCTTTGAAAACATTACCCCACAGCAAAACGCTTTTGCTCTGGCAGAGGGGAGAGAGGCACTACAGAATGCCTGTTGCCTTTTACCTGCATATGTTTCATGTTCTCAAAGAAGTCCATGTCGGGATCGTGGCGATTGGTCAACTGGACCAAATCCTGAAATTCGGGATTTGCTGGGAATGTTTGAATGAGGCAGGAAAGCAATGATGTGTAGTCCTGCTGGATGCTCTGCAAATAGCAAGCAGTCAACATTAAGTACCCCTTGGAGAAGTTGTTACACGCTCCTCAGAACAGCAGGGCTGTCATTCACAACTGCTTCAGGTTAGCAAGTTCTACTCTTTGGTAAAAGCAAAAACACCTGTAGTTAGGACTGCACATAAATTACAGCTTCCCCTCCAAAGCACAAGCTAAAACTAAGAAAAGCTTAACAACTGCAAAGAAATACAAGACAGCTGAGTTCTACAACTTTTTAGATTTTTATAAGATTTGAAATGAAAGGTAAGTTTCCATTGGGCACCCGCATTTCTTGTTCCAGGAATGAACCTGGAAAACTCATCCATAGAATGTCTCATATACCCTAGTGTCCTGAAGACAGCTGGAGATGTGTAATCAGATAGCACTGACTTACCTCAGTCTTACTCTTCAGACCCCTTCTCACAGATTCCAGAAGAGTGTGCTGGATTAGCTCCTTGTAGTCGTCTTCTGTGTGGTCGATTTCTGCCAGTCGGTGGATAAAACTGGTCAAGCAGAGGCTTGCGTTGTCACTAAGAGCCATATCCCCTAGCTGAGTGGATGAAGAAATTGTAGGACGTGAGTCTGGGTATGACACCTTTCTCTCCCTGAAAGACTGGACTGAACAGTATTGCTGGACACAACATAACAAGGCCTGCAGAGATCCAGTAACTCTTGAGACCCTTCCTGTACAACTTCCAGTCCTGAATAAACACCCACCCTTCCAACCATGAAAAACTCCTTTAGATTTACCAGCAGGTCAACACAATCAGTAAACGTATCAACAGAAAGAAAAGCATCCTTTCAAGACTGTAATAAGCCTTTTATAGAGCACAAATTGACTGAACAGTTTCAGACCTCACTGACAGAAAGGCGCACTGCACTTGGGTGAGCCTTGTTGCCGCACTCTATTTGCCCTTCCGGACATAGAGATGAAAAGGCAAGCAGACAAAACTTAAAAATAGGTGTTTGTAAGAAGACTCAAATAATGTTCTCTGAACGTTATGCAGTGTCAAAAAAGAGCCAACAGAAATAACTGCAAAGTTAGATTTATCATGGATACATAATGCGCAAAGTAAGAGAAGGAACGTTCAGCCAACCTGTATAGTGTAGAAGCAATTGTGCAAAACGGGGATGAGGAAGTCAATATCCACTGCTTGCATTTCCTTGATGTGGGCTGTGATTGACTGGAATGCTGACAGACGTACATCGAAGTCAATATCTTCGAGATGTCGTGCATCAAAAGCATTCAGCTAAGAGAAGAGCAACAAGTTGTTAATGAGAAAGGCCTGAAACACGACAACATACTGTTGGGGAAAAGAAGTAAGGAAAGAAACCGCATACCTTAACAACATCAGTAATATATTTCAATTCACTGTCCAACTCAGATAAAGTCTAAAAAGAAACATAAAAGAAAATGGCTTAACTGTCATAGTTCTAAAAATTCAGAGAACTCAAGACTTTATCATTGAAGGAAAAAAGTAAAGAAAGTAACAGCATCAAACTTTCTTCTGTTAGAAGTTTAATAACAGCTATTTTTCTGTAAGTTGGAAGATATGTTTTTTAATTTTCTAAATGTCTACCTTGAGTTACATAAGTGGTTTTGAAGAAGTATAAAACAGCTTGACTGCTATAAGTCTGAGAGAGAAGAATATAAATAAAAAACATCTTCAGGATGCTGAAATCCATTCTTATTTCATAAAGATAGAGGATTCATTATGGATGAAATTTGATTTATTTGCCTTCCCTTACACAGAAGAACCCTGGTGATGCTCACATCAGCCAGACTGTAAGCCAAAACTTTTACAAGTCTTCATTCAGCTTAATAATTTCTATCATAACAATTCTATTACTTTCACTTAATGGATGATGTAGATTAAAAAGGGTTTTAAGCTCAGGTATACCAAAGATAAATACTGCTACTTATTTTGTTCTTAATCTCTTAGAATAAGTAAAAAAAGCACAGAAAGACGCTTAAAAATGCAATACCTGAAATACCAAGCACAACTTATGCCGTGAAACTTTGTTCTGGATGACAGAAAAAAGCTTTGCCAGTGGTTTGAGAAAGTCTGTAGGGTTTGAGCAATGCCTCAGCAAGTTCTGCACAGTCTCCAGAATATCAATCTCTGTAGCCTGAAACAGATAAATAACTGTCAATAAATTCTAAAACCTCACAAGATTATTTCATTACCTCGGGAAATACTTCAAGACACACTGTGAACTTAACTACTTTGCTATATGTTATTCAGATTGCAGATACTGAACATGAACAAAGAATTAGGGTGACACACTCAATGCAATCATCAAATCTCTCAGAAGCACTTGCTACCTTTCACTTAGACACAAGCAGTGTTAGAGAAGAGTGTCATCACAATGAAACATTTTTTTGGTGTCTTTCCTGAAATGACTCAAAGGTCAAGAGAACTAATGCAGTTTTAAAAAGCAGTTTTTCTCTAACCCGTGAAATGAACATTAACAGTACCATATACTTGTTTGACCTCCCTGAACGGAAATCATATATGGTCCCCCAGGAATTCACAGATTTAAAAACCAAGAACACTCTGTGAACAATCAAATGACCACTTGCAACACAGAAGCTACAGTTTGTTGCCTAGCGGTTCTTTCTGCAAACCAAACTTTCCTGGAGCAACTGCATGCCTGCTAAGAAAAAACAAGACCCAAGCCCTGATCCAAGGATTCAGGCAATCAAGCTCAATAATCAATAGAATCGATCACTGTAGAAGGGACCCTATTTCTGAAAACAATGTTTGACAGCAAGGGAAATCTAGACTAAAACAGTTTACCGATAGCTTTAGTGCTTAATTTATTTAATATTTTACATAAGTCTAAGCCATGGAGAGGCCCTGCTTCACTCAACTGCAGTCCATATGCTGTCAGAAACTGTCAGCCTGGACAGACGCACACTCTCCTGGGTAGAAAACTGGCTGGATGGTCGGGCCCAGAGAGTGGTGGTAAACGGTGTTAAGTCCAGCTGGAGGCCAGTGACAAGTGGCGTTCCCCAGGGCTCAGTGCTAGGTCCAGTCCTGTTCAATGTCTTCATCAATGACCTGGATGAGGGCATTGAGGGTACCCTTAGCAAGTTTGCAGATGACACAAAGCTGTGTGCAAGTGTTGATCTGCTGGAGGGTACGGAGGCTCTGCAAAGGGACCTAAACAGGCTGGACCGCTGGGCAGTGTCCAACGGCATGAGGTTTAACACGGCCAAATGCCGGGCCCTGCACTTGGGGCACAACAACCCTATGCAGAACTACAGACTGGGAGAAGCCTGGCTGGAAAACTGCCAGGAGGAGAGGGACCTGGGGGTGTTGGTCGACAGCCGACTGAACATGAGCCAGCAGTGTGCCCAGGTGGCCAAGAAGGTCAATGGCATCCTGGCTTGTATCAGAAATGGTGTGACCAGCAGGTCCAGGGAGGTGATTCTCCCTCTGTATTCAGCACTGGTGAGGCCGCTCCTTGAATACTGTGTCCAGTTCTGGGCCCCTCACCACATGAAGGATGTTGAGGCTCTAGAGCAAGTCCAGAGAAGAGCATCGAGGCTGGTGAAGGGGCTGGAGAACAGAACCTATGAGGAGCGGCTGAGAGAGCTGGGGTTGTTTAGCCTGGAGAAGAGGAGGCTGAGAGGAGACCTCATTACTCTTTACAAGTACCTGAAAGGAGGTTGTAGAGAGGAGGGAGCTGGCCTCTTCTCCCAAGTGATAGGGGACAGGACAAGAGGGAATGGCCTCAAGTTCTGCCAGGGGAGATTTAGGCTAGAGATTAGGAGGAGGTTTTTCACACAGAGGGTCATTGGGCATTGGAATAGGCTGCCCAGGGAGGTGGTTGAGTCACCTTCCCTGGAGGTGTTTAAGGCACGGGTGGATGAGGTCTTGAGGGGCATGGTTTAGTGTTAGATAGGAATGGTTGGACTAGAAGATCCAATGGGTCCCTTCCAACCTGGTTGTTCTGTGACTCTGTGATTCTGTTTGCCTGAGGAATTTAGGGAAGTTTCAGTTCTGAGATACACTTCTGTATCCAAAGACTCCTTAAGAATGGAAGAACAGAATGGAAGCAGGAGATATGGGAGTGTGTTAATATTACTGTATAATATTTGCTTCTTGTCTTTCAACAGACCAATGTAGCACTGCCCTTTACACAGCATATTCTACATAATTAACCATATTTATCAGTATTGCTGTCCAGATGTTGTGGATTTGCAGCGCACAAAATCAACAGTGAAAAAGAACATTTATTTCAAACACTGCAAGGAATTTGATGAATTTACTGCAGCGGCGAAGGAGGTAAAGACAGCATGTAGACTTTTGCAGACTTTCCCCACACAAGGAGGGGAAGGAGCCAGCCTGGGAACTGGTATTACAGCAAAGTATCTAGTGACTTGTACACATCCACCTGCAGTGGCACAGTGTTCTGAGCAGACTACAAACACACGGAAAATTAATTTCAGGCTAATAGCGAGAAAAGGCATGTAAACAACAAGACTTTTAATTGTATCTTAAACAAATACACTTTCTTGATTAGAAGAAAAATGTACTTTTAATGGTAGGGGGGAAAGTAATTTCTACTTACCTGCTCCATGTTAGTCTGATAAAGGAAAGGGAGGAGAAGGCTCACAAGCACTGAATTCTGACTCTTTTCTTGTATGAATTTGCTGATCCTACAGAATTGAGACAAGGTAGTTTACTATTCTATAACAAATGAATCACCAGTATAGAGCAAAGAACTGCCAGCACTAGTGCCATATCACAGGGTTTTGTCAGTCATACCAGGCTAACAGAGTGCACCCACCAAAATCATGGTATCAGACCAAGTATTCAGTTCTACATGACAGCAGGCATTTCTGTACCTTTCCCTATGCCCAAGAGGCACTAGTTTTGGGTACCAGCAACAGAAACAGCTAGAATCAATTTCTGAAAACTTTTTGCCTCAGTCATCAGCAACTTGCATTGGTCAGTGACAAATCCAGGTACTGATATTTTCAAATGTTAAAAGTTTAAACAGTTTGAGACACAACATTTTTTAATTTGGAGTCTATTATGAAAAACCTCTTTCTTCCTCTTTTAAACTTTTTAACTGTTTTGAGCTCTAAAGCATCACTTACTTGGAAAGTATACTCAGCTCTTTGCTGACTTGAGCTCTATACTTCTTCTTTTTCACCTTCTCCCCTTTTAACATTGTTTTGCTGAAGTACTGAAGTATGGCAGGAACATGAGGCAGAACCAAACGGCAACCTAGGCTGAGGCTCTCTGTAAGGAATACAACAATTAGCAACACCCAACTTTGTGCAGCAAGCAACAGAAGGGAGATCCAACACAAACAAGGGGGGAAAATAGACAAACGAGGTTTCATCAGTGGTAGGAAAAAAGAAATAAGTCTATGGGAGCTATGAATGTGGAGGGTAGATAGCTGCTGGGAACATTCATCAGCACTTTCTGAGACCAAATGTAACACGTCTGATCTGAGACCAAAGAAACCACACGCAGAGAACAAAATCTCTTCTCGCAGATTTCAGTAACAACCCCAGTAATTATGGGCTTATCAAAAGGTAGTGAGAAGGTTCTTCAAAGGTAGCAACCATCTCGTAAAATGGCTGGAGCATTTATAGATGTATTCCTCTTCATTCTACTACTGACCTCTTGTGTAAATCAAAGTTGCCAGAACAGGGGCACATTGGTAAGTTCTTTCCTTTCTACTACCTTTGAGTGTCACAGGTGAAGGATGGCTCCACAGCATCAAACACAGCACATCACCATCACCCTTCCTATCTACCACTCAAAGATAAAAGGAATCAATGGGATGTCTCCTTTGTCAGGGAGCACAGACTAAACACCAGTGATACAGGACCACGTGCATGCGGGAAATGTGCCTTTATATAAAACTTGATGTTAGACTCAAGGGTCAAGTCAGCAATGCAGTTCTTGAAGTTATCACATCAGTCAAAGCTGCACAGACAAAACAGGTCAACAACGCAAACATTTTCTATTCTCAGGACCCTGACACTCAAATGTGGTTCTTACCAGTCGTTAGACAAGCAGGACTTTACAGTTCTTGAGCATGCCATGACAAATTAGTACACCAATGTTTACATTTCCACTGGGAACTCTCCCTCCCCAGTATCCTCAGTCAGTTCAAAGGCAACCTTATCATAAAGTAACACCTTCATCAAAAGCATCCAGTGGGCTGGCGTTGCATGACTCTTACGTAGGCCTACCTTCTGTCATATCTCCAGTGACCATGACGACGCAGTCAGTCACGCTCAAACTGGAAACATGCTCTGTAGGTTCAAAATCTGGGCTGTTGAGAAGGCTGTCAGCTATGTCCATCACAAGACTGGATGTGGCCTCAGACAGGTTCTTGGCTGACAGTACAGCAAATACATTTGTCAGAATATCACATTCTGGGTGGTCTGGCTTCTGCTTGGCCAGCAATGGGAAATATCTGAGAGAAAAAATTATAAAAAAGGTTGGCGTAAAATTTAAGTTCATAACTTCTTTTTTTTTGTGCAAAAAGTCACACAGAAAAATAACAACTGTCTTCTATCTCAAACAAGGAAAAATCACAGAATGATCGTGTCATGAAAGACAGGATGAATAGAGGTTGAGAGGTTATCAAGTCCCTTTTCTCGCTTCAAGACAGCATCATCTAAATGTAACCCTTTCTCCACAGATATTTATCCAAGTCTTCTGTTATCCTGATCTAATACTGTTTTTTATAGAAGTTCTTCAGGACTACAAATGAGGCATCTTAAAACAGGTAGTGGATGCCTCAGCAAAGAAAAAGTAGTGAATCTGTGAAGAGGTAAAAGTCACTCATGGCAGCCGAGTAAGAATTTGTCGGTCTCTAAATCATAAAAAGCTCTCTTACAATTTTCAGTAGCAGAATATCAGTCACAGATTCAGTGCTGAACATGCTCATGTTCCTTCATAAATCAAAAAACATAAATGAAATAATATACAGTAAAACTGACTTCCCAGTTCCCAAACTAAGACATCACTGGTCAAGACATGGACATATTCTAAGAAGTCAGCTCTTGTCACCCGTTTGTTTGGTTTGGACTACATATCTGCTTGTTTGTTCATACACGGCAAAACCAGTTCATTAAAAAGAGAGTAGTTCCATAAGCTGGAAAGCTTTGCAAATACATCAAGACTGCTATCAAAAGAATAACAGTCTAATCAAAAAATAAAATATGTGTTTTGACACATTATCCACAAACTGTTAGTGTATTCTTTTATCCTTGATTTTTGTGTACTCGGGAGCAATGCTTATGCTTCACTGTGAGGAGAATATTTACCTGGGATTCGTACTCCAGATGTGAATGAGTTTGAGCAGAGAAGTTGGAGAATATTGACTCTCTGAAGCCAATCTGCAGACCTAAAGGAGGTAAAAATCAAATACCAATACAACAAGAATAGGTAAAGCCACTTAAAAACCTCACTACAATCTGGAGTTTACCTTTTTTTAGAAAGTAATATCATCATAATCATCTTTTCAGCTCCATCAATATTTGTAGAATCATTCATAGATTAACTTGCTCTTATTTATACACCATTCCAGATGCTATTTTTGCTCTCCTTTTGAAACTGGCTCCCCATGGAGCCTCACAGTTGCTCCAGGGACTTAGCAACTGCTTCTGGATATGCTGATGAGATCTCAAGAGCAACAGCCAAGATTCACTCCTCTCACACTCCCTATGCCCTGGCCACAGCACCTACCATTCCAATATCTGCTCTGTGTCTCCACAGCCTCACTGCTATTAAAGTGCCTTCTCTGCTCAGGGAGATGCTGGAGTGCTGCACTGCACCCCAGGAAACCCTAACAGGGTTCCATATCCAAAACAACCCCACCTAAGAGCTGTTCCTCCCTCACATGACTGGACACAGGCAAAAGAGAACCACCACACAGCTCCGGCTCCCTCCCTTCTGTCATTCTGCCACCCAACAGGCTGCAAGGCTGAGTGCAACTTGCACAGTTGGGTTGCCACTCTGACCACAGCTGGGTTGCCACTCTGACCACAGCTGGACCATCAGCAGGGCACTGTTGGTGAACACACAGGCAGGGGAGTCTCCAGTGCATTTGAAGGCAACAGCACAAAGGTGCATGCAGGTTTTGTAATAGCTCTGACAGGCAGGTCTGTTTGTTAAAGCCAGGGTCTTAGAAAGCTTCTTCTCCTGCCCTCTCAGTTACACAGCCTTCAAAAAGGAAAGCACACAAGTCAAATGATTCTTCTGCCAAAATCAAATCTTCATAGAGTTCACTGGTAGAGATTCCCTCTAGAGGGAGCTTCTGGATCATACTACCATCCAAGCTCCAAAACCAGCTCTGACTTCAGGCATTCTAACTATTTAACAACTATTTTACATCTTGTTCAGATATATTCAGTATTTCCAAAACACAATGCTCCTCAAAAGCATGAAGTGCTTTGCTGACGTAAAGCCTGAACCACATGCTTGAACTACCTTAGGACTCCAGTAAATGTCCACTGCTTTAGCTATGTGGCACCCCTGGCCTTTAAAACACTCCAGAGATAAATAGGGAACATAATTCCCTGTTGCTAAGCCCAGTGTAATATAGACCTACATGCACTGTCTAAAAATACTTAATCTTCTGTTTGTCCACATCCACATACTATACATCACATATTGTTACTGGTAGAGCAGAGAAACAGGGTACAAGCAAACAGTGCCTAGAAAAGCAGATCTGGGGTTGCGTAGACCACAGCAGTTACTCCTGGTGCTCTTTGACAGGCTTTCTCCTGCAAGCAAGTTGGGCATTCAGGTAGCTCAAAAGCCTAAGTGGAAGAGCTCTGTTGGAGTCAGTCCATCTTGCTCAGCTACCCTTTGGGCAGAGGCAACTGCCTTTACAGCAAAGACTCATTACAGGCATCCCATGATAACCCCAGAGCCCAGTGCACTGACACAGCCAGCACAATTTAATTTTAAATACTGTGTGATCTCTCTTCCTCTTACAATACTGCACTTTCCCAACTCAGAGGTGATCTGAATTTCTCTGATGGAGTCCACAAGCCTGCACTTTGTTGCTGTGCTCACACAGGACTCCTAACAGGCAGGCACAAGAGCACATGGTGCACTGATAGACCCTGCTGGGTTCTTCTTTTCCTGCAGCAGCATTTGTTTCTGTAGTCCTCTACCACAAACCCAGTAACTGCCACACAGAAAAGGAGCAAAGTGCAACTAAAAGTCACTAGTAACATTTTGCTCCCTGAAGCAACCAGGGAAGAAGTCTGCTTCTGTGGTTAAAGAAAAAAGAAATGGTATCTGTTTTATTAAGATGAATTAATTTGTACTTTAGCCTTTGACTTGATTATTACAGGACTAATCAGACATAAGCCAGGAAACTGGCCTTGCACAGACACATCAGAAAGCCAGAATCTGTCTGAGGCCACACCCAATCTTGTGACAAACACAGCTGACATGATGGACTCCAATGTAGCTGGAGTTCTTTGCATGGTACATGTTACGCACACGCTGTTTAGAAGAACGAGAAATACCTACCTGAGGCCATACCACTGCATGGAAAACTGCATCAATCTCTTCCACACTAAAGCTGTAGGTCTCATAATCAGAAAAAAACTCTGCTACAAGCTTGAGTCCAAGACGTCTCAAATTCTTCAGTGGATTGATCAACCTGGGTTGGACCTATAAAAACAAAACAAAATCCTAGTAAAACCTTTTCAGAATAACTGCTACCTACTTGCTCTGAAATTAAATACAGCAATTCATTGATCACAGATATGACCTTTGCTGGAACTATCATAATGTTCTGTTTTCTCCTGTAAGCTGTTTGCAGCAGCAATCTCCCTATCACAGCGGACCTGAATTTGTGTAAGAGGTGCCTTTTCCTGCACTGGAGTCACACAAGACTCCTTTGGCTCCTGAAAATCCATGCTGACAGGTTTGCAGTAGCATCTGCCCTTTTTAGACAAAATGCAAAAAGCTACACCAGGTACATTTCCAGCCCTGACACTTAAATAATTCTGGTTTACACAGGACAAGATCAAAATCCGCCCTCAAATGTGAAGTTGTACTCTGCATACTGGGACCTACAGGGAAGAAATCAACAGACAAGGAGAAGAAGGAATAAAGAAGCATTGCAGGGAGCACAGCATTTGGCTATGGGAGGATGCTTCATGTACCTGCTTAGCAGTTAGATTCCATAGACTTTCTTGAGGGAAATATTTCAGCTAATCATGAATTTATTCATGCACTGCTGCATTTTCACTCTTCTTCTTGAGAAGATTACTTGAGTAACCTAAATTATTTCCATACTGTGCAATGCAGCTCACAGCACAAACATGTGAGATAGGTCCACAGTGCAAAGGTACTCAACTCCAGTCTCAATATAAAACAGCTGTGTCAGAGCAAAAGAAGGCTGTTGCTCAAGATTGGAGCTATATCTTGAGTTCCTCAAGGTCTCCATTACATATCATGATCCATATAATGAATAAACACTTCTATCTCTTATTTGGAAAGCAGCTTTGGTGTCAAAGCCTCACTGAAAGTCATCAGAATTTTTTTATTCCATGTACCTACAGACTTTTGAGACACTATTGTCTACCACGCAATACACTTACATAGTCCCTTTGTGCCCAAAATCACAGGGAAAAAGACAAGTGTGCTCTTGTCCCAGGACCTCTCAAGCTATGCAGAATGTCTACCAATGCTGTGCAGTCAGCTTCCAAGCAACAAACGAGCTGGTCCAAGGGCCAAAGAAAGCACAAGCCAGGCTGCTACTGCTAATGCTGACCCTCAAGCAAAACAATTTTGGATCTCTGACTGTTCAATCACCATAAACAGAGTCATCTGAGATCAAATCTCCAAGGGGACAAAGAAACTCAATACTGAAAACAATTAGTAGGAAACAGTAAATGAGTAACTTGGCTTAAAATGATCAAAGTTGACGTTTAACTCTCCAGGTAGTATCAGCCTGCAATAAATTACCCTCAAACTCCAAGAACGTCTTCTAATCATTAGGCAAGATAAACAGATTTCTCACACTTTTCCTTGAGCTTTTAACCTCTCATGGGCTAATGAAGTGCTAAATTAAGTTCAGACAGGTGACAGACCATCACTGCACACACAATGATGATGTAGGAACCCTGGCAAAATGTGACTAACTCAGTAATGAAAGAAGCAGCTTCTAAAGTTCTTTTACCAGTTTAAAACACGTAGGGATACACAATCCATTGCTTAAGACAGACTGTGGGACGCTGCTGTCCTAAAATCTGTCCATCCCCATCATAAATGAAGACAGTTACAAGGTTTCGTGCAGCCTGCAAGCAACTACGGGACCTTGGATGCCTCATGACTGTGAGTGCTTGCTTTGTTTGATGGACTGATTTCAAGGCAAGTTCTAACCACGAATGCTCACAGATGGGTCCTGGCAAGAACAAATGTGCATGGTGACAAAGCACTCATTACCTAACACCACTTGCTCAGTCTATCATCACATAATTCCATTCAACATAACAACTGCTCAGTCTATTATCAATACATAATTCCTTTCAACACTGCAGTGATGACGGTGACTGTGCAGTCTGCTTGTTTCGCACCTAATATACCATCAGGCTCTGCACTAGATCAGACTTGAGCTTGCCTTTTTCTATTTGGATTGAAGCTCGACAAAGGCACTGCTTTCAGAAAAACAGAAAAGCCTGGCTCAGTGTCATTGCTTCCAAACAGCTGGCAACAGACCTCCTGAGCTGACTTGGCTAGTGCCAAAGGATCTTTGTGCTGCTCTTGTGGGCCCAGGGCAGCAGTAAGCAGACATTCCCCATCTTTAGGTGCAGCCAATCTTTAACAGAATGTTTTTCTTACCTGACCCTTTCTGCGTGTACAGCCATTGCACAGGAAGGGAAAAACATTCACAGTGCTCTACAGATACCTGGCTAAGACCCAAATTGTCTGGACACTGGATTAGCATGACTACTCCTGACAGTGAAGGTGTGTGCACACATGCAAGCTAAGTTGCGGAGGAGGGAAAGGAATTTACATGTTTGTATGTAGTCTGCCTATATTGTACCTTCTCTCTTTGCTGGAGGATGCAGGATACCACAGCTGTCATGCAGAGCAGAATCTGTAGAATTTCTGGCAGGTACTGATGGATCAAATGTCCCATGTTTTTCAACACGACTTCAAGACCATTGAAGAGGCTATGCTGACGCCCAAGAGGCAGGACTTTAGCTAAATCCAGCTCTGACATGCTTCGAAGCACTGCAGTCTGGCAAGGGCCTGCAAAAGGCAAAGGGAGAGCAACTCACACAGAGAAATATCACGAAGATATCCACTACCAAAAAGAATTTTCAGTGAAAAATACTATGATCTGGCCTTAAATTACAGATCTTCAATTTAGCTTTTTAAATAAGGACAGCTCTGGGTCTCCATCTCTTTGAGGTACCCAGACATCTCCCACTGTTACAGTAACAGAGTACTTTCAACCCCTGCTTATTGCCATCATACACAGGCTAGCCTATTACGCTGGTGATTGGTCATTCCTCATCTTACTTGCATATCTATGGCAAATCATTCAGTTTTTCTGACTGACAGAACATCTTTTTTTTGGCTATATCATGACATCTTCAACCTGTAAACCAGAGCAATCCTGCTTTGTAAGAAAAAATTCAGGGGAAACCTAGTCTTTATCAAAAGTTTACATTCACCCTTTCATCTTTCCAAGGCACTGTTACAGACAAACTGGAACACAACCTTATTAAAGTGTTCTAATCCTCCCACATCTCTACAGGTCAGAAATTACAACACCCTCAGGTCCTACTGTCTGTACCTACCATTACTGAATTGTTTCACAGCTTCAAAGAGCAGATCCAAGAACATTCGTATCTCTTCCGGCAGTGAGCCAGCAAGAAATCGCAGAACAATTGACATGCGAGTGCCCGCTGCAGACTTGTCCTGTGTTTTGCTCCCTGTTTTGTTTCTCATTCTGCCATAGAGAATCCTTCAAGAGCCAAAAAGAAATCGCATTAGTTTTTGGCAGGCCATCTATTTCCTAGTCTCTTATTCTGCAGGAGAAACTCCATTTAATAATATCCTCTGCGGAGAACAAGCTGAGCGGAATTTGCCCCCTCAGGTTCCCCACTGAATTACTACACACTGCCCAGAAACATCACAGTGAAAGATGAGCTTCTGCCACAACAATGGAAGCTTTTGCTGGAGACTTCAGATACAAAACTGATTATCTGCATGATAACTTGCATCACTGTATCTTAACAGAAGTAAGTGGCAATACTCTGTGCACTGAAAGGTTCTCACAGTTCCCTGCAAGCCTTAGCAGAACCAGTATTTACCAAAATGCTGTTTTTAATGAAAACATCATTTGCATAACACATTACATAAATTGTGTCAATAAGGAAACCATACAGAACACAACAAACCATTAACTATAGTTAGTCTCATCTGTTTTAAGTGAGAAGCAGTAGCATTACACTTCTGCTCATGGCATGTTGACATGAAACATTTAAACCTGCACTTTGTGACGCACCTCATAAGAACAGGGATGAGATGTGGTCGATGCTCCATTTTTACTACTGAGGTCTCCTCAGAAATACTGAAATGGACTATTTCTTCTTTGAAAGTCTTGTCGTCTAGTAGCCTTTGCAAGTTTTCCCTTAGAGTAATAAACATTATTTGAGGGTAGGTAGGGATTATAAAAATAAACAGACATACACATATGCATCTATATCTAATTACACACATTTCTAATCCACACACTATAAAAAATAAATACTATTTATTCCCACCTTTTTATCACAAAGCTCAAGCTTATTATGTATGAAAGTATCCCATGGACACATTCTGAAGAGATTATTCAACCACAAACTACTGTTTTATGTTGTCATTTTCTCTAGGTGTTAATAAATCATCACTACAAAAGACCTCCTTGAAAACAATGCAACTACTAAGCATACACTGTTCTGAGACAGAATGAAAGTGTTGCCGGCTTCCTGTAAACAAAAGGGGGAGACTAACCAACCCTCAGGACTTTGTTTCCTGTTTTAGATAGGAAATATACAGCTGGCTAAACTTACAATTTATACATGCATCTTCAACAAATATAAAAAATGCACTCTCTCTGAGGCAACTAATCCCAAGCAGGCTTCTGATGTGACACTAAGTTATTTCACCAATGCCAAAATACTATAAAAGTTTTTACCTGTATGGCAGTAGATGAGGATGCTTGTATGTCATTATGCAGTCAAGAGCTATTCTCTGTACGTTCTGGTCTTGGTGGGACAGTAACTGCAAGTGACACAAGAAAGAAAATGAGTTCCTATCTAGAAGACAGAAGGGCTTACTAAAAATAGTGAAGCAACCCAAAGAGTCCAAGCTCATGCATGTTTTGGTCCGTCTTATGTAAATAGAATGTATGTGTTGTTGGTATAAAGCCAAGATGTGAATACACAACTGTAACTTATAAAAAGTGGACATGGTTGCTGGTAGTTCATATATGCTTTTCCTCCCCATCTACATAAGATAGTCATATTTGGTATTTTGGAATTGTCTTTTGGAACATTGTCAGCTTGAGTTTTTAACCTCCAACATCAGTTTTGAGTTGTATATCCAGGAAGACTGGATTAAAAAGCAGACTACCCAAACCATCCCAAGACACCTCTATTTCCTGTGACAAACACAATATACTCAAAAATACTCTGATAAGTCTTACTGAGATTTGCACTCTCTTGAAGATGACTCCTCATAACCAAGGCACTAAAAAATACAGCTCATTTTCCCAAGTGCATCCTTAACGGTTCTTCAGTCTCCTACCAAACAGCACAGGCTAGAATCATCAAACATCACTTTGTCATGATGTCCCTATGCCAGGTGGACACACCAGCCACGACACCATATGTTATGACACAGAAATGGCAAATAGCAAATGATGAAGTAATCACTCTTCTCGCATCAGCCTGTTTTTGACACACCGTTTTGATCTCTACACATCCATTCAATATTTTCCCAAGAACAAAGTCAAGCAAGCAATGGACCAACTCTTTACCTATGCAGAACTCTGAGGTTGACTGAAACAGAGTGAATTCTCATTAGAGATTCTCAAATTTGGATGCTAACGAAAAGACCTTCCAACCAGTACACCAAGTGTCGGGTGAAACCCAGGGAACTCAGAGTTTCATACCATTTGATGCAGTACTACAGCCCACTGACTGCAGCCTCAGAGAACACAAACCAGAACAATCAGAACAAACACTGGTATCTGAACACTTCCTCAAATCGGGAAACAACAAAGTCTAGTAAAATTAAAATATCCTTTTAAGGGGTGTAGGATAAAGACTTAGAATCCTTCTTCAAAATAATATTTTTGACAATTCCTTAAGGGAAAAACCTCAAAAAGGAATCTTATCAAAATCACTATTCCTCAAGAAGAAACTGTGTTTTCTTTTTTTTGATGCAAAACGATTTGTTGTTCACACTGATCACATTCGCTGTAGACAGAACACTGTAGGACAAGGACAAATCTCCTTGGGTCTTCCCCAAGCTTTGGATTCAAAATCCGCTTCTAAATCCTCCTGTGCAAGTGGAACAGGCTCCCTCTACAGCCACCCCTCTGCCTTGCTAAAGACTACTACTTGTTTGCTGCCAGATCTGTTTGCATGAGCCACTCCTGGCAAACTAAGCCAGGTATCTCAAGCAGGTTTTTGCTGAAGAGGCTCATTTCAACTGAAGTCTCCTAGAAAGTCCTCTCAAGGATAGCACCTTTTTCAGTTATTGTCCTACATTCAGTAAACAACAGGTTTCTGCAGTCTCAGAGATTGCATTCAAATAAGAATGAGTTCATTTATTAGAAGTAATTCTAAAAGCCAGCAAATAGCATCACCTGAGTATACAATGCGTTCAACTTCTGCTCCAGATACAACGCACGAGGATTCGAGAATTTAGAGAAAACTTTCAAATGAGCTATTAGTTGCCTGTAGATCAAAACAACAAAAAAAAAAATTTTAAATGACCAGAAGAGACAATCCTGCATCATCATAAACAATTGGGGAAATTTCATTAAAACTGGTTAACAAGAAAGGAAGAAAAAAAACCCCAAACTACAGAAGAGGATCTCATATCTATAGGCCCCCATTAGAGACACAACAAGAGGTATCCTATTCCCTTTCCTAAACAGCTCCTTCCAGATGTCATGTCACTCCACAAGAAAAGCCATTTCCTCAGCAGTACTAGATAGGCTCAGTTTTTAAGAAGAAAGGAATGCTAACAGTCATGATGCAGCTTACTTCTCTCTGCCAGCCCAGCCCTCATCATTTGGTGAATTTACCTCTTTATTTATTCACTTGTCCTTAACTGGTGCCCTTCTTGCTCCTATCAACATGAAAGATTGTGTTTAGCCACAGTCTGTACTGAACTTACACCAGGCTGCAAGCACAGATGGGAGTCAGTTCCTCTAGAAGAGACTGCATCACCCCACATCTGCTCCAGCTCAGCTTTGTGGGAGAGAAGGGAGGTGTCCAGGATAATGAAGGTGTAAGGTGTCCTCCACCACACGCACTGTGGGGCTGT
The DNA here is from genome assembly GCA_033558105.1 of Coccyzus lansbergi. Taxonomy (NCBI): domain Eukaryota; kingdom Metazoa; phylum Chordata; class Aves; order Cuculiformes; family Coccyzidae; genus Coccyzus; species Coccyzus lansbergi. Next base: position 267,326 of record JAUMJK010000293.1, read on the forward strand.
CAGAGGCTGTCCTCATTCAACTGCTCTCCCAGTAATTTACACTGAGCTCTTCAGACACTTAACTGGGACACCCATCTCCATCGCTTGGCTCAGCCAAAGCACAAGTGTGATGCTTTCTGGCAACCTTATGCTAAAATTTGGGGCAGGCACGGGTCCTCCTGCTGCCTTAGCCAGAGCTTGGGGGCTGCAGGGTGTAGGCACAGGCCTGACTGCGTAAACTGTGCAGGGTGAAGATGAAGGGAGGTCACTCCAGAACTCATTAACATGCCTCTGGTAAATCTTTTATACCTTTGTTAGTGCCATCAGGAACTAACGTTTCCACTTAACTACATGGATATTTTGAGATGGAGGTTGAAAATAAAACCCAGAAAAAATACAGTGACAATACAAGATTCTAAGTACTCCTAATTTGCAGATACAAGCCAGAATATGGGAACAAAATGAAACACCTACAAGACACCTGGGATTGAATGGCAGTGTGGGTTACATAACAAATACTTGTCACATTCCAACATGTAAAGTGACATTTCGAAGTCCTCTGTCATTACAGGGGCAATCCTTTGCAGAGACAGTGGCAGAACACAAATCTTTCTGATGTATTTGTAACAGACATTTGACAGAGGTCATCAGGGCAAAAAGACTCTGATCTGAAAAACTGAGGAGAATTCATATGAAGAGCCACTTTCAGCACTGCAAACAACAGCATTATAATAGCATGCTGTAATGTTAGCTTCCATCTAAAACACCAAGTAAAAATCTTCATCCCTAAGATGTCCAGGACCAGGATCTATGACAGGAAGGCAATGGCAGAAACCCAGTATCAAAATATCTAGTCTCATTTTTCAGTGTTTGGTAATATCCATGGTTTTAAAACACCAACAGATGCATACAGAGAAGCCAGGGGAATGCAGGTAGAGTGGCCTCTGAGAAGTTCAGAATGACACAGTATCACAGTATTTTTGCTTAAAAGTAACACAAACCACAGACTGTCAGCAGGTAATGAGACAATGATAAAGCCTGGTCAGGGTCTTTGGATGTTTAGTACTGTGCAGGCAGAGTTTCTGACTCTAAAGTGCTTACAATCCACTGAAAAATTATGCAGTGCTAGCAAAAGAAGAAAAAGGAATATATATAAAAAATTAGCTTTAATCCCAATATGAGCTGCTGAATCTGCCTTTCTCTGAAAGCACTAGCAAGTCAAAACTAAAAATACTTACTTAGCAGCAGCTCTTCTTGTTTTCCTTTTCGGTAGTCCTGCAATAATTCGTTCTCCTTCTTCCTTTTCTTCTTCTTCTTCCTCCTCCTCCTCCATAGCAACATCATTCACCTCTTCACTGGGTATATCTTTTGCTGCTAGTGTACCACCAGTTTTCTTTCTAAGATTCTGAGATGGAGCCACTAATGAATCTGCTGGGTAGTACTCGTTTCTGTGGGGTTTTTTATAAAAAAAGAAAGGGATTAAGAAGCACGGAATTTTTCATGGTTTTAGGGCAACTAAAAACTCCACAATCCACCACTCAGATTATTAATGGCATTGTGTCTCGGGACACTATAGGGCTAAAAATTCCCCAAGAAGCCTATTTCAGCAAGTATATGCTTGTTCGCCTGCAAGCTGCAGATACAAGGTGACAAAATGCTCTAAAGGACACTGAAGGTACCAGGTGGAGGAGAAAAGAGACAGAAATCTAGACTAGAGGTCTGTAAAGACTCTATGTAAGGGCATGTGGGTTGTGTTTGCTTAAGTGAACAGGGGGTATGGCAGTGTGACAGGAAAAGAGGAAACTAACCTACTATAGTACAGTTCAAGTCTTCCAGACAGGCAGGCAAAATACAGGTTTTCTAATCACAGAAAAGGAACATTAGAAACCTTCCCCTGCTGTGAGTTCACATCTACCCCATGTGCATCAAAATACCTGACATGTACACATGCAAGCACACTGCTGTGCTTCATCGAGGGGCAGGAAATTGGATCAGCCTCTAATCCAGTATTTTCCCCTCCTTGGAAGAAAATACTCTGGTAATTCTGTGATTTCGATTTCAGATATATTTGCATCTAAAAACCCTCTGATCTTTATTTCCTCTGAAATCACTCCCTAATAGAGTAAATTAGACTGTTACTGTGGCAAGTCAGTAAATGAAAGACTGAGCAGCACAAATGTACGGCCAGTTTTATTTCTGCCTGCTTCTTGCGTGATGTTCCTAGTAGAACGAACATTCCAATCAAAAGGTTATCTGAACTGAAAGCAGACATCACATCAGCCATGCATTCAGGAAATAAAGTCTCTAATGGGAGAGCTATAGCCTTAATGCTCAGCAACACATTGAAAGAAGTGTGTTTTCTCAAATGAAAAATAAGCCTTACTTACCTAATAAATCTCAAAAGAAGGGGGGAAAGTTCCCTTGACCTAGGCTCCACTCTGTCTGGAAACTTATCCAGTGCTTTCCACAGTAGAAAACGGAAGTTTGTGTGGTCCAGTCGGTCACTGCAATCTGTTCTAGTTCTCAGCTGCTCCAGGAAGACAGTCCCCACTCTTCCTGCTGGCATCTTCTCGCTTTCTGTTTCAGCAATGCTTTCCTCCTGTTCATCCAGTTCATTTTGCAGCTCCATTTCTATAGAACAGATGAAGAAAGTCTCTTCAGATTACTTCATAGTCTTCAGTAGCAAGCGACCAGTCCTCCATTATAGAAATAATTCTTTTGGTGACATGTACCTGCCTACATAACTGCATTTAACGCTGACCTGAAAGACCCACATTGCTTGCAAAGCATTCCAGGATGCCTTACAGTCCTGAAGCACCTCAGATAAACTCATTTCTCTTTAATAACAGAGAAGTCCACAAATGACTGTGTGCTCATGGCTCTGCCATGAAATCACAGACTCCATGCACACATGCAGCAGGTTGAGGGAGTTGATTCTGCCCCTCTACTCCACTCTTGGGAGACCCAACCTGGATTACTGTGTCCAGTTCTGGAATCCCCAATGTAAGAAGGATACGGAACTGCTGGAACAGGTCCAGAGGAGGGCTACAAAGATGATCAGAGGGCCATTGTTATGAGGACAGGCTGAGAGAGTTGGGGCTGCTCATCTTGGAGAAAAGAAGGCTCCGGGGAGACCTTATAGGAGCCTTCCAGTGCCTGAAGGGGACCTACAAGAAAGCTGGGGAGGAACTTTTTACAAGAGCATGTAGTGACAGGATTAGGAGGAATGGCATTGGAGGGAGGAAGATTTAGATCAGACATAAAGAAGTTCTTCACATGAGAGTGGTGAGGCACTTGACGAGGTTGCCCAGGGAAGCTGCAGATGCCCCCTTCCTGAAGTATTCAAAAGGCCAGGCTGCATGGGGCCTTGAGCAGCCTGATCTGGTGGGAGTTGTCCCTGACCATCGCAGAGGGGCTGGAAATAGATGATCTTTAAGGTCCCTTCTCACCCTAATCATTCTATGATTGTCTAAGTAAACCTCAAGAGCATACCCAAGAAAGACACTGTTTGCAAGATTTCCACGGGTTCTGTAGAGTAGAAAGACAGTCAGTCTTGTTATACAAATTTTGTCATTGCTCCTGATTAGTCTGGGCAGAGCCAGCCTTATGCAGCGATTAAACTGCTGCATGGCTTCCCACAACCTGGAATTCCCTCCTGTAATCGAGATGTCTTTATTATCTACTTCTTGGTGCTTAGGACAGGAGACACAGTTTTCTCCCAAGCCTCTTCATTCCTACCCTGGACATGACACTGGGTGCCAAGAGCCTTGGTTCTCAACTCCTCCACCACATAAATTTGGGGCACATAACACAATCATGTCATTCACAGTTACCTGGGTTACTGACATTACAATGTTTAGGAGACATGACTTACCAGCATAGGTAGCAGCCCTCTCCAAATGTTCATATAAGACCTTCCAGAACTGTTTATTCTCCATTTCCTTTGCATGAGAACTAATGAAATAAAAGTCAGCATGAAATTAAAAGGAACAAAAAAATAAAAGCCAGGCATCACTAGGCAAGTTAACAATTAACACAACTAGAGGTTCTGATCGCTGTCTTAATGTGGGTGTCCAAAAACAGGACATCCACATGACACAGCCATAGCACTTTCTTGCTTTCACTCACGGATCCCAAATGTCAATTGTTATTAAAATAATCTGATTGTATCTCATGACTTCAAGTGAACTCAAATTGACTAAAAACGTTCTCAAGCTTTACACTGACTTTTGTACAGCAACATCATTTAGAACTAAAGGAAGAATTAGCTTGGACATATCTTTTGAAGAACTGGTTTAATTTTTTTTTTAATTAATTCACTAGTTTGAAGGGGAAAGTCTCATTCTTTTTAATCACACAACAGAGGAAAAAAACTGAAGAGATAAAGTCACGTTGAAAGCAGACACTGACTTCAGTTTTCAGCTCAGTTGTCACCATGGCAAATCTTCCCTACTTTTTAGTAGGATTTGTAAGTTTTCCAGAAAGGACAGATAGGTCAGAGACAGAGAAAATCAGAGGGACTTCTTGCTCCCCTAAGCCTTTGTGAAACACTAATCAAATCCTACTTCTTTTGATGCTATTTGACTACATTTTTTGCAAGTTCCCTTTAAGGGCAAGAAAAATCAGAAACTAAGTTAAAAAGCAAGTCTAACAGGTTGTGAGCTATTTGAGATATCAAATCTGTTTCAGAAGACTTCACATGAAGGCTCTCTCATGCATGGGTCTCTCCAAATTTGAGCTTTTTAACTCACCTTTTGTTCACAGAACAATGGAAAGATTGTTCTACTACAACTACAGACTGCAGCACTCAACCATATATACTCACGTTATGAGTTCAATTACAGGATCCCAGAGAAGGCTGAAGTTAATATAAAGCATTCCCAGTAAATATCGAAGAGGCACCTAGAGTGACATATAATACCACCTTATTGAGATGTAAAAAACCTATAGTTAAAGATCAACCAATCTCCTCTCAAAGAGGAAATTTTGACCAAAGAAGTTCTCAAAAGTACTGCAAGTTAAAAAGCAAGCCACACACATCATCACTCCCTGCCTCATACCCGCATGAAGAAAACTAGAGCCCATTTATTGTAAGCCACATTGAGATAGTCACCATACCTACACACCACAAACGCGCAAAGATTAGTTCAGCACAGCAGATGATATAGATTGACTGCCTCCCTCTAAAACTTCAGGGCTGCCATAGCAGCCTTAGGGATCTCAGAAAAAAGGAAGTTTACCCTGAAGAGTCTTCACTGCACTAGGCCTAAAAGCATGCCTTCTGGACTAGCTCCTTGGTGACATGTGAGATGCTCTGTAGCTCAGTGGCAGTGGAGATTCAGGAGTCACAGGCAAAGATTTTTTCACTCTGCAGCAAGATCCAGAAGCTAGGCTTTCCTGTAGCCAATGGAGTCCTACTGACATTCAGTCGTGCTGAGGGTATGACAAGATCACGATCTAAAATTTGCTCATGACTCCCTTCTCCCTGGAATCATTTGCCTTCCTTTCCATGGGACTGAACCCTGATTGATCTTGATGTGAACCAGATATCCGGGTATTTCTGTTGTTCTACTATATATTCAAGAGAAAACAATAGTCCCAAGGACAATGGGAGCTGTGATCCCAACTAACAAGTAACTTCTTTTAAAACCTACTCTGGGAGATAAATAATTTTTTGATGAACATTTATTAAAAACTCTGCAATCCATGCAATAGAATAACAAAGTTCTGTTGGAATAGAGGTATGCGGCAACTGCTTCTTGACAATAACTACTTACCTCCTGCAAAGATCCGCTTGGTATTGCAGACTGCACTATATCACATCTAAGTTCCCTCAAATGGAGAAGTTTCTCTCTGTAATCATTCACTGTTGCTGGCACACGTTCTGCTAAGAGCAATGTGGTAAACAGTGGCTGGAGTTCCCCTGTGCCATCATCCTGAACAAACAAGTGACATGCATTTTGTCAGGAATATCTTTTTCTCACTGAAAGGTATTTCAACAAAATTTAGAACAAAATCAAGGGACTTGCTCTGCCCTCCACCACTTAGCGATCAAAACTCATACATTTCAAAACGTCAGGAGGCAGGGCAACAAGGATAAAACTGGAACATGAAAGCACAAAAGCAGAGGACAGCCACTGCTACACGTGTACTTTCCTTTTGCAAAGTGGAAAACAATTCACACACAACATCAAATGCAGAAGATTCTGAAATGTTAAATGAAAAGTTTTAGCTCTACCTCAACCTCTCTCGAAGGTGGATTCTCAAAATGGTTTAGAATTCGAACAGTCAATAGCCGGACCTATCCAAAGTGGAAACATACATCAGAAGCATGCAGGAGAATGCAGGCCATATAAGCAGACACATACACATCTACACAGAGGTCAATGTTCCTCCTAGAGCTGAGAAACAGATGAGCTCCTTTAGCCTAACAGGCAATTCAGAATGAATACATTAGGCTCCTGCTCTAGTCTATGTCTAGGGAAGAGAAGAGCCTTGCAGGGTGAAAAGTTAACCTATAACTCATGCCCCACAGTAGTTCCTTAGAAATGGACACGGTCCTAAACAGATACTGTGCAAGTAATAGCTTTACACAGTTTCCTGTTTCTCCTTTCAGCCTTTGTCATATAATTCAGTTTACTTAAATTACATTGTTAAAATACAAATTATCTTGCACGTGCTCAAGAAAGTAGGTTACCTTGGAAACACCAGTGGAAATATTAGGATGCAACTTCTCAAACAAGTCCATTAGGTTCCCTTGAGAAAGGGGTTCCTCGTAGCCACATAACACCAGTCTTGTGTAATACAGATCAGCCAACAGCAATGCAGAGGGATCTGAAGGAAAAGTGCTAAACCAACAGAGTGCTGCATTAGCATACAGAGTGCTGCAACAATACAGATATTCGAAAATAAGGCAGTAGTGACATTAACAATTTTAAGAGAAAGTCTCACATGACTTCAGACTCTGCTGGTACCATCAGAGCAGTGCAATCAGATTTCACCAGCACACTGATTTGGAGCCTCAAAGCCCAGTTACCTCTGACAGCTCAAGAGGCATGAGATTCCTCACTGTACACTAATCAGGTGTGTTAAACACACACAGCAGCAGAAAACAAATCTGAATAGGTCTGACAAGGGCTGCTGTTACTGCCCAGGTGTCCAGTCAGTGATCAACTTCAACAAAAAAAAAAAAGAAATAATTGGGCTTAGGTGAGACACTGGGAATTCTACCTGTCCACAGGAAAACCTCCTTCATCCCTTACCTAAGATCCCTTACACCAAGCGTCACACCCCCAGCCCAAAGCTGGCAGAAAAGCACCAGACTGAAGCTCACTGCCAAGACTTTCTGTCTGATCTGGGCAAATTGTTTCATCTACATCATGCCTTAGACATGAACACCATGATTTCTTAACTGAACGGGATGTTTTGAAACTTAAGCTATCAATGACTTGGAGATATTCCAGTCCAACATTAATGGGAGATGATGAATTCAGCGGGATTTGCTGTAGAGAGATGAACAGTCTCCCTGGATCCCTCCAGTCATTCAGTTATCTGTGCTAACCATAAGTAGAAGACAGTTACAATAAATAAAACAGAGCATGCAAAAACTCCTCCCACTGTGAAGCAAACACACAGGTGGGTAAGGACATGGTGGAAGCCCAACACTGTCAAAAGACTGCAGAACTTCAGGCTTTTGGCACAACTCAGAATGTGCTGTTCCTGTCCTTTTATTATTACAATGCAACACAGTTATTAAGCCAAGTCCTCCTAAGCAAAACTAGAACCAACATATTTCATGCACCACCCTGCAGTTGTCTAAGAAAGCTTCAGTTTGCAGAAGAAATGTCCCTGAACAGGCACTACATCTACAAGGTTCTCCAAACAAACAGTGCCTGCAACATTGCTACTTTACATAACCACAATACTGAAGCAACATGTTGGCATAACAGAACAGCAATGCGCAAAGAGACACTTAACGAGCCCCTCCATAAAGGCTAAGTCGGCTCTTTGCTGTATCAAGGAGAAGCACAAAGGATCACAGAATAGGCAGTTTACTTACGTCACCAAGCTCTTGACACGCTCCACAGGTAACAAATGGCGTATTTCAGGAGACTCCACCAAACTAAGAAGAGTACTTACAGCTTGGCAGGCCACAAACAGGCTTCCTGGAGCAGAAAGAGAACAAGAACATCCTGCTTATTTACTCAGCTCCCAGTGACTTACGTCTCTATAGTGCTTGCCCATCCTGAAATGGCTGGAGTCACAGAAACACAGTAACACATGGCTCCCAGAACTGGGAAGTGTATTTTTCAAACCATTATAACCCACAAAGGAAATGCTTCCTTGGCTATCAAAGTGAATGCCTACTCCAGCAACCCAGCTCTGAAAGCTGTGAGGCAACTCTGCAGTTTGCATCTGTTTCCATTACATCCATGTACACAGAGACTAGTTGCATTTGTTTTCTTTACTCTTTTGGCAAAAAAAGAAGTAGCAAGGTCCCTCTTGCCCACACACAGAGCTGGTGCAGAGCTGCTACTACTGCCACCAAAGATGAGACCTAAGAAAAGAAAGTTTGGGTATTCCTTTTTTTAGCATAAGTACATTACCACAAAAATAATCACAACAGCATACAAAACCTGCAAACAGGATAGAAGAAAGGGCTAAATTAAAAACGGTCACACTTGACAAAGGCTAAAGAAAAAGCAACAAGAGCCAACTGGTGGATATATTTAGGAATGTTAATAAAGGGGTTACAAAGGAAAAATGCCAGATTCTAGACAAGCCCTTTTAAATCAAGAAACAATGAACAGCGAACCTGGGGCATTCCAACCTTTGCTTATACTTTGGTACAAAGCCAAATACTTGCAATCCCCCTGCACAACTACCCTGCCAAACACAAATTCAAGTAAAGCATTTTTTTTTGCTGGCCGGAGACAAAAGACAAGGGCTGACCACCCACACCTGGAAGAAAGATGCAGCATTTTAGAATTGCTGCTATTACTTAAGTCAGAGGTGCTAACCATCCCAAACTTTGCTCTACAGGTTTAGAATAGTCTGTTTGGAGCTTGTGAGTCAACAGCCTCATCTTCACTTGACTGCATGGATCTTGCTTAGATTGATTTCCACTCTTTCGTCACTTTCTTCTTTTCCTTCCCGATTATCTGTCCTCTATGCCACAGAACATCTGCTTCCCCATTACTACTACTATCAAAAGCAAATGCTGAATTGTTTTCGAGAGGGTGATTCCTCCCAAAGTTTGCTTTTCTAGTTTCACTTGAGCTGGTCAACAAATTTGGGTGCAATGCTGCTGCTTTTCATTTCCACGTTCTGTCTCATTAGAAAAACTGCTTTATAATTTTTTTAATATATCAACAAAAAGCAAATAAACAGGAAATAATTGTAACTGACCTTTGCAGAGACTTCCTTTGTCAATGGCAGTGAAGAGTGTGTCTATAAAACTTGCCACACGAGGCAGAATGTTTTCTTTATCCATTGGTCTGTCCAAAATAAATGGGAAGACTTTTACCTCTCTGTTACACTGACATCTATGCACATATGAAAGCTTCTTTTTGCATCTATCATGTATTGAATTACAGATGGCTCCCCCCAATTCTGAAACCAGCAAACTTCGTTTTTTCCAATTCACAATTTAAGTTGTAGCATTCATTGCACCTTCTTTCCAACTATTCCTTCCATACAAGAACATGATAATTACTGAAGAAACCCACTGTCATAAACGGTGACACAAAAGCATGTCAAGAACATCTCTTTGTATAAAAGCACTAGATTTAGGGAGTAGATAATCAAGGAACTGATACCTTGTCTCTGACTTTACTACTGACTCATGGTATTTCCTCACAGCATTTTTTTGCCTTCTAAACACAGTTTCCTCAAAATGGAGTTGGTAATTATTATCCTTCCCTTAGTAAAATAATTTTTAACAGATAATGACCTAGACAGTACTACAGAAATACATGACAATAGTACCTTAGAATATCCCTTACCTAATATGTGGCAGTACAACCAAGGCAGCCCAAGCCTGTGAAAGGTCAGTGATGTCCTCCTTCTCTGGTAAATGGATTAAAGACAGTACATGATCCAACACCGGTACTTCTGCCTTTCCTGCTTGTCTTTTACCTGTTTGTTGACTTGTATTACACCTAAAATTAAACCCAAATTTTTTAGTAACCCACCACTGCATAACAGACTCTTCCTTTTCCTTCCATGATATTCAAAATTATGTTTGATGCTTCAAGCACAAAGGACTTGGACAACCCAAGGGGTTTCTTTTCTTGGAGCACAAAACATGGCCCACAAGAAAGATCAAGTCTTTATTTAAAGTTGAACTTCTTGAAGGAAAGGCCCTAGGTCTCAGTGGGATACCCTCACCACTAGGAAATACAGCCTCTAGGAGCATCTGAGAGTCATCTCTGTGATAGTTGTGTATGAACCATGCTCATGCTGACAAGACAGACTAACGGATGACAGAAAACAACCAGTGAAGTAAAAGGTTTGGGACTTAGAAGGAATCACAAGCTGAGCCCAAATCAACAAGCCTATCTGCAGGCAGAAAGGGCAGACATCCCCCTGAAACATACGAACAGGAGTACTTCATATTCCATGGACATCTTTCCATGCCACCCAGTGCTTGCAAGAGCACAATTAGAAGGCTGCATAGGCTCCACCCTTCAAGAAATACAGAAGCTAACAAAAATACAACATCAAGAATCATCACAGGTTTAAGAAACAAAATTTATGAGATAAACCACAAGGCATTAGGATTGCTGGTCCAAAAAGAGATTTCAGATGTTTCTGATGATCAAAGTCTGTTATTTGTAAAAGCTGGAGGCAAAGCATAAGAAATAACCTGCTCTTTATGTTCCCTGCAGACAAGATAAGTAGCAATGGATTTAAGCTGCAGTAAAAGTAGTTTAGTTCATACACTGAAGACTGGGAAAAAATCCCGAACAAACACCTGTATAACCACAAAGACAGCAAAGTACCAGAATTAGTGTATTTAATAACAGTTTGGTCAGACATCTTTCAGGAGCATTTAAGGGCTTGCTAATTCCATCCTAGGTAGGAAATGGTCTATGCAACTCTTGAGATGTCTCCCAGCCCTAAATTGTACCACTGACATTGCAGGAGCACAGAAAAAAAAGTCCCAATAGGACTAAGGTCCTCTCAGCTGTGTACTCCAAACCACTGAAAGTCCAGAGTTCAACAGACAAAGAAAACGAGGGAATAAAACCATATTTAATTATTTTGACTCAATCTCTTGTTCTCTAAACCCCAATACCTCCACTCTATAAATAAAAAAAGGAAAAATCCACATAGTGGATGGCTTTAAGGAAAGATTAAATCTCACATAAAAGGGAATAAAAGTCACCCCGCAGATGAAAGTTTTGCACTATCTGAGCTAGAGTGATTAGAACCATTGTTATCAGAAGATTAGCAATGGTCACCCTGTGCTTGGCAGTGGTTACTCCAAACCCTTCTAAAGTGGCCGAGGGGGAAAGCAACCCCTTCACTGCAACAAAGCTACCTTTGCAACTAGAAGCAGTCAACTTGTGCCATCACAGTGCTGTATCTGGATTAATTACATGCCCTTTGCTATCCAGCTGTTCATTATGGCAAGACTGTTGCCAAGAAAGCTCCTGGACAAGTCTTATGCATACAGGGAAGAAAGATTTGGCACAGGCAGGAGGTTAGTAATGATGAGAACCTGGAATGCAGCACTCACTAGAAAGATCAACTGCCCAAGGATGCAATGTGCATTTTGGTGTAACAAATCCCCATCACACACCTACCACAACATTTGCTAGTCCTTTTGTTCACTGATAACATTTCCAGAGTAGCATCTCTTCTCATATAACCTCAGATAGAAAAGTGGGATTTTGCCATACCATTGGGTTTGCAAATCTGTCAGCAACATTGCTGTTTACACAACTCTTGCAAATACTGTGGGCGAGGTGACATTTATGTAGCTCTGCACTGCCTTCAGGCCTGCTGCCATGCAGACACATCTAGTGTTTGCCATCTTGAGAAGTCTCACCTGATGGATGATTCATGGAAAACGAGAGGATACTTTACAAATGGCATTGAACCCATGGTAGGAGGCTCCGCTTTCACCAGAATGAGTTTAGCCAGTATTGCCATGGCCTCATCCTTTGCGAGGGCATCTGTGCCTGAGAAGCAATGTTCAATGTACTCTAGAAAGCATGTCAGCAAATGCTGAAAGAACAAGGTGTAAAAAAACATAAAGAGAGAGAAAAAAGGTAAGGATTGGTAAGTCTTTTAATCATGATCAAATCCACAAAAACCACACAACAGCAGCTACAGAGGAATCCAAACACTAACAAATGAGCCAGCAAGTACCAGACTTATCAGTCCTGGTGCCCTAAGTCACCAGCACACATATATCCTCTTACCCCAGAAGGGATAGTGATCTGATGTACAATTCACATTTTGCCACGGATCTAATCTCACCAGAACTTTGCAGATCTCTAACTTTACTTTCACCTCTCACTCCACTTAACTAATGTGATTCCTCTCAGATCACCAGTTGCAGGCCTGACCTAGCAGACATCCCTTATTCTTCATTTCCACTCCCCTCCTCTAGAACTCCTTCTCTCCAACTCATCCACTACAAGCCAACCCCCTTAATTCCCAAAAGACAAGTTTCTCTTTTAAAGCACCCATACCTGTCAACTTCTCCTACCCTGAGTACCACTATCAAACTTCAACACAATGGCATAAATAACCTATTTCATTCTTATCAGATCACGCCAGTGGTTTAAATAAACATCATGTCAATACACAAAAATGCTTCAACATACAAGGCAGGTAAATATATTATTAGCTTCCTAGTTGTTCCCTTTGGCAACAAAAGTAAACAAAACACATAAAAAGCTTCCACCTACCCTCTCAAATTGCTTCATTGTGAACACCGCTTCAGAGAAGTCCAGAATAAAGCGCCGTTCAAATCCACTTGCAAGCACCTGCAAGATGCAAATGAAAGATTGACAGGAACACACTAGCAAGAGACATTTCATAGTCAACTTTCTATTACCCATGGGACATTTTTTTGTGGTTTGTGAAACAATCATTGAAATACTCAGCCTGCCTTTCCGTTCACAGCTAGCAAGGCTTGCTAGTTCAAGCACACAAAATACTGTTTTCCAGTGAAAATTCAGGTATGGAAAAGCACATTCCATTTTAACAAACCCTGCTGACACAACCTTTTTTATCAAACCCTGCAAGATCCAAGCTAGCTTTGTGCTAAGAAAGCTTAGATACGTCTTTAGTGTAATGTGGAAAATACAAGCTGAATGTTCTAGGACTACAGCACAGACACACCAAGTGTTATGAAAAAGCTTAGGCCCAAAAGAACTTTCAACTCAGCATTTTTCCTGTGTAGCAGGTTGCAGAAAGTTTACCATCTCATGGGCACAGTCAATCTCTGTGATTCTGAAGCACCTGAAATAGGAATAGTCCTTTGAAATATGCAAGATCCATGCTCTGCGATGCTGAGATGTGCAATATTGAAATACAAATCCAAACTTTCATTTCCCAGACCCTTCGGAAAATAAGGACAGCTTTAAGCCTCCTCCAGTTTAACAGAAGCCCACACAAATATCCTCAAATGTTTGAAACACCACGTCTCCTTAGCAAAACTGGACTCTCGCAAACCAATCTTACTTCAACACAAGGCAACATTGAAGACCAGATGAAATTTGACCTTTTTTAAACAATTGCAGTAGCCTTGTTTTCTCATTGTAAATCACATCTTTTCTTTCTAATATTTTTTTCACACACACACTACACCTATGATCTGCACTGTAAATTGCAAAATTATAATGTACCCTAGCAGGAAAACTGAAGAATCATACTCTGTAGTAGCATCTCTCATTCATCTCTGCAACACTGCATTTGCTAGGAATCTATGCAGCTAATCCTGTCAATGCTTTAGGAACAATGGTAGTGCTAAAATATACCTACTCCTTTACTTTCTAAATCGAACTTTGCTTACCTGCACCTTGTTCACACGCCTAAGCCACGCTCACTGAACACTTGGTAGCTCAGTGAAAAATGTACTTCTTTTCACTAAGGTCAGCTCACTGAACTGCTTTATAACCTAAGGCAGAACACGTCCCTTCTCTGTTCTCCCTTGTTTTCTACAGAGGCTGCAGGTGCTTGAATCAGAGCCTGGTTTTCATTGCAAAGACGCCTGCCATAGTTGCATTGCTACAGTGACAGTTTGTGTAAGATTGTCAAGGTGGCTCAAGACCACAGCAGACATTATTTAAAGCATTGGGCAGCTTCTTCCTTATCTATGCAAGAAGAACAGAGTGAACCTTGTAGTATATTTCCCAGCTTCAAGTGTAATGTGCTGAACTCTGGAATTTCTGCTGTAAGCAGGAGTCCTCCTTACCTTCTCAACTGCTTCCTTGACCAAAGAATCAGGCAAGACAACATTCTTGGCCAGCAGGAACGCAGAAATTGTGTTCAGCAAGGTCTTGCAGCAAGATGATGAGAGATCTGGTGTTTTTAACATTTCTGTTAAAATCTGAAATGAAAGAGAGAGAATATTCGTCTAGGAAGATAGTGTTTTTCTGGTCTGAATGACCTGGATGGACAGTCCCCAGAGCAGGAGGGCATGGTGTTCTAAGCTACAGCCCACAGAAATGAACTAATAGTCCTGTTGAAGTCTGAAGCCACTTAACCTACAATTGAACCAAATGAAATCTAACATATGTGAATCTGGTAGAACTGCTCTACTACTGACATGGGGGACCAGGTCTTCTTCAAAGTGGCAGAAATTGGTCTCGAGAAGCAGCAGTCTGCTTTCACCCTTGTTAATTTAAAGGAGTACTACACAAGCATTACAGAACTGAGGTTAATTCTTATGAGACTGGAAATGTAGCCACACTCAAAATAAATGTCTGTGTTCACTCAACTCAAATCCTAAGCCCAATGGTCCATCAGAAATGTATATGAGTGCTTTAACTGACCACACCTCTTCCATATTCAAGTGATACTTCTCTGGCACATCAATCTAAGTGATGGTCTGACATACCCAACAAACGTCTTCAGGCATGGAGATTTTAGATCCATTTGCATGTTCCGCTAGGATCAGGTAAGCTTGCAGAATCCTTTCTATCTGTTCTGAAGCCATACAGCAATTTGCCTTAGTTATTTTCCTCTGCAAGTCTAAGAGTGATTCCTGTTTAAATAAAAATGGAAAGCAAAATGTTTCAGAGAAATGATCAGACCTTGTTTCACTTAATGCTATTTGAAAGATTCTAAAGAATCAACATTTCAACTGCAAATGAAACAAACTGTCGTTGACTCTCTCGTTTGTGTTTAACAAACTAAATTTTGCTGAAACACTATGATTCCTATTATGGAAAAACACATGTCCTAGATTCCTTGGGAAGAAACACAAATACCTCCTAAGATGAGGGTCTCCTGAAAGGCCAACACATGACATACAAAATGTAGGGAAGAGAAAGAAATACCTGGCCTCAGAACCACAATGGTATGGAAGTACTCAGCTTTAACTAGAATTATCAGAGTTTAAGTACTTTTATACACCATTATGCAAAGGCAGATGCTGAGAGATTACTCATGTCATCTCCATTATACAGAAAATGGAACTGCTCTTGATCACTCCCATTAGTGTCCCTTCATGTCCAGAGGACATAAACTCCCATCCTTGACTCTATAAATTGAACCAAATTTCTACAGCTATCATAGACTATGCAACTATTTCCCTTTCAGCAAGATACCTATATCCATGCACCCACCCGTTCCTGGGGTAAAAAAACAAGCCTCAAGGGCATTATGTCACTGATTTTGAATATTTCATCACAACTGCAGATGCCAAGTGACTCTGATCCCAGGAAAACAAAACATCAACATACAAATAATATCTGTAGATAACGACAGCCAGGCAGTAACTGCTATCACGTTGGGTGAAGCAGGAGGAACAGGATGGGATTTTCTGGGAAACTATAGATAGCCATATGGAGGGAGTTCCAAGAATGAACAGAGGACTATTTACCCATACTGGAAGGACTACCCTGAATTTCATGTGTACCATTTCCTCCAGTTTCTGATTTCATCTCTCTGAGGAGCACAGACTACGTTGTCTGTTGCACGATGTTTCAATCCCCTCTAGCAAAAACCAGTCACTAGTATGAAAACATTTAAGTGTCGCTCAGGTAAGTAAAAAACACTTGCCAAGCTCCTATTCATTATCCTGCATCACCCTGATCCAACACAATATAGCCCATGGCACTCAGCTGTGCTTCCTCAAACCTGAGAATGTAACCCACAAGCAGCAACAGAGGAACACTCTGATAGAAAACATGCTGTCATTTTCAGAACTTAGCTCTGAGGTGTAAACTTGGGTCTCTAGGTTCAGCCCAGGTCTTTGCTCTAAAGAGAGCTGCAGAGCAAAAAGCTTCCCCTTTATTGTCACAAAGTAGTTTTGGAACAGACAACATACCTAGTTCAGCAATACAAAACAAGCCCTAGCATCCCCACCTTAGTAAGGGGTCTGCAGTGTCTGCAAAGGCAGATCCTGTAAACTCTCCTTGCTCAGCCATGGGACTGAGCTCAAGACTTGCACGTGGTAGTTTTTTCCTCACTTACAGCGCAGCACAGCCACCACAGTCACTCAACTTAGAAAAGAAGGGTGGGATTTTTCCCGTATACATGACACTGTGTTTTATTTTTCCAAAGCAGAAAAAAAATCAGTTTGGATCCAATAAAACACACTTTTCTTGACAAGTGCACAGGGTTTTTTTCAGCCTTTCATGAATTTAAAAAACAATGTACCTTCAGGCACTTGAAGACAATGTCAAAATGTTCCTTATGGATATGCACTGCAGCTGATTTGATCATCTGTTTAAAGGCTTCTCCCACAGCTACCCACGGCAGTTCAATTTCTTCTTCAGTAACAGGCCCCAGCTTTAACAGAATTAACTTCAGACCCTGCAGAGGAAAAGAGCATATCTTGTCCTTACACTTAGAAAATAAATCTAGCACTCCTAAAATTAATCAGTGCAATATATTGCTACAATATTCAATTTATCACAATTCTTTCTAGATTGACTACAGGTAAATAAAAAAGGCTATCATTTAAAATCTGAAATATGAGAAAGCAGTATTGTTTTAATATATATGAATACTGCTTAAGAATTACTAAGAACAACCTTCCTATCCCAAATAATATTCTTAGTAGGAGCTTTTCAGACCCTGTTAAGTAATGAACAGCAGCTTATGACCAAGGATCCATGGAGGTGAACAACACTCAATGGTTTCACTAAGTGCTGCCTAAGGCTCCACTATACCAACATTTAAACTGGCAATCTTTTCTTGTCTTTACCGTCTCTGCACAAGAGTGGAACATGTTTCGAACACCCTTGCACATCTCAAAAATTAGTCGTCCTACACCTTCGACCTTCTCAGGGTGCTCCCCCAGGTCACAGAGCATTAAATTGAAGACTGCATTTTTATCAGAAACCTACAAAACATAATGAAAAAAAAAAAGAAGTTATCTTCTGTTCAGAACTGCTAGATGGATAGAGGCAATTAAATGGCTCCACAGCACCACATTACTCTCCTAGTCCTGCTTTCCCACAACAGTTCAAATTCATTATTTCTGCAACTACACAGGGAAATTGAAAGGAGAAAAATGATCAGCTATTCAGTCACTACAGCCCCCTTGCCCCAAGAGGTACACAGGACTACTGAGGTCACTGCAGTTGAAATACGTGGAATTGACTATTCTTATGATTTTAGAGCTAAATACATGCATAAATGCATCATTGAACTATTCCCAAAATGTTGCTGTACTAGTGTGGTAAGAGATGTGCATCAGCTGAACACAGAATGCAGTCAACTGAACTTGGGAACACGTTGAGGACTTCTGGCCCATGATTTTAAAATCCTCCATTTCTGAGGATTTGACTTGAAGTTCAGCAATTCCTGAACACAACCAATCAAACAAATGTGTTTTATTAAAGTCTCTTAATTTAGGACAAAACCGAGGATACTCAAATTTGCTAGCTAGTCTCAGGAATCCTGGCTTTTGTATATTTTGATTAAATGAAACCCAAAAACTACCACTCCCTTTCCTCACTCCATCAAAGGCTGCTTTCTGATCTTGATTGATCTGCCTGCGGATATTATATATATAAATATTCAGGGAGGCAAAAATGTTGTCAAAAGAATCTCAGTTCTAAGAAGGCCTTAAAGCACTGGTGAAAAAGCCAGTGAGCAAATGTACATTTACAAAATAAAGCCTCAGTTTTGCAAGATTACCTCACCATTTCTAGTAATTTTAGATAAACCAACTGCAAACACTGAGTTTAACTGCTCTTAAAACAGAGAATGCTAAGGCCTCAATTTGCCACTGTTGATATTAAGTGCATGATGTTTTAGTAAAATACTCACTAAAAATGACAACTCAGGACACGCTGAATGCCAATTTAGGCCTTGTTAGCCCTTCCTTGAAGAAAACCTAACATTATACATTGCATCCAAGAGCCACCACAGAACGGAGATAGCATCAAACTCCTCACTTACCTTTCTCATTAGGAAAACAAAGCTTTCAGCAGCAAAGTTTCTTATGTGAAGTTTGTGGTGAGCCAGTAAGGTGCTGTAGAGGCTACAAAGATACAAAATAATTCACTGTCTTAAAGGCAATGCAAGAATTGCCAATAAGTGGTTTACAAAATATGCTTACAGTTTATATTGCCACCTTCTAGAAACAGTAAGAATCTGATCTCCCAGAAAAGGCAAATACCTTCCTCAACTCAATTCCTTCCCACTCTCTCTGGATAAAGGACAGAGTTTTGTAAAGGTCAAAAGACAATGCCAGGCAAATTAATCTGCACTCACAAAAACCTCTAAAGTCTCTGGATCCACAAAGATTTAACTGCAGCACTGAGATTTTTGACATATATACTCAGCAGCAGTAACTGAAACCAAAGTTGATTTGATAAGCTAGATTTGTGTTTCAGTTGAGCCAACAGGCTCCCCCATGCACTTAAAAGGTTCTAGAGATACGATACAAAAGGTTGATAAAAAACTACAGTTCACTGCTGAGTATCAGTAACAGCTGCAGATGGCTCAGCACATGTTCAGTGTACAGAGCCCTGCCTTAGATCCACAGCCAAGCAGATGTTTTTCAACATGCTGGACAGCTTTTGCTGTGTTTGGGAGAAAATCTGCAGCCCCTCATTTGCTCCATCTGTTCCAAACTGAAAATATGAGGAAGCAACATGGACCCACTGGCAACGATAAAAAAAGAAGAAACCTGCTACCACAGCAATTGATTAATCAGTCGTATTGGGTAAGAGCCACAGTCCATCCACTCCAGTATTCAGCCCATAGCAGCACCCACAAGCAGATGCTTGGGAAAGATTCAAAAACAGGGCAAGCACGTACAAAATCAGCCTTCAACCACCTGCAGCTCAGGGGCTCCTCAAGCCAAGAGAAGGCTCCTATGCATTTGGTAACTCCTTCCAACTTGACCAGTTTCCCAGCTGCCAACCTTATACATCAATATCAATCTGTGTCAAGCAATCCCAAAGCATACAAAACTTTGCATACCTCATCTCAACAGATAGGAAGAAGGAAAAGAGAGAGATAAAATTCTGGGAAAGAAACAATAAAAGACTCAAAGGAATCCTTTGAATGTTGTTGGTCTAGGTGTCTGTAATTGAGAAAGACTTGAAACTGAATGAATTGATAACACTGTGGCTGAAGTACTTGACAAATATTGGAGACCTGTGTGGAATTTAGACTTGGACACAGGTTTCCAAGACCACTCAGACAACCCAGTGTCTTTTTGAGCTTTGTTTACCCAGCTGAGGCGGATGCATCCTCTCCTATCTCCACAGGAGAAAAGGGGACTAAAGGTTCAAATCTGCAGCCCAACCCACACCCCTCCTCCAATACAGTGGCCCATCAAAGTCAGTGGGATCTTAAAGGAACCACAGATGATAACAAGGCTCAAAGTCTTTCAGAAAGCAGGAAAATCATGCTAACAAGTATAATGAAGCATTAAGCCATGTATTCACGTGGTGTGTACATTTCCATAGCATTTTATAACTGCTGATCAAGACAGATGTTAAAAGAGCTTTTACCTGTATATGTTGTGTATGTCCTTCACCATCAATCTCCACAAGTATTTGTAGAGATAGGAAAGAGAGGTAAAAGCCCATTCAAGCAGCTCTGCGTCCTGTGTGTCCAGTAACTTGGTGATGGCCAGGAAAAAGTCTTGAAAGTGAGGATAGAAATCGGCCTGAACATCTCGAGCCAGCTGTGCCACTAGACTGTGTTTCAGAAAATACATCAGTGTTAGCACATTTCAAAAACAAACCAATAAAAATCTGGTCAAACATTGCATAATCCAGCACAGACTCTTTGGAAAGAAAGACTGTCTCAACTTTACTTCTCTCTCAGTTTTATTTCAATATCACCTACTAGGCACCTGTGGATGGGCAGAATCTTAGGATTTTTTAAAATAATCAAGCAGACAACAGTAAGCAAGACAACATAAATGATTAAAATCAAACAATGCATTAATATTCTGACAGTAAGTGTGTAGGCTAATTTGCTTGCCCTGTCATACTTTTTTTTCAGGCTTGGAAGCATAAACCTCCATCAGGGAAATACAAACACTTTGGCTGTCGCGTTGCTACATTTTCCCAAGTACAATAAAGAAAAAGAACACTTACAACTGGACTCATGTCCATAATACCATCAATGCTTCCAACTATATTTTGTTACCATATACTTACTCTAACAGGGGCTGATAGGCAAGACTGCCTTTGACTTGCAAATGTGTCTTCAAGCTCTGCACAATGTCATTCTGGTAATAGACCAGCTGATTGAAGGACTGGCATTTGTTGGCCACTTCATTGTAGAACTGCACTGTTTGAAGCACAAAAGAGAAACTGTGAAAACTAATCCAGTCCCTGGTAAACATGTAAGATATAGAAGAACAATAGCTCTTCAGAGCCCAATCAAAAAAAAAGTCAAATAAAAAAATCTTCCACTGGGTTCTGGATGTAGAAGGAATGTATTTTATCAGTTTAGAAAAAGCAGGAAACATAAATAAAAATGGCATACCAAAATGCTGAGTGAGGTTCAGCTCCCTCCATTTCCGCAGTGCTTCAGAAAAATAGGTTTCAACCTCCTATCAAAGCAAAGATAATAGTTACCAACCCTAATGAATGCAGCCTGCAAAGACGAGTGGTTCAAATGAAGGAAACTATCAAGTGCCTTACATGTTTTAAGAATATTTCAAGAAATCTTAATGGCTTCATTTCAAATAGTGCTAAGAAATTTCCCTTAAAATAAGACCTTTCTTTCTACATTCAAGATACATTTAAAAACATTTTCTGGCAACAGGAATTGTTTACATAATTGTTTTTTAAAACTTTTTTGACTGGCCTTGATAGCCTGAGATGATGAGCGATAGCCCACCGAGCATAAATGCTTTAGAATTGGTTCTGGCATCCTCACAGCTACTGAGCGAGAGGTTCAGAAATACAATCCAGCAAGTCAGGAGGTGATGACTGCAAAGCACTACAGTCACAATGACGATCTATTGACATAGCTGACCCTTCTTTATGATCTACAAAGATACACGCACATGCTTTGTATACAATTTGCAATTACTCAGCACCTGTAAATCTTTGCAGGTCCGAAGCTACAACTGCTGACTGCCACAGCATCACCTTCCATGCTCAGAAACACCCACAGGCCCCACACCAGCCACATGGAAGCCATCAGAATGACCCTATGACCGAATGATTGAAGAGTCTCTATGGTAATACTGCAAAGCAGGTCAAAAAGTAAAGGGGAGCAAAGTATGAAATGAGGCTCCAATAAAGCTAACTCTTTCATGAGCCTCTTTCCAATTTCTCCTGAAATATCTCTCTTAAATTAATCTTTCATGGAGCTCATCTACTTGTGATGTGGTTTCAGAAAATGACTGCAACTGCTGTTCTCACCTCAGCATAGCTTCCAGTTCTGTCAATCCGATGAATAATATCAATATTAATATTGCTTAACCGCTCCGAAAAGGTAAGAAACTACAAAAGAGAAGAATACACATGTTTTTTGCTCTGAGAATGGCCACTTCCAAATCCCCCTCAATACCACATGCACTGCAAACAGAAACATCACTTCTAAAGACCCATCAACCTGTAAACAATCCTATCAGAATTTTGTGACCAAAAAAATACTTAAAAAGCCCAGCAGCAGGATCAAACCTCTTCCCCCTCACTCTGTACAACCAAGGTGCACAATCCACACACCTTCACAGCATGATGAAAAAGATGCTGAGAAATCCACTTGGAGGTGGACTGAGCACCTGGAGGCATTCAAGACCAGGCTGGATGAGGCTTTGAGCAACTAGGTCTAGCAGAAGGTGTCCCTACTCATAGCAGCAGGGCTAGAACAGGACTATCTTTAAA
Organism: Coccyzus lansbergi; assembly: GCA_033558105.1. Classification (NCBI taxonomy): domain Eukaryota; kingdom Metazoa; phylum Chordata; class Aves; order Cuculiformes; family Coccyzidae; genus Coccyzus; species Coccyzus lansbergi. Next base: position 289,807 of record JAUMJK010000293.1, read on the forward strand.
GCTCCTTCCAACCCAAATCGTTCTACAATTCCAACAAACTCTGAGGTTCTCACTTTTCCTGAAACAACACTCCCACTCGATATTATTTATTGAATTGTGTCAGTGTTCTACACAAAGACTGCAGTGTGTCTGCTGAATGACACAGGTGGTTGATAGGAGTAGTAGTTACTATTACAAAAAGCGAAGTATATTTATTTAAGCTAATGCAGAATTAACTTAAAGTTTCATCTAAGTAACTGTATTTTTTGAAAGTCAGACAGGATGTCCCTCTGATGGAATGTTTTCTTTCAGCCAGTGTTTTCCCACTGTTTGTTCCTTGGAGAAGTCTTGTGTCAGCGTGATCAGTGCTGAACAGAGGTGTCCATGATCACCCCTGTTTGCAGCCTCTCCCCATCTCAAACGCAGGATCAGGCAGAGCTGGAGCCAGCTCCAAATCACCAAGAGTTTTGACTGTTGTGAAGTTCATAACAGCATTAAAATCAGTCCTTGGAAAGTAACAGAACACGCATAAGATTTCAGGGAAAATGTAAGAGAAGCCTGGAGAAGAGGAGGCTGAGAGGAGACCTCATTACTCTTTACAACTACCTGAAAGGAGGTTGTAGAGAGGAGGGAGCTGGCCTCTTCTCCCAAGTGACAGGGGACAGGACAAGAGGGAATGGCCTCAAGCTCCGCCAGGGGAGATTTAGGCTGGAGATTAGGAGGAAGTTTTTCACACAGAGAGTCATTGGGCATTGGAATAGGCTGCCCAGGGAGGTGGTTGAGTCACCTTCCCTGGAGGTGTTTAAGGCACAGGCAGATGAGGTCCTGAGGGACATGGTTTAGTGCTTGATAGGAATGGTTGGACTCGATGATCCGATGGGTCTCTTCCAACCTGGTTGTTCTATGATTCTATTCTATGATTCTAAGAGGGAAATCCGTTCTGTCCCAGCTCCCGCCTGGCTGCAGGCGGCTGACAGACATCGCTCCCTCATGCTGCCCAGGCCTGACAAACGGTGGTCGCTTCACAAGACCCCAAAACGCGCTTCAAAGAGTATATCTGCCGGCACTTTCGGTACCGCGGCGACTCCGCCCCCGGGGGAAGCAGCCCAGCCTTCCCCCCACGACCCCGCGGCGGCGGCGGCGGCGCCCCTGCCCCATTGCCCCCCTCGCTCCCCGCCCTTCCAAGGCCTCGCTGCGGCGGGCGGGGGGCGCTCACCCGGTGCGTGTTCCCCGGCTTGGGGGCGGGGGGTTTGCTCTTCATGGCGCCGGGGCGGCCGAACCCCTCTCCCCTGCGCTCCCGCCACCCCACGTGCGGCCCAGACGCGGCGAGCTACCGGGTAGGGGCAGGGCCGCCGGCGGAAGGGGCGGGGCGAGGGCGGAGCTTAGCTGGCTTTGGTCCGGCCGTGGGGAGCGGTTGTAGCTTGGGAGGGCGACTGCGTCCCGGGCTGCATCAAAAGAAGCGTGGCCGGCAGGACGAGGGAGGAGATTCTGCCCCTCTCTTGTGAGACCCACTCACAACCCCTCCCCCCAACCTGAGTATTGTGTCCAGTTTTGGAACCCACAGCGTAAGAAGGAGATGGAGCTGTTGGAACGGCTCCAGAGGAGGGCTACAAAAATAGAATCATAGAACAACCAGGTTGGAAGGGACCCATCGGATCTTCTAGTCCAACCATTCCTATCTAACACTAAACCAAGTCCCTCAAGACTTCATCCACCCGTGCCTTAAACACCTCCAGGGAAGGTGAATCAACCACCTCCCTGGGCAGCTTATTCCAATTCCCAATGACCCTTTCTGTGAAAAACTTCCTCCTAATCTCTAGCCTAAATCTCCCCTGGCGGAGCTTGAGGCCATTATCTCTTGTCCTGTCCCCTGTCACTTGGGAGAAGAGGCCAGCTCCCTCCTCTCTACAACCTCCTTTCAGGTGGTTGTAGAGAGTAATGAGGTCTCCTCTCAGCCTCCTCTTCTCCAGGCTAAACAACCCCAGCTCTCTCAGCCGCTCCTCATAGGTTGGAGGCTGGAGCGCCTCTGCTATGAGGACAGGCTGAGAGAGTTAGGCTTGTTGAGCCTGGAGAAGACTCTGAGGAGACCTTATAGTGACCTTAAAGTGTCTGAAGGGACTACAGGAAAGCTGGGAAGAGGCTGTTTCCGAAGACTTGTGGTGTTAGGACTGGGGGCAATGGGTGTAAACGGGAAAGGGGCAGATTTAGACTAGACATAAGGAAAATTTTCTTCACCATGGGAGCGGTGAGGCACTGGCACAGGTTGCCCAGGGAAGTTGTGGCTGCCCCATCCCTGGAAGTGTTCAAGGCCAGGTTGAATGGGGGCCTTGGGCAGCCTGATCTAGTGGGAGGTGTCCCTGCCCATGACAGGGGGGCTGGAACTAGATGGTCTGTAAGGTCCCTTCCAAACCAAACTATTCTGTGACAATTCTGTAAGTCTATAATTCTGTTACTCCAGGAGTCTCACCTGGAGGGTTGTGTCGAGTTCTGGAATCACCACCATAAGAAGGGGATGGAGCTGTTGGAATGGGTCCAGAGGATGGCTACAAAGATGATCCGAAGGCTGGAGCACCTCCCTCCCATATGAGGACAGGCTGAGAGAGTTGGGGTTGTTCAGCCTGGAGAAGAGAAGGCTCAGCAAGACTTTATAGTGGCCTTACAGTACCCGAAGGGGCTACAGGAAAGATGGGAAGGGGCTCTTTATCGGGGCATGTAGTGATAGGATGAGGGAACATGGGTCTGGATTGGTGGGGGGAAGATATAAACATTAGGAAGAAGCTCTTCACAATGAGGGTGGTGAGGCACTGGAACAGGTTGCCTAGGGAAGCCGTGGATACCCCATCCCTTGAGGTGTTCAAGGCCAGGCTGGATGGGGCTTTCAGCAACCTGATCCAGGGTGAGGTGTCCCTGCCCATGGCAGGGGATTTGGAACTAGATGATCTTTAAGGTCACTTCCAGTGCAAACCTATCTATGGCTCTGGGCAGAGTAACCCACCTCTGCCTGAAGCGGCCACCACACAGCTACTACAGACACCATTTATTACAGACTTCTGTCCAGACTTAAAAAAAATAAAACTCGGCCCAAGGTACATGTGAACTGAATCCTTGCAGAAGAGCAAATGATGACAGACTGATTGTTGTTCACTCACAGCAATATCAAGGCCTGCAGGTTCTTCTGCTTGAGGCTGCAGTTGTGGAAGGTGGAGAACATGCATTGAACTAAAAGCTGGCTGAAACTTTGGTTTGGGCACGTGCAATATGTGCAGTCCTGAGCCACGTGACCATTTTGAGATGCAGCTCACAAGGCTTGGGAGGTTTTTTCCCTCTCCAGTGTGTTTATCCTGCCTGTTACCTGCAGCTCAAGGCCACTTTCAGAAACCAGGCTTGGAGGTTATTCCAACAGCAGGACACAAGATTGGATTTGGGCAAGGCTGAAGTTCACTATTAGGAGCACGTAGGGACCCGCATCTTTGAACAGACCCAACAGGTTAATCACTGCCAGGTGCATCCAGAAAAGCTTCCCACGGGCAGGCAATAAGGCAATAAATTATTACCCTGATAGCCATCAGGACATGCAGGAGAGCTTGCTCATTCTTGCACCTGTGAATCAAAGGACTATGGAGGCAACTGTTGGCTTTAAAACTTACTCTTCTGCTGCAGGAATAGAAAGGACTTCTGCATTTGTATGAAGTAGGAAGAGTGTTCTAATTTAGTTCACCTGAGTTTGTTTATTTTTAACAAGCAGTGTCAATAATTAGGTAAAACACCGCAATGTTTGATCCAGGATGGTCTCACAGGCCAGAATTCATCTTGCATATTCTGCAGTGTTTACAGTATGTGTGTCTGCCTCTGAGCAGTCCTTTCAGGCTCCTTTTATATTCACTGGAGATCTAGGAACATTCTTGTACTTGAAACATCTGTGTTAGAGTAAAATTATTTGCGCTTTAGGACTGATAGTCTCAGAGCATCCAGATGACCCTGTTTTATGTGCATATCTACAACTAACTGTGAATGCCCCCCAATATTCAAATTTTTGTAGAGTTACCCTACTTCTATCATATTTTTATATATATTAATCACAAGTACAACACATACTCCTGAAGCCTCTATGACACCAAGTTTCTAACCCAAAGGACATGCTATCTGGTACAAACCAATGAGTAGACAGAACAGCCTATTTTTAACCTCAGGATATTATAGATTGCATAAGTCCACAGATGAAAGATAAAATCTTCATTTTTCTACTGTATTCATCTGGGCACAGTAGAGATGTGCTAGGAAAAGGGTTTGCATAGGGGATTTCATTCTGAGAAGATATTGCTTTTCCAAACAAAATATAACTGGAAAGTAGATTAACAGAAACATGTGGATTTAGCCAAACAACTTCCAAGCTTGTATACCCAAAGGTAGGTTCCTCAATCAGTATTAAAGACACTAAATAAGTAACTGGAGTCTTGAAGTGGTGAGAATTACCTGCCTTGGTTGTGAACACTGAATGCTTCTCTTTGCATGTGTCAAGTCACCACACATAATAACTTGGGGTGCATAGGCTGGGTGCCACACTGGATCACAGCAGCTTTCCAAAATGCTCATTGAGGCGGAAGCTGACATGAGTTTGAAGTAAGGTTATAGAAGTGCATGATGTTTTTGGTGTACACCTTCAACTGAAGCAAACAGTTTTTGTTTATTTTTTTTTAAAATTTGTCTGGAAAGTAGGATGAGCCCTTTGAAACACAATGAGAGATTTTCACTGCCAGTTTCCTCCTCAGCTTCTAGCTGGCATTTTGCCTTGCCTTGCAGTCAAAAGCCTCGCAAGATTATGTAGGATGTTGTCATGAGCACTTGTATTTTCAAAAACAAAGCAGACAAGGTATTGGAATCCTGTTCTGCAAACTGGTGGAACTGTTTAGCCACATTTTTTCTAATATGCCTGATGCACAGAGATTTTGCAAATAATGCAACTCTATGTCAATGCTAGCTGAGTTCTGAGGAGAACTACATCTACACTTAGGTCTGCAGATCAGAGAGGGTTTGGGACAAGGAGCTGGGATATAGATCCCAGACTTCTTCTGTTTGGGGTAGGGGAGGAACGTTCATGCCTGAAATACCCTGAACTTAGACCCTTCCTTCACAGAAAGGGACGCTGACAGTGTAATTCAGCCCCTTGAGACATCTAGGTTAGTGGCTTTTCTATTGCAGAGTTCCTGTCAGGGTCCTACTGCAGAGCTGGAACAGCTGGGCTGTACTGGCTCCATCTCAAGAAGCACACTGAGGAGCGCCAGAGCACAGGGATTATCTACATCAATTAATCATTTAGAAAATTCCTAGTACAATTTTGGTTCATGCCAAGTAGTACTATTCCAAAGTTTCTGCTCAATAGGAAGCCACACCCTGTTGTGTTTTTTTTTTTTTTGAAGTGGGAAAGAAAGTTTCAGAGTGCACGCTTTTTCTTTCCAGCACAAAAGGTGTCATGCACTTGTATAACCTGCCTTCAAACTCATGCTAATTTCCCCCTCAATGAAGATTTCTGTGATATATTGGAAAGATTTCTGTACAGACAGCATTTATACAGATAGCCCTGAGACAGGAAGGGAACACAGAGGTGACCACTGCTGCTGCTCTTCATTCTATTTCTCTGCCACAGCAGCAGAAGCCGAACTGGCTTCAGCCTTGCTGAAAGCAACAGCAGCAGAGGCAGCAGGAGGAGGACCAACAGAGAAAGCAGGAGACATTGAAAGGAAAATGAAGAAGGAAGATGGTGTTTTGTTCCCCAAGAGGCATATGAATTCTCTTCTGCATTTCTCCTTCCACCCCCACCCCAAATCCCTCTTGTTTGCTTGAAAGCTTGCAGTGAGTGTAAGATGATGAACTGGGGCTGAGTGATCACAACTGTAAGTTTTAAGGTAAAGTTAAACCTTCAAAAATAAGGAGGACAGAAAACTGAAAATTTTTTTTAGAACAGATGCACACAAGGAAATGCTTCCCTCAAAATCATGGCTTTCTCCCATATGCAGTTTTCTTTCCTTTTTTTGTCTTCTTTTTCTCTGTCTGTATTGATCCCTTTATATGTAAAGGACCACTGAGTAAACACTAAATCAGTAATCCAAGAGAGCAATTTCTAACAATGATTTGGAAAAGTCAATGTTGTCAATTCATTGTGAGTGGAAAACACAAAATGATAGGAAGATAAGGTCCAGGATATTTTCTTTCTCTAACAGTATCTGCCTTCAAACTTGCAAAGTCAATTCTGCCTTCAGTTCAGGGACAAATAAGGCCATGCTCAGCATTTTGTTACTTAAAGGAATGGGATGTTCCCACCACTAAATAGGAGATAACATACAAAGTAATTGATACTCTTCTTGCTTCTGCATCCATCTGGTTCATAACAAGACATATTCAAAAGTGGAGTACTGAGGTTCGAGGTTTTGACTGATTAATTTGCAATTATTTTATTTTCTTCGTCGTAGCTTGAGCTGTCCTAATAGTCATGCAGCTCTAAGTTTGCTGTCAAGTTTCAATAGAGACAGTAGAGACAGTACCTCAGTTAACAATTCCTGGACTCATAAATTCAAAAGGCATAGGGTACAAAAACTGAAACTCTCAAGAAAAGGTCAAATAATCTCAGTACTGAAGAGCCCTTTACAGAAAATAAGTCTAAACAGATACATACTCTTGAGGTCAGACCCTTATAAAACAGTCTAATTTTGCTGTTTTCTTGATGAAATATTTGTGGGTAACTTAGAAAAACTGAAGAACTTCTACAACATCAAGAGACAAAGCAGCCCTTCTTGCTTCTTCCACTGTGTCATCAGCCATTGGCACTGGCTGCTAAATCATAGAATCATAGAATCATAGAATAGTTTGGGTTGGAAGGGATCTTAAAGATCTAGTTCCAGCCCTCCTGCCATGGACAGGGACATCCCACTAGATAAGGCTATCCAAGGCTCCATCCAATGCGGCACTGAACACCTTGAGGGATGGGGCATCCACAACTTCCCTTGGCAACATGTTCCAGTGTCTCACTACTCTCATGGTGAAGAAATTCTTCCTAATGTCTAGTCAAAATCTGCCCCTCTCCAGTTTATACATGTTCCACTTTATGAACAGTCCCTCTCCAGCTTTCTTGTAGGCCTCTTTCAGGTATTGGAATGTTTCTGTAAGATCTCCTCTGAGCCTTTTCTTCTCCAGATTGAACAAGCCCAACTCTCTCAGCCTGTCCTCATAGGGAAGGTGCTGCAGCTTTCAGATCGTCTTTGTAGCTCTCCTCTGGACCCATTCCAACAGCTCCATTTCCTTCTTTTGTTGGGGATTCCAGAACTGGACACAATACTCCAGGTGGGGTCTCACAAGAAAGATGCAGAGGGGCAGAATCCCCTCCCTTGCCCTGCTGGCCTCCTGGCTTCTTTTGATGCAGCCCAGGATATGGTTGGCCTTCTGGGCTGCGAACGCACATTGCTGGCTCATGTCGAGCTTCTCATCAACCAGCACCCCCAAGTTCTTCTCTACAGGGCTGCTCTCACCATCACCCGTCATGTATTGAAACCATGAATTGCCCCGACTGCGACGTAAGACCTGGCACTTGGCCTTGTTGAACCTCATGAGGTTCTCACAGAGGCATTTCTATAGCCTGTCCAGGTCCTTCTGGATGACATCCCATCCTGGTGTGGCGACTACACCACTCAACTTGGTGTCATCTGCAAACTTGTTGAGGGTGCACTCGGTTTCACTGTCAATATCATTGATGAAGATATTAAATAGCACTGGTCCCAGTACAGACCCCTGAGGGACACCACTTGTCATGGATCTCTCTCTAGACTTTGTGCCACTGATCACTAGTCTATGAATACAACCATCCAACCAGTTACTTATCCACCGTACTGTCCATATCTCTCCAATTTAGAGAGAAGGATGTTGTGGGGGACCATGTCAAAGGCTTTACAGAAGTCTAGATAGATCACATATTTCAGTTTACCCGTGTCCATTGCTGTGGTTACCCCATCATAGAAGGCCACTAAGTTGGTCATACAAGATTTGCCCCTGGTGAAGCCATGCTGGCTGCCATTTATCGCCATGTCCTCCATCACAGATGTTCACGAGAAAGTCTCATCATTGGTTTATATAATATTCTGCCAGTAATCAGTCCCTCTCTGCAATGAAGAGAAACAATTGCAATTAATCCTTTTCGGAGAAGAGACACAAAAATATTATTCATGCTTCTGAATGTTGAGATTTTGATAATGCTAAGGAAGGAAATGGGGCTGTCCTTCATTTCCATAAAACTTAAATAGGCTTTTGTACCCTGCTACTTCTTATAATACTGACTTGTAGGTGTGAATTATGACCAGATCAAGTAGGAACCATTAAAAGATCTGATACAAAAAACATGCACTGAAATAATAGATCCCTATGTTAAAGGTATCTAGGTGAAGACTGACACTTTCAGAAAGAGAGAAAATAGGCATAGGTGTCGCCCTCCAAGTGAGGAAAACAAAACAAAAATACATAGAAGCCTTTGAAGCACTTGTTGCTTGTACTGGACAGGCACTTGCCAAAAGGGTGCAATTCACCTCTCTGGTTATAGCAACCTGCTGCATGGAGGGCTACATTTGACCTTCCATTTAGGGTCAGGGTACCACATAGGTCTGTTAACAGGTGATACACTAGTGCCTGTTTTGAAGTGAAAGGGATTAAGCCCACTTCAAATTGTGACAAAGTAATGCTACTGTACAGATACAGAACAACTGCTCTGCCAAGCGATGATTCCTGAAAACCAGCTGCAGCTGAAGTGCTTCTTCTCAACTGCCTTTTCTAACTCTATGCTTCCTTGTGCATCACAACATTTGCTGAGTTTGTGAATTGCTAACACTATCATGAGGCATTTCCATTAAACTGACTGTGCAAGAAGCTGTGGGGTCTCTTTAATGCTGGATCTGCACCACTCTTTTTTTGCATCTTCAGAAATGCATGTTAAATTTATTATTCCTTCCCCTTTGCTTTAGCGCTCTATCCTCATTTTCATTAAAAAAAAAACCTCAATAACATGTTTTAATGCATGCTGACAATGAAAACCAACACACTACAATAACAGAGACATCAACTGTAAGAGTTCCCATGTGCCTGGATGGGTAAAGCCCCAGTCTTAAGGAGCTTGGTCATGAAAAAAAAAAGTACAATACATACTTACTGTTCCCCATCCACCACAGATGTTCCACCACTCCCCAGAATCCTGCAATAGCCATAAGACTGTGGTTGAAGAGAATGCAAAAAATATGGTATATCCCAGCAGCAGAGACAAAGGGTGCTGGAAGTGTTTCTGCTCTCCAAAAAGCCAGAGATTTCTTATTTAAAATGTCCAGTTGAGGCAGTGAGTCAGGTGTTATAGAGAAAAAAATCCCAAAACCCAAACCAAACCAAAGCCAACAGTTAGTTGCAGATGGCTGGACCTGAAGGAAAAAGCCTCCTTTGTTACCTATATTTGGTTATGAAGGTAGCTTTGAGGATGGCTGACAAGCTAACCAGTTAAAACATACAGAGTTGGTGCAAGTATGCATAACTGTCTTCAAACGTTTCCAAGCAATATGTGCGTCTGAGGGATCTCCAGTGTGGGCAGCCTTGACAACAAGCAGAAGAGGGACTGGAGAGGATCAAAAAGGGGTTTAAGAGTGAAGCAAGGCAGTCAGTTTGGAGAGACACTCAAAAAAATGAAGAATGAACTGAAGAGCAAGCAGCAATTTTTGCAGGGATACCTCTTGGGATTTGGGGTCCAAATCAGAAGGTACTGAGGCAGAAGAAATGTAGGAGGGAGGAAAAAGAGTGAATTTGTTTATATAAGGAGATGAAGGTATGAAAGGACTGAGAAAGGAGAAACTTAGCAAGAAGAATTACAAAGAAGGCTAGGAGGCAGATAACAAGGGAGATATTGGAACTTTTGATAGGCACTCTGGAGTATGACTGGAAGAATAAATAAAAATAATCAAAAAGAAGAGCTACTGAGAGCACTGAGACAGTGGCAGAGAATATTTTTTCAGCATATTTTTAAATGCCAAAGTTAGCAGGTTCATTTCCAGAGGCTTCCTCTGTAGATAATGGAAAGAGGCAGGCTCCTCCAGGGACCATATCAAAGCAGCAAAGTCTCTTCCTAAAGAGCCTGTCTCTTTTCTTCAGCAAGAGGGGAAACATAGAATGACAAACAACATAACCGAAGTATCCACACTGTGCATCTAAAGCAAACACATCTCAAAATAGTACTAGCTAGAAAATGTGAACAGTGATAGTTTGAATAGCAGGTCTTGAAAAAGGAGAACAATAGAAATGAAGTAAGGAAATTCAGAAAAGATCCACTCAGAAAAAAAAATAAATTTTTTGTTGATCATTCTGGTGAACATTTGACAGCCTTTTCTCATATATTAACTGCAAGTAAGCAAACTAGTTGAATTGTAATTATGTGGATGCAAAATTGAACACCTTAAATAAACAGAAGATACCAAAGCTGTGAGAATAAAGTTCAAATGTGTAACTTATTTATTCTTTTCAGTTAATGAAGTGAAATCTGTACCACAATTTTATTATTCTCTTGACCAAATAGTTATGCGTGTCACATTGTACTGTGTGGGCAATCCATAAATAAATTTTGAAATTTGTTCTTGCAAATGGAAGAGCAGAATTCTCCAGCAAATAAATTATAGGCTCCAAATAATGCAAATTTAATTGCTAAATATTCAAGGCTAACTTCAGTACTTCCTTCAAGCCTGAGGCACTAGATATTGATTTTAAAAGGCGTGTTGGTATTAGGCGTTTACACAATCTGAAGTTTCCTTCTCAAGACTGTTAAACATTCGCGTTTAAATAATTACATTTGCAAATTGCATTTGTTCAACTTTCTGTGGTATGCAAAACCAGAAAAAACAAATACCCAAGAAAGTTTAAAAAATGTCAATACAAATGTGATTTACTTATGGAACTTTTATGCATGTCTCTGGATCTTTTCCCCCATTGATCTCTTTCTCTGAAAGCTATTCTATCTCTCTTTATGTCCCAAACAAGCTAAGCATAAGAGGACAAGCACTTCAAGCAAACAAGTTGCTACCCTGCAAGATTTCCAATGATTAGGATCTTAAGCAAAGACCTTTTGCAAACCTTCACCCCTACAAAGTTAGGATTTGGGTAGGATGAGGATTGGAAATGCTACAAACATAGAATTAGGGAACTATGCTTCTTGAAGTATGTAAATTATTATGCTTACAGTGGTGTTTCAAGGCAGAAGACTCTTGCAAATTGCACCACATTCTTTCTGTTGCCCACAAACAGCACACAGTCTGTGAAAGAGGGGCTTCTAAGGATATTCTCGAAAATAAAAAAGCGAAGACTGCAGGACATCTCTTTACAAGAAAATCCCAGTGCTCACAATACAGATGCCATGTAACTATTTCTAAAGAACTTTATCTGAATTTCACAAGAAATAGCAATGATGATACTGCTCTTCTGAATAACCTTGCAGGGTCATTCTGTCACGCCCACACACTTTTAACAGAAGAACAGGCCAAAAAAACCTTAAAAAGACAGCTATGAACAGCACTAAATAATACTGTGGAAGTTTTCTCTAAGGCAGCATTAAACCAGGAGAAGCAACGGCAATGATGGCAGTAGTCAGGTAACTAGCTATACCAAGCCCAGCAATTCAAAACAGAAGTGTGTGGACAAGCAGAGCAAGCGGGAGAGATTAGGGTGGAACCAAATACTAAGTAATCTTCAGAAATCTAAAGCACCATCAGCAATGAACTTACATTACACCAAAATATGAGCAGGCTCTTCAAGGTCTTTAGTGCTGCTGTGTAGGAAGCAGCTGTGGTTTTGTTAATTTTGCTGGAATCAAAATCTTCTGAAGTAAAACAAGTGTATTTTGACTTGAAGCATTGCCTTGTGAGAAAAATAAGTGTCTAGTTAGGAGTCAGTGATTGATTTTGATATATTATTCCTAATAATAACGATGCCTAAAAGGAAATGTAACAGGTAGCTCCATAAACAGAACAGCAAATGGAATCTGGATACCCATAGCTCTGCTTCTTGGTGTTGACTGGGTTGTGTATTTAAGAAGATGAGAAGTTTTGCCTGCAGTTGAGTGTTTGTAAGGTGTTCTCTCATGTGGTTTCACTTTTATCTAACAAAGGTTCACCTCCTGCTGCAGTATTCTTTCCAACAAGTACATTTATATGATCTCTCTTTTCTGCCCATCTACTTTCATCAAACTGGTAATACCTTAATTATCCCATGGAGTTCTGCAGACTTTGGTTTGGTGGTTTATTTATTTTCACTAATGGCCAGCCATTCTTTGGCAAGGTTTCAAGACTGACTGAAAAGAGCTCTAACTTTCAAATCCAGTCCTACACAAGAGTACCTTTGAACATGAACTGCTCTTTGTTTGCAAACTCAGGACAGCTGGTGTAGGTACCTGAGCTTCACATAGTGTGAAAATGCACATGCAAGCAAGGAACCATTGGAAATGAGAGAGCTCCCAGGCTGCCAGGGCAAATTGCAAAGGGTCTTGCAGCACTGCCTGGCAGTGTTCACTAGGTGTCCAGTGCTCTGCTACCCAGCTTCCAGTTGGTTTGGTCCATGCCCACGTTTGCCTAAAAGCAGGAGAACCTGTCAAAGTAATTTCCGCAACTTAGTTCAGAGAGGTAAGCAGCACTTCTCCAAGTGCAGGCCTTGATATATTTATCACTTATCTACAGAGGGAAACCCATCCCACTGATCTCCCAGTGCATCCACATGAAAAGGAGCAGAGAAGGACTGTCCTTCCAAGCAATACAGACACTTCCAGTAACATCTCACAGAGGTGTCCAGTGATGAAAACGAGCCCAATACCAGCACAGGGAAGGACCCATTTGGACCCCATAGGTCTGTCCAGGGTTTCTTTAGGCAGCTTCATAGCCTTTTAAACTTGAGGATGCTGGAGAGACATGACTCTTATGCTTCCTGCTGTTATACACCAAATCCCACTGATGCCAGTGGATCTCAGATGAATAGAGTCATAGAGCCAGAGAGAAAAGGGATCATGTAAGACCCAATGAAGACGGAATAAGGCACTACAACAAATGAATGGAATATGGTATATGAGATTGCAAGATGTTTAAATATCTGTTGTAGCAATGAGAAAAAGCAGACACCTGCATTTCTATCTCTGTTACACTGCACAAGCCCACTGTGTTCCATGGAGCTGATTTGATTTTACATGTGAAAAATGCAGAAGAAAAACATTTAGCCTTGTTCTTCAGTACTGACTCACTACAGGTTCCAAAGACAGAAACATCTCAATGTGAGGATCCACCTTTTCTTGCCTTATCAGTCACGACGACATTTGAAATACAATTTGTTTAATACTCCTGTAAAAAGAAGCAAAGATGCCACCTGAAACCAATGTGATGTGTATTTCCTCATAGCTGTTTGTGTGTCAGGTAAGAAACATGATTTATTTCCTTATACATGTTATCACTTGTTATGTTTTCATAATGTCAAAAATGATAAAGAAGTAGACTCAAAACTATTTATTAATCCCATGTAGTTAGTACTTTAAATGCATGCCATTGTTTGAAAGGTTTGAGCACCATAACACCTGAAAGACTACAAACAAGTGACACCAAGAATGGAGCTCTGAGCAGCACAAGCTGTGGGTCTGGGCAGGAGGCTACTTCTGTCCTTCCAGTGAGAAAGTGGGTCAAGTTTTTTGACAACACTTACTTTTGCATGGTGATACCTGTTCACTGCACTGTGTGGGAAGGTGCTGGCTTTGACTGAGGCTTTGTTGGGAAGATTTTTCATCTTTCTTCCAGTCAAAAGCTAATAGCAAATTAGGGCAACCACCTCAGATAACGAATAGCTCAATAGCCTAATTAGAAGGGATAAAGAGTAAGTTTCTTGGCTTTTCCTCAGCAGGAAATCTGGAAGCTGTTATTCATTGTGTAAGTAATTACAGAGTAATTGGGCCAGAGAGACTGACACCCCAGCCTGCTGTGGTAAGATTAGGACATGCTACTCGCACAACAGTGACCAGCTTCTGTATGTTCAGGGACACTTACACTCCCAGAGGCCAGGCTAACACAGACATAATTTCACAGCTTAACTGAATAACCCTGCCAGACTGGACTTCCAATTGCACCCCTTCTGTCCAGATCAGAAATACCTCCAAATGGCCTGCCAGATCCAGCACTCCCAAGGAGATAAAACTGTTCGGTAAGCTGCATTTGGCTGTCAGGCATCTGGTCAATCATTTCTGTCTAAGATGCAGAAGGTTACTGAAAACTGTGTCACAAATTGGTGACATGCAGGGAGGTCAGAATGCCTTGTGCTGAGCACTTGCAGCAAAGACTGCTACCAGCGAATCCTGTTGTAGATAAAAGCTGGGAGAGGGCAGGCAGGAAATAAATTTATCTACCTGCCATGAAGCAGTTTTCATGCACAAACTGGTGCTGATGTGCTAGGTAATATGGCATAGGTAATATACCATAGCACTTTTCCAGTGCATAGCTGAAGTCACAAAGCCTCAGTTCAAAGCTCCTGAGCCCTGCTGCTAGGTGTGCTGTGTGAAGTGGTGCTGCTGTCAGGCCCACCTTGGTCAGCTTTGGCATCCAGACATCTCAGTCACCAGCTTGGGGAGGATAATGTATGGCAAAGTCGCCAATGGTAGTATTTGCTGTGTTAGTCCCTTGTATGCTGAAAACTGTTAGCACAACTTCTGTTAGTGCAGTGCAGGTAGCAGGGCTTCACAGCCACACAACTGCAGTGTGCAGCAACTCACCTTAGCAAATCGCTGTGATACCCGAGTCACTGAGTTCTCTTCCAGATTGCTTGTCTCGTAGAAATGTATATATTAAAACACGTTTTCACCTTCTTCATTTGGGGCGATAGTAGCACATTCTAATGAAAAAAAGGAAGGAAATACAATTCCAAGGAATTGTCATAGAATCATAGAACAGTTTGGGCTGGAAAGGACCTTAAAGATCACCTAGTTCCAACCCCCTGCCATGGGCAGGGACACATCCCACTAGATCAGGTTGCCCAAGGCCCCATCCAACCTGGCCTTGAACACCTCCAGGGATGGGGCAGCCACAGCTTTCCTGGGCAACCTCTGCCAGCGCCTCACCACTCCCATGGCGAAGAAATTCTTCCCTGTGTCTACCCTAAATCTGCTGCTCTCCAGTTCATACACATTGCTTCTAGTCCTATCACTACTAGCCTTTGTCAACAGTCTCTTGTAGCTTTCTTGTAGACCCTTCAGGTACTGTAAGGTTGCTATAAGATCTCATCTGAGCATTCTCTTCTCTAGATTTAACAAGCCCAACTCTCTCAGCCAGTCCTCATAGGGAAGGTGCTGAAGCTTTCAGATCGTCTTTGTAGCTCTCCTCTGGACCCGTTACAGCAGTTCCATCTCCTTCTTATGTTGCGGATTCCAGAACTGGACTCAATACTCCAGTTGGGGTCTCACAAGAGAGGAGCAGAGGGGCACAATCCCCTCCCTCGGCCTGCTGGCCACGCTTCTTTTGATGCAGCCCAGGATCTGCTTGGCCTTCTTGAATCCTGTGTTCAGTTCTGGGCCCCTCAGCACAAGAAGGATGTTGAGGCTCTGGAGCGAGTCCCGAGAAGAGCAACGAGGCTTGTGAGGGGTCTGGAGAACAGACCTTATGAGGAACGGCTGAGAGAGCTGGAGGTGTTTATCCTGGAAAAGAGGAGGCTTAGAGGAGACCTCATTACTCTCTACAGCTCCCTGAAAGGAGGTTGTGGAGAGGAGGGAGCTGGGCTCCCAAGTGACAGAGGACAGTACGAGAGGGAATGGCCTCAAGCTCCGCCAGGCGAGATTTAGCCTTGAGATTAGGAGGAGGTTTTTCACAGAAAGGGTCATTGGGCATTGGAACAGGCTCCCCAGGGAGGTGGTTGATTCACCTTCCCTGGAGGTGTTTAAGGCACGGGTAGATGAGATCCTGAGGGACATGGTTTAGTGTTTGATAGGAATGGTTGGACTCGACGATCCGATGGGTCTCTTCCAACCTGGTTGTTCTATGATTCTGGAATGCAAGCGCGCATTGCCAGGTCGCTGTGGGGTGATTCGCCTTCTCCCCAGAACCCCGGGCGGCCACCTTCGCCCTCGGCGGAGCCCCGTTCAGGCAGCGCCCTGCAGGGCAGCCCCCTCCCGCTCCGCGGGGGCGCTCGCTGCCCGGGGAGGAGCGGGACCGGCGCCCTATAAGGCCCGCCCGCCGCTCAGGCTCCGCACTCCCGCTGCCCGCCTGGAGGAGCGCGTTACGGGGCCGTCGGGCGGACACCTGAGCGCACCGCACCTGCCCGGTTCGAGGGCGCCGCTCCGCTCCGCTCCTGCCGCATTCGAAGGCTCTGCTCCGGGCCCGGAGGAGGACGTCGCACCGCTCTTTTCCCCGGCGGGGGGCACCGCTTCTTACCTGTCCCGTTCGGACGCTCCTTACCTGCCCCGTTCGGAGGCAGCTCCCCTCTCCCTCCCTGCCCCGTTCGGAGGCAGCTCCCGGCTCCTCACTTGCCCCGTTCGGAGGCAGCTCCCGGCTCCTCACTTGCCCCGTTCGGAGGCAGCTCCCCTCTCCCTCCCTGCCCCGTTCGGAGGCAGCTCCCGGCTCCTCACTTGCCCCGTTCGGAGGCAGCTCCCCTCTCCCTCCCTGCCCCGTTCGGAGGCAGCTCCCGGCTCCTCACTTGCCCCGTTCGGAGGCAGCTCCCCGCTCCCTCCCGCCCCGTCGGGTAGCACCGTTTGTCCCCGCGCCGGCGGCCGCCCCTGCCCCTGCTCTGGGCAGCCGGTTGGCTGTAACGGCGGCCCCCTCGGCACCATGGCGCACTTCACCGCCTGGGACTATGTGGTCTTCACGGCCATGCTGCTGGTCTCGGCCGCCATCGGCGTCTACTACGCCGTTGCAGGAGGAGGGCAGAAGACATCCAAGGACTTTCTCATGGGCGGCCGCCGCATGGACTCCCTGCCCGTCGCGCTCTCCCTCACGGCCAGCTTCATGTCGGCTATCACCGTTCTGGGCACCCCTGCCGAGACCTACCGCTTCGGAGCCATGTTCTCCATCTTCGCCATCTCCTACATCCTTATGGTACTGTGCAGCGCTGAGATCTTCCTGCCCGTCTTCTACAGGCTGGGCATTACCAGCGCCTACGAGGTGAGGTGGAGCGGGAGTCTTTCCACAGCCTTTGGGGAGCTGGAAGGCTTCTCTTGTCTGCTTTCTATGTGTTTCCCCTGAGCCCTTTCTTCCAAATCCACCTGCACTCCGTGCTGTGCCATTTCTCCACACTCCCAAGGGCAGGCTGCAACCTGCTCTGTCCCCAAGTCTGCCCACGCTGTCTCTGCGGAGGGCAGATGCTCACTTTTCTGCCTTGGCTCAAGAGCTGTGCACCTACGTCGCATCTGTTTCCTTATAACAAATGCTCAGTTCGGCAGGTGAGTTAGTCCTCTTGTAGCTTGAATGGTGACGGTGTGGTTAATGATGTGCAATTAATATACTGAAGTCAGCCTCCTCCTCTGTTGATACGAGGTCACCAGTTTCAACCATCAGTGGGGGTACGTTCTCTTTAACCTTCCTCTTCTGATTGATGTGCCTGTAGAAGCCCTTCTTGTTAGTCTTTATTTTGCCCAGTTCAGCCCCAGCTGCGCCTTGGCCTTCCTGACCTCAACCCTACAAAAATGCGCAGCGTCCCTATACACATCCCAGGTTCCCTGTCCCTGCTTGCATTGCCTGTGCAGATCCCTCTTCTTGAGTTTAACCAGCAGGTCTCGACTTGGCCACACTGGTCTCTTCCCTTCCCTGCCTGATTTTCTACATCTGGGGACTGAGCACTTCTGCACTTTATGGAAAGCATTATTAAATATTTGCCAGCTCTGTTCTGCTACCTTGTCCCAAGGATCAGGTACCAGGGAGTCCTACCAAGTAACTCCTTGAAGAGCTTGAAGTCTGCTTTCCTGAAATTCAGGGTCCTGACTATACTGCTCGCTTCTCCTATATCCTTCTGGACCTTGAACTCCACCAGTGGATGATTACTGCAGCCCAGGTGCTGGCCTCTTGACCCAAGTGACATGGGACAGGACAAGAGGGAATGGCCTCAAGCTCCACCAGGGGAGGTTTAGGCTGAACATTAGGAAAAATTTTTTCACAGAGAGGGTCATTGAGCACTGGAACAAGCTGCCTAGGGAAGTGGATGAGTCACCTTCCCTGGAGGTGTTGAAGGCGTGGGTGGATGAGGTGCTGAAGGCGTGGGTGGATGAGGTGCTGAGGGGCGTGGTTTAGTGATTGATAGGGATAGTTGGATTCGATGATTCAGTGGGTCTCTTTCAACCTAGTGATCCTATGATTCTATGAACATCCCTTACCTGGGCTCCTGGGAGGCAGCAGACTTCCCTGTGAGTAGGGTCTGCTTAACATATGAGACCCTCTGTCCCCCCAAGTAGAGAGTCTTCTACAACTATGACTCTCCTATCTGTCCTCGTTGGCAATACAGTGTGTGCGCTGTTGAAATCTCAGCCCTTGCTCCAATGTAAGCACATCATCCTCCACTTTTTTCCCCAGTCTGTCCTCCACGTTGAGAGCTTCAAATCTGTTGTGCAGAGACAACTGAGGAGGTGTGGGCAAGGAGGGGGTTGGTTTTCTGCCCCATTGGTGGACTTGCTTCCACTCACTACTTCCTTTTGAGCCCTACCCTACAACCTGATGGGGAAAAGATACCAGATCCATTTGATCGTGGGCTTTTTCCTGCAGCTGAGTCTGTGCCTGTGTCTTGGAAATCAGGATGTGGTTCCACCAGTCTAGGTCACTGTCCCTGATGATGGACTAGAGTTCCCAAATCATGCTCCCTCCAAATAGGTTTCTAAGCTCAAGTGCTGCCATGGAAAAACGCCTTTGGCAGAATATGAGTTTGTGTTGGTCTTAAGAGATTTTAGGGAAACACCCTTTCCACCTGAAGCAGTTTACACTGGTGAATGCCTTCTACATCATGACAGGGAAGTCAGAAAGTGCTCAGTTTCAACAAGAGTTTTCTTCTACCAAAATATGGCTGTGGTGGTCTCCAGCTCAGCATAGAAGTTAGAGCTATACCTAGCTGTGCAGAGATATCTGGGGTGGTGGGGTGTATCACAGGTTGAGTTTGACTGTTTTGGGGTGTGGAAATATCTGGTCAGGACTTTCTTCGGATTCAGAAGGTCTGTACAGTCTATTTATCTTCCCACATGGAGACAGCTGCAGTTTTGGAGGCAAAGTGCTCTACTGTAGAGAACATTGGGAAGGAGACATTGGTCCTTGGCTAGCTACTTCATTTTTTTGCATTTTAAGACACTGAACATGGGTGTTAAAGCAGTGGAGACTGAAAACATGATTTCTTTTGGTAGATTTAGATTAGGATTCACCAACAGAAATCTCTGGTGGCTTCCAATGTGTTCTAAACTACTAATCTTTGGCCTGTTAGTTATGATGATACTTCAAGTAGATCTCTTCTGAATGAAGACATATGACTGGAGACTCACTGATAATCTTGGGGTTAAGTCGGAGTAATGCACACATAAAAGATAAATCTTCTGTGTGTGAACAGAGCTCAGAGATTAAACAAGTTTTTGTGTCTGACCAGGTTTTCAGCACTACTTCCTTGCATGCATGTGTTCACAGGTCACTTTTTAATGTGTGAGCACTTTGGGATACTTCAGTGTTTGTCTATGTTGACCAAACAGACTGGCAAGCAAAGGAAATCCCTTCTGTACCCACACACCCTAGATAGAGAGTTGTTAGGACAGATGGTGGAAAGAAGTCTGCCCTACTGCATGACAGACTCATTTAGAGGTTGTGCCATCCCAGGCAAGATAGAAAAGGGAGGGTCCCTGTTTTGCAAAAGGCTAATGCCAGAGTTTCCTTATCAACAGGAGTAGCTGTATTTATTTATTTATTTATTTTTGCTCTCCCTGATTTCACATTGCAAATGAGTTCTGTCGTTTGGTGGTACATTGCTCTCTATATAACTACTTGAGGGGAAGTTGTAGAGAGGAGGGTGATGGCCTCCTCACCCAAGTGACAGGGGACAGGACAAGAGGGAATGACCTCAAGCTCTGCCAGGGGAGATTTAGGCTGGACATTAGGAAAAAAATTTTCACAGAGAGGGTCATTGAGCACTGGAACAGGCTACCCAGGGAGATGATTGAGTCACCTTCCCTGGAGGTGCTTAAGGCGTGGGTGGATGAGGTGCTAAGGGGCATGATTTAGTGATTGATGGGAATAGTTGGACTCAGTTATCCAGTGGGTCTCTTCCAACCTGGTGATTCTATGATTCTGTGATTATTGTAAACTTTTAGATTGCCCTATGTGGAGTCAAGAGTTGGATTCAATGATCCTTATGGCTCCTTTCCAACTTAGGATATTCAATGATTTATGATAACACATGCTAGCCTTTGCCAAGCCATGGTGCACAGTTCCTTGTCTGTTGAGAGCCCTGAAACAGCCAAGTAGCACTAGTTTCCATTCTACAGACTCCGTTGTATACTGACTAGCTTATGTCTCCTTTGTCTGCTCATGTGCCATTACTCATTGATGAGGCCTGTAGAGAAGTATCAAACTAAGTTGAAGGAGATATCAATCAAGGTGACTCTAGGAGTTTGGGCCATTCATGTAAATGTAAAAATGTCACTATATCCTTTCTGTATTGCTCATTGCTTCACTCTAGTCCTATTAATAATTCCATGTTTCAGTATTAATATTCAGTTTTTCTTCTATTTTGCAGTATTTAGAGCTTCGATTCAGCAAAAAACTGCGCCTGTGTGGAATGGCTTTCTTCATGATACAAACGGCAAGTAAATCTCAAAGCTATTTTGTTGCCCTCATAGCCACCAGGATTCTTTGGTTTAGTGTAACTGGCTGTTTACTCTGAAGGGCTGATGAAGTTACCACAGTGGGTAACTTCATGGATGGCTTAGGAGTGGGAGAAACAAAGCTCTTTCTGCTTCGAAGCAATGAGGTGGAGAGTAGATGCTGGGCTACTTGCCCCTTTGGTCTCTCTATGCTGGAGCAGTCACTTAGCATCAGTACATGCCAAGAGACAAGCAACCCATCTCTGCAAGGTAGCAGTTCTGAAGAGCAGTTGTTTGCCTGCCTGCTCAAGAAACCCGCAGTGGGAATAAAACATAAAGGTGCACCAATTGTCTATAGCAGCAGTTTTCATCCTGTGGTCCATAGGAACAGGGCATCCACAACTTCCCTTGTCAACCTGTTGCAGTACCTCACCACTCTCATGGTGAAGGAATTCTTCCTCATGTCTAGTCTATATCTGTCCTTCTCCAGTTTATATCCATTCCCCCTTGTCCTATCACCACAAGCTTTTATGAATTGTCCCTCTTCAGCTTTCTTGTAGGCTCCTTTCAGCTACTGTGAGATCTCCTCAGAGCCGTCTTTTCTCCGGGCTCAACAAGCCCAACTCTCTCAGCCTGTCCTCATTGCAGAGGTGTTCTAGCCCTCTGATCATCTTTGTAGCCCTCCTCTGGAACCATTCCAGCAGCTCCATATCCTTGTTACACTGAGGATTCCAGAAGTGGACACAGTACTCCAGTGAGGTCTCACAAGAGAGGAATAGAGGGGCAGGATCATTTCCCTTGGCCTGCTGGACACACTTCACTCGACCTACTGGCCACAAGTTGAACTTGTCCTAATAGAAAAAGGCAGTGATAATAGCAGTAATAAGGCAAATAGGATTTAAAAATATACACAAAGAAATTATAGAGGATATCACTGTATGTGCCCTTAAGAGCTGATGGAATAGCTGCTTCATTTTATATATCTTTCCTGTACTGTTTGAAAACACAAATCTGATGATAATCATGCATGGCTTCTTTTTACCGGAGTGTAGTCTCTTATAATGCTATCTATGATGACAAACTAATGCTGTATTTTTTGTTCTTATTTATGTCCACTATACTTGCATACTGGGAGGCCTATTGATCCCAAGACTGAGAAAATACATTTTAATAGATTCCTTGGCAAAGCATGTGCAAATATCATCAACTTCCTTTTGCTCTTGTTTCTGCCATTTGGCTGCAGTTTCAAATAAATAAAAGTAAGTTAAATAAATAAAGCAAGTTAATTTATAAAAGGCAGAAAAATCTGAAGAGGGATTTGGTATTCAAGAGTCAATGGAATTTGTTTTAAGATCACTGGACTGTGAGACTGCGATGCTGGTTAGTCTCAAACATTCATTTGCTAACAAAGGGAAATATTTCTTGAATAAAAAAAATAAAGGCTGCATAAATGCTTGAAGAGAAAGCATCTCAGAAAGCTATCACCTTTTCCAGTAATTTACGGTTTTTTTGATTGTATATATTTTTTTTCTCCTTCTAGATTTTATACACTGGTATTGTCATCTACGCTCCAGCTTTAGCATTAAATCATGGTAAGATGGATACACTGAAACTGCTCTTCTATATTACCCTTTTTTTCTACTTATAGTACTGGTGTGTTAGGGTGGTTGGGGTTTTTTTTTGTTTGTTTTTGTTATGCACACCTAAAGATAGAGCTCAAGGATTGCCTGTGAAGCCTTCTAAGATTTTTGTTAATCCTCATGGGAACCCTATCAGAAGGCCTCCCTGTTGTAATCCTAGTCCCTTAATCTCTATAAGGAATTATAGAAGAGGTGTAAAGCAAAAAATCTGCTCTCATTTGCTGTACTTCTCATGCAGTATCCTTATATCATGGCTATATTCAGAAAAGGTAAGAAGATGTAAGTACATGTTGATGGATATGTAGAAACTAAACATACATTTAACTCCCCTGGTTAAGTGCTCTTTTTCAAGTGGAGAGTGAGGGAAAAATTCTGCAAATATGGTTTGGGGCTGCATGAAGCTGTTTAGGTCAGCCAGTCGTTTTTCCTGGAAAACTAATCAACAGCAAAGAGATCTTGAATGTAAGATGTTTGTTATTATATTTGCATAATGGAATATTTCCATTTTCTACTTAAAAATGACTCTTTGCATTTAAAATGAGCCACATTTATTTTTAAAGGGGAAAAAATCTTTTCTGTGGAGCCAAATGAAACTTTTAGTCTGACACAATTAATCTGTCTGCTTGACAAGAAAAGGCAATAACAATATGCCAATAAAAAATTAATCATTTTAGCTAGAACCAAAATCTCACTTATTTCATTTGTTTAGGGTTTTTTTAATGGATTATTATTTCTTAAAAAAAAAAAAAAGGAAAGAAACCCAGCACTGTCGGTATTGGTCTTTTCTGGTATATGAATCTCAGAAGTTTATGTCCTTGATGTTTACATTTGACCTGCAAATACAGGCTAAACCAAGCTATGACCTAGCTGGCCCCCAGCTAGAAACTATGATTTTCATTAGTTTTGTTGCAGTGTTTCTAACTAGCTGGAGCTATCCCTTGCGGAGCGCCCAGTGCCCTCCCTGCCAAGATGTTAGCATGCCAAGCTGAGGCAGTGACACCTTGTATGCCAATCACAGCCACAGCGTTGTATGACATAGAGGTACTCTCATTTTTCCCTAAAAGAATCAAGTCTAAAATAAAGGCTTTTAGTCTGACATTTTTCTTACAGGCCATGCTTGAACCACCTTGTCTCCGTGGAGCATCCCTGTGCAGTTTACTTGCTTAAATCCTTATCTAAGGACCCTGTGGGTCTATGCAGGCTTCAAGGAAAGACGTGTATTTTAAACCCTTTCTGAGCTGGGGCCGACAAACATATTGGATGTGTTGATTGGCAGCATTTACACTAAAAACAAATAGCTTCTTAGATCCTGAAATATGTCTAATCTTTTAGCAGTTTCCAATGTCTGTAACAACTGTTTCATTTTCAGAACTGGTTAGGGTAAATCCCCTGATTTAGACTGACAGATCTTTTCATTGACATTTTTTATTACCTCCTACTTTTGCATTTAACTTTTTCCTGCTTCTTTTTCCAACAACCAAGTTGGTGGTGAAAAATCAACCTTAATTTTTTTGTCCCCGTGCCTCATTCACACTGGTACCTTTTCTTTCTTTTTCAGTCACTGGCTTCAATTTGTGGGGTGCAGTGGTGGCGACTGGCCTGGTCTGTACTTTCTACTGCACACTGGTACGTAGGCTCTTTGGCTGAGAAAAGTCTCCGTTCTTTTCATCATTCACATCATATATGGAATTTATTGAAAAGTGGGCTAATAACTGGGTTATACCATGGGAGTACATTTCACAGTGTAGCTGTAGCCACAGGGCCATATTCACTCCAAGACTTTTCTGGATGAAAAGGTAGTCACAATGTGACTCAGACCTGTTCTAAGATATTTAGACTTCTGTTGTTGCTGAAAGAAATGGAAAAAAAAGTTAGATTTCTCTTCCTAAAAATACCCCTGTAATTTTTATTCCAATCTAGTAGTGTTTAGCTGTGTAATTTGTCTAATACTTGCTTACTGCAACTGTAATAGTCCTGTCTGTTATTGAATAGAGCCGCTGAAAAGAGCAGGTGCCAGATGAACAGCTTGATCTTGAGATTAATGTTAGTTGAACCAATGCATAGAAATTATAAAATGGAACCTCAGTGATAAATTTATTTGTCTTTGTTGGATTAAATCATATTTATTTTTATTCACACCAGTGGTATGCCTTCTGGAGTCAAGGGTGCTATATATATGTAAGATGAGTGCTGATACAAACTTGTGAATCAGGTTATGTGCATAAGGGAATACTGGATTAAACCATGTGTATGGCCAAAGTGAATTCTAGTGCACTTTAAAAAAGGGGCCAGGATGTCTCAAATAGGTTCCAGAGTACAATTGCTAATCACTCCAGTATAGTATTATTTCTGTTTAAGAAGATGAATATTCATCTATTGTGCATAACATGTATAGTAATATTAGTCTTATTTGAATGTCACCGTAAAGTAAGAGTGCTGCTGCCTTGAACCTGATACATGCTGTTCCTCATGCAGGGTGGCCTGAAGGCTGTTGTGTGGACAGATGTTTTCCAGGTTGTAATCATGGTTGCTGGATTTTCATCTGTGATTATACGAGCTGTTGTGATTCAGGAGGGGATCGGCCGAATTATAAATGACTCCTACAGTGGAGGACGTTTAAACTTCTGGGAGTGAGTTTGTACTTGCAGATACTGTGCCTCTTTATTCCTACAGAGCCCATGTGACTAACTGTGAAATTAAAACGCTACTGAAGGAGGAGAAAGGGAAGGGTTGTGACTCAATTTTTATAGGTTTTTAAACAAGCTTAACTGCTTTGCGTGATTTTTGGTTTTAGGCTTTACACCAATAAAAATCCTGTAGAAAGCAGAATATTTTTACTTTGTCAAGTAGGTGTTTTAAGGATGCATTTTGGATTCCACTGGAAGTGAATGGTGAATAGGAGGGGACAGTTGTATTTATACGTCTAATTTGCATACAGATGATTTGGTGTTTCAGCTGCTGAACCAAAACAACAGGGAAAATAGTAGTTTTTTGTCTAGTCTGAAAAAAAAGAAATGTTTCTCTTTTCCCTGAAAGAAAAATTAGTAGTTTCAATAGTGTTTTACCCTCCATTATTGCAACTGAAAATAGCCCAAACCCAGCACTTTGCAAGATCAAGAACATTTGTTTTGATAGTGTTGAATGAAAAAAAAACCACTCTGAGTTAAAAAAAAGTTTTTGTACTTTTGATACAAAACTTCACCCAGTGTTATTAGTGAGTTTAGTGTGACAAACGTTACATTTCATCCCTTTGTCTATCACTTCACGATACTCATCAGGTTTTTCTGTAAAATTTTTCATGAAGTTCTTCAGTAAATCATTAATCTCTGGGTATTTTTTTCCTTCTCATAAACAGTCATTTTTCTCAATATATTTGACTGACTTGCAGTAATTGTACTGCATTGCTTCTTCCCTTGATCCCTTCCCTTAAGAGTTCACAGATGTGAGAAGAAAAGGGGTAAAGGCCTGTAATAAGTAAAATAATATTGCATTGTTCCTGAAGATAAACGCAATTTATTGCTCTATTAGAGTGTGATCTAAAAATATGTATTTATGTCCATTAAAAAATCTGTTATTCATTTGGACCTGAACCAGCAAAACATTTTACAGAACCTCTGTCCACAAAGGCTGGGTGTGCAAATGTATTTGACTTTTTACTGCAGCATCATTTCATCACAACAGTCACAAGCACCATACAGCTTTACAGAAGATGAGTTTATAGGCAAGTAAATGAGTTAAACTTCACCTTTGGACAGAATGTGTTTCACTAGATCAGGATTTCAGAACTGAGTTTTAAATTTGCTTTCTGTGAGTTCAGATGTCACTTATCTGAACATTCAAAATCTGACCAAGTTAAGAGATTTTGTATGAGAACAAGTATGGGGATTTTTTTTTTCTCCTAGGTCTTCTCATACTGCAATTAGCATATTCTGAATTTGTTTTCTCTTTTACTTCTCATTGTAGTTTTAATCCAAGTCCTTTGCAAAGGCACACCTTCTGGACGATTATTATAGGTGGGACCTTCACGTGGACTGGCATATATGGGGTCAATCAGTCTCAAGTACAGAGATACATTTCATGCAAAAGCAGGTTCCATGCAAAACTGTAAGTCTGCCTACAGTAACTTTTAATGTCTGAATTTAGCAGTGACTGTTCCTTGTAATAGAGATTTTTTTTTTTAAAGGAATGTTTTTTTGTCTATATAAAATCCTTTTATAAAGGGTAAAAAAATTGTTTTCTGTGGACTGGGTAGAAGACAAGTCAGCACAATAAATAGTGGTATTTGAATTACATATAATTGCTGTAACATTGAACTTTATGTCAGAATGTTTAACTGTGCCTATATTCTTGCATTTCTGATCAGCCTTTACTATAGAATGGAGTAGACCTACTAACTCAATTATCTTGCCTTTATCTTTAGTATCATTCCATCCACAACAAGATTTAAGAATTACTAGTGAGCTCATAAAATCCATTTATAGGAGAAATACATAAATGTACATCATAACTATAGTCCCTAAAAATTCTGACATACAGAGAAAGAGTTTTATGAAGGCTTTCACTTCATGAAATCAGCAAAATACTCACAAAATCATGCACAGCTTAGAACTGAAGTATTTTGGTTACAGCAGTAACGAAAATTTACTTTTTAGACATTTACACTGCAGACAGGAATCATTTGATGCTCATTATCAGTCACATAGGTGATCAGGCCCAGTCAACACAGGTTTACCAAAGGCAGGTCTTGCCAAACTAACCTGATCGCCTTCTATGACAAAGTGACTCGGCTGCTGGATGAGGGAAAGGCTGTGGATGTGGTCTTCCTGGACTTCAACAAAGCCTTTGACACAGTTTCTCACAGCATTCTGCTGCGGAAACTGTCACCTCTGGCCTGGACAGGTGCATACTCTCCTGGGTGGAAAACTGGCTGGATGGCCGGGCCCAGAGAGTGGTGGTAAATGGTGTTAAATCCAGCTGGAGGCCAGTTCCAAGTGGGGTTCCCCAGGGCTCAGTGCTAGGTCCAGTCCTGTTCAATGTCTTTATCAATGACCTGGATGAGGGCATTGAGGGTACCCTTAGCAAGTTTGCAGATGACACTAAGCTGGGTGGAAGTGTTGATCTGCTGGAGGGTAGGGAGGCTCTGCAAAGGGACCTAAACAGGCTGGACCACTGGGCAGAGTCCAATGGCATGAGGTTTAACACGGCCAAATGCCGGGTCCTGCACTTGGGGCACAACAACCCTATGCAGAGCCACAGACTAGGAGAAGTCTGTCTAGGAAGCTGCCTGGAGGAGAAGGACCTGGGGGTGTTGGTTGACAGCGACTGAACATGAGCCAGCCGTGTGCCCAGGTGGCCAAGAAGGCCAATGGCATCCTGGCTTGTATCAGAAACGGTGTGACCAGGTCCAGGGAGGTGATTCTCCCTCTGTACTCAGCACTGGTGAGACTGCTCCTCGAATCTTGTGTTCAGTTCTGGGCCCCTCAGCACAAGAAGGATGTTGAGGCTCTGGAGCGAGTCCAGAGAAGAGCAACAAAGCTGGTGAAGGGTCTGGAGAACAGGCCTTATGAGGAATGGCTGAGAGAGCTGGGATTGTTTAGCCTGGAGAAGAGGAGGCTGAGAGGAGACCTCATTGCTCTCTACAACTACCTGAGGGGAGGTTGTGGAGAGAAGGGAGCTGACCTCTTGTCCCAAGTGACAGTGGACAGGACAAGAGTAAATGGCCTCAAGCTCCACCAGGGGAGATTTAGGCTAGACATTAGGGAAAAAAAAATCACAGAGAGGGTCATTGGGCATTGGAATAGGCTGCCCAGGGAGGTGGTTGATTCACCTTCCCTGGAGATGTTTAAGGCACAGGTGAGGGGCATGGTTTAGTGATTGATGGGAATAGTTGGACTCGATGATCCAGTGGGTCTCTTCCAACCTGGTTGTTCTATGATTCTGTGATCTCCAGCACACCACGTGTCATCTCTGCAATCGCTGGCATCTGGGTGTGCTCCAGGTTCTTGGCACTGCAGAGGCAGGAGGTCCATCTCACACCTGCAATGCTACCTGGCACAATTCTGTGTAGGAAAACAATCACATACACTGTGCCATTTTGTGAGCTCGTGACACAGTTCTTCCTGAGCACTTGCTGCACATAGAGCTATGTGTCTCTCTCATGCCCTCCTTACCCTGTTTTTAAGGAGGAACACCTTCAGGCCAAGTGTGGTTGAGGGGAATCTGACTCTCTGGTAGGTTTTCTGAGCTGTTGGAGCATCAGTATCAGGGCTGGAGGCCATCTGGTTCTGGAGAGGTTTGGGTGGAATTTATAGCTCATATATATTAGTGATGCCACAGCCTTAATTAGTGGATTCCTCTTCTGCTGGTGTGGGTGGTTGGACTCTTGCTTGTGCCTTGATTGTGCAAGGAATTTTCCCTGCATGGAGAAATCCCTTTCTATAGTGTTTGTGGCTTGTCACCACTATAAATGCTAGCATTCTGTAGTGACTGTCTAGTTCATTTGCAAATGTAATTAGACACATTTGGCAAGTCACATTGTTACCATTTAACCTGTACATAGCAGTGAAAATGACATCAGGTCAAAGTAATAGGGGTTTTGTACCACAGCATTCACTGTAAGGCTTTATAAGAGTCAACACAATAATAAGTCAGAGATGAGAAAATAATTCTTTCACAGGTCCCAGTTTGCAGTTTTTGGGAAGGCCTTTAGCAGTAGCATAAGAGTAGGAATTTTCTCACACATTGGGAAAGTATTTCACTCTGTTCAGACACACCAGAAGGTAGGAGCACATACTGTCATCCTCAAACACTAAGTAGGCAAACTGAATGTAATGCTTATATATGAGCAATAACAGACACTCAGAGCTGGACAGCTTAATTTTCAGAAAAATTTGGGCTAATGACACATTTTTCTGTACTTTCCTGTCAAGGTCATCATCAGGAATATTTCAGTGCTAAAATGTTAGGGTCATCCTGAAACAAACAACTTAAAATAAGCCTCATGCAGTAACAGTGCGTACTACACCCGAACTCCACGCCATGTTACTCAGAATTAATGGGAACACCTCTCTGTAATAGTGCTACAATTATTATACTCCAATGATTAGTCATAGGGTGAGCAAAAAAAACCCTCCAGCTTTCTTTTCACTGTCAAACAGTGACACAATGTGAAACCAAGAATTGCCAGATTTGGACAATTTCTTTTGCTTCTGTGTTTTTCTCTTGACTTTCTAATCTTTACTACAGGCCATAGGCTAGTACTGCTGTTACATATATTCAAAAGATTTCAATTGATTTAACTTGTTGGTTAAATTTTGTGCTAAGTCAGTTTATGCCGAGATAGATTCTATCAGTGCAGGAACAGCTTCAGCTAAATGAATGTAAGACATCCAACCCATATGTATAAGAAGACTACTGCATATTCACTGAATTAGTTTAGAGACACATTTAAAGTGTTGTTGATTCTGTGTTTAGACCACCCCAACTGCAAATACAAAGCATAAAGGCAGAGTTTCCCCTACTATCTGCAAATCAGCTTTTATTTATATAGGTCTTTTTAAAGAGTTCATATTGCGCTTGCCAATAATTTTTCTATGGTACAATACCTATAGCTGAACTACTTAATCTATGTTATGCCCTACTGAAAATGTCATTTCAATGCCTAGTGAGGCTTGTAAAGTTAGTTTTACTTCTTAATTCATCCCGATGGTTCTCTAAAACAACTCAAACTTAAACCTTCTTGGGAACTGGAAGCATTAGAAGGCCACCTGAAGCATTGGAAGCATAGATGTAACTGCACAGAAACCAAAGATCCTCCCAGCAGTGATCTTAGTGGTTGACACAGGTCCAGGTTATGTGCTCTGTGAGGCAGTTAAATCACTATTGGCAGATGGTACACAGATAACCAGCAGGTGACTACTGGGAAGTAATGCTGTTTTTCAAGGCCAGGCTCCTGGTGGGTGTATTTGCTTGAGATGACAACAACTTTGTGACCCAAGAGTCTCTGACAGCTGAGAAACATCTGAGAATATTGGGTAGTTAGATGGAGGGGAGAAGCCCTTACTGGACAAGGAGAAAAAAATGTTTTTCACTGCCAATAGAGGCTGCTAGTTGTATATGGCAAATGTAGTCTGATAAAATTCAATTTCTACTTTCAGCATTGGCTGAAGCTCCCATTAGGACCAGGGGAGGTTATGGGTTTACTAGACCATACCAAGCTTCAAGCTGTTTAGTTAGTAAAGGGGAAGCCCTAGGGTCAGGGGCAACCCCCTGTTTTCTGGAACTGGCAGCTGTAGGTGGCTCAAGAGCAGGTTCCAGGTCCCAGTGCCTCTTTACTGCCTCCCAAAGGGAGCGTCCCAGATGGAAATGGGGGATTTATTGCTTTGCAAGGGCAACTCCAGCATTGCATAAGCACAGCACTGCAGCTCCAGAGGCAAAGGAGTGCTAGTACTGAGTAAAAGGTACCATATTCTTTGATCTGGTGCACCCCGCCTTACAAAGCTGTCTAGGGTTTGTCTTTAACAAGGAGTGTGGCAAGAGAGGAAGAGTGTCTTCTTGCCAGTTGCCTGAAATGTAAAACTTGCGTACATGATGAAATGCAGAGATTGCCGTACTGTTCCCATCATCTCCTGAGCAGACTTTGTCAGGCGAGGGGTGCTCAGTTCATACCATCAAAATCAGAGTTGTAATTCATATATTTAAAAACATGATCTCACATGTGATCTCAGTGCTGGGAGCTATATTGTGACTCCCTTTCCATCAGGCATCCACTGACTAGGACGTCTTCTTGGTACTGGCATGGGTCCTTGCTTGGCCCCAAAAGGGCTTTGCATGACATGGAGCTCTAGCATGGTGTTTACATGTGTCTTGGTGCAGGTCTCTCTATATCAACCTGTTGGGCCTCTGGTTAATACTGAGTTGTGCAGTACTGAGTGGCTTGTGCCTTTACTCCATCTACAAGGACTGTGACCCATGGACAACAAAGAAGGTGTCAGCACCTGACCAGGTAGGGCCTTACATTTCAGAGGAAGGGGGCAATGAGGCGTCCTTTCTCTGCAGCCATAACAACTGGGTTGAAAAGCCAGGGGCTTGGGAATAATGACATGCCCAAATATGTTATCAGATGAGTCCATAACACTAAGAGATTAAACTGAGACCTTGGTGGGAAGGAATACCTTGGGGAAAGCAGGAGACTTATCCTCAGCGTTGTTCAGTCTCAGCATCCCCAAGCTGCAGGTCTCTTAGCACTGGGTGAGGAGGGCAGCAGGGAGAAAAATGATGTGGAGAGACTTCAGTCCACGCACCTCTGCAAGTATTTGGATTTTTCACTCAAAATGCATCTTGGGGTGCCAGCATTGTGTGAAACTACTTCACAGAGGAGTGAGGGAAGGAGACTGCTGTTAGGAACAGCTGAAACAGTAGCACCTGAATGACTGCAGGCCCCAACCAGTGCCAAGGGAGGTGAAAGCCTTTTCAGACTTGATATATAATTGTGCCCAGAGCATACACTTGGAGTAAGGCTACCAGCAGACATTTTTTTGCTAGCAATGGTGAATCCTTCCTTCCTTTGGCAGAGAGTGGGATAGTCAAACCACGTTGTTCCATGCTATGGAGAAGGCACCTTGTAACTGGCAGATGGCATTTCCCTAAATATGCCTCAAACAGGAGATTTGTGTGAGGAACAAGTGCCCTGGGGACCAATAGACTGACCAGGGTCAGGGCCCAAGGAAATTGTACATATCTTTTTTTCCCTATGTTTATGCCCGAAATAATCATAGACTTTGGATAACTCCCTGTGGGCAATAGCTTAAAAGCCAGGAGTAGAGCACAGACAATGGAGTACCAGAGGCAGGACCACCTGGTCTTTAAGGGAAGAATAAAATGAGAAACAGAAAGCCAAGGTAGAAACGCAAAGGAAATCAAGTTGTTTCTATCAGTCAGATTCTTTTGATGGAAACTGGAAGCAAAGATACTATAAAAGATTAATTGTTTGTGAAAAAAATGGTTCATAGGAAGAAAATCTTAAAATTACCATTTCCAGCACTCAAGTCTTACAAAGGTCAACAAAAGATAAAGTTTCCAACAGGAAAATTGTTCTCAGGTGCCTTGAGGTTATTGTCTGAAAACTTTTTTTGTGGAGTCAACAGTAGACAGAAGCATCTACTGTGGCACCCAAACCCAAAAGAGCGATGTACAGTATGAACTACCTGCTACCCAGTGCTAGTTTCCTTATACCAGCATCACTGGAAAGCAAGCCAGACAGCATGACTACGTGCTCACCTCTCCTGGGTCTGACCAGACTTTGCTGTAACTTGAGTAGATGTTTTAGGGTTTATTTTTTCTGCAAAAAACCCAATAAATAGTGCAAGATGGGGCATTCAAAATTAGAACAGCCAGGCATAATGTCATTGCTGTGGCTGTAGCAAAAATAACAGAGTGAAGATAAAGGAAAATTAGGGCAAGATGGTTATATTTCTTACTCTCCAAATGTTTCAGCTCATGCCATACCTTGTGATGGATATTCTTGGTGATTTTCCAGGACTACCGGGGCTTTTTGTGGCTTGTGCCTACAGTGGGACATTAAGGTAATTTAATCATTTGGAATATAGTGCCCTTTTTTTTGTATTTTTTTCTTAGAGATAAAATTGCATTTGAACTAAAACTTCTGCATTTCCTTTCTTTACCGAGCTGATTTTTCTCCTTTAAAACAAAGTGCTATAAGCTCTTTGAAGATACAGCTTAAATATCTGTAGTTTTCAACAGCAGCAATCTGAGGTCTTATGCTTGGAGTGCCCTAATAATAGTGTGAGGAAACAGCTAGCCACACGCAGTGAACAGTACTAACAAATCCACTTTTCTGTGCTTTTGAAGCCCCTTTGCCATAGGAGCTTTTAATTATAGTAAATGAGTAGTTACACAAAATAGCTACAGTTTGGGGGAAATTGCTGCTTATCTTTTATTTTCCAGTTTCAAATCTAGAAACAGACAAATCAATCCCCTTCTATTCCATAGTGACAAGTGTTTTGTTCAGCTTTCCCAAGGACCATCTTTTAGGAAACATTGTCTCTCTTGAGGAAGGCTCTGAATAGTAGTAAGCAGATAAAAATGAGGAAACGTAAGAATGTGATACTAGAATAAGTTTTTTGTTGTTGTGGTTTTGAGTACTTGTAGCTATTTAAACAGAGGGTATAACCAGGATGTTTGGTTTTCGTGTGCTGAAGGAAAGCTGATGGCTTGCAAGAACAAGGTACACATAGAAACAACATAGAATCATAGAATACTTAGGGTTGGAAGGGACATTAAAGATCACCTAGTTCCAACCACCCTGCCATGGGTAGGAACACCTCCCACTAGATCAGGCTGTCCAAGGCCCCATCCAGCCTGGCCTTGAACACCTCCAGGGATGGGGCAGCCACAGCTTCCCTGGGCAACCTGTGCCAGTGCCTCACCACTCCCATGGTGAAGAAATTCTTCCTAATGTCTAATCTAAACAATATCACCTGACTGGCTTTGTGCCTGAGAAGTACTGGTTTCTCTGACCCCATAGGAAACCTGGAGTAGTTCAGTTTGGATTAGATGTCCAATTTTAAGATGAGTGTAATTAGGTTATGTGAATCCTCTTCTGAGAGTGCATTCAAAGTAATCAATGACAGGCATGTAGGAGTTTTACATATGCAAATATGTACTGTGTAAATAATTTGTGAAGGTATCACTTACACCAGTAGTGTTTGTGCCTTAGCCACGTGTAATAGATATTTTATTGACCTCTCTAGGCCTGTTTTTTCATCAAGACTTGCCTTATCTTCACTAGGAGCATTATTCTAAACTGTTTTTGTAAGCTATTAACTGCATCACCTGAAATAGTAAGTTATTTCAACCAATATATCATTTATATTAGTTTTCTGACATTGTTCTAGATAGTGGCAGTTTCTGTCTGCTAGTAACCCATCTGTTATCTATGAGTTCACCTTCTAAGATTAAAAAATATATATAAATCTTGCCTTCTGTAGTACAGTGTCCTCCAGCATCAATGCTCTGGCTGCTGTGACTGTTGAAGACCTCATTAAGCCATACTTCAGATCCCTCCCTGAAAAGAAGTTGTCATGGATTTCCATGGGGATGAGTATGTTCAGAAAATATCTTTTTTACTTTTGCTTTACAAAGTAACGTCTTGATTCAAATCTTGATTATGGTGTTGTTAGTGCATTCACACTAATAGGACTGCACTGGTGGAGGAAGAGAGAGAGGCAAGATTAGCTGTGTCGGTTTTACACAGAACGAGGGGCAAACTGTTTCAAGTGAGCATAAGGGGAAAAAAAGCCCATCTAGTTTAATCTTTAAGCAGTAAAGATGCACTGCACCTGTATTCAATATTGATTCACAATACTACAACCCAAATATCTCAAACTGTTAATTTTCTTTCTTCTGTCAAAAATGAGAAGCGTAGGAAACAGTTTTGTAACAACATTTTGAACTGAGTGATAAGCAAACAGTGGCATTGTGTCCTAATATCATTCCTGGGAATGAGAAATGTCTCCTTCAGCCTTTTTAACTCCTCTGTTAATGTAGCTCAAAGAGGGTCAGAACTAGGCTGAGCAGATGTTTTAAATCTCTGAAATGCAATTGTCATTTTTGCTAGTTATACTGCCTATGACCAGCTCCAGGTGTAGCTCAAGGCAGCATTTGTACTAAGCATGAAAAATACACAATCTCTACATAGAGTCATACCCCATACTAGTGTGGACATCAGAATGGTGGCTGGAGACAAACATTAAATATTCTCACCTGAGAGCAGTTTCTTAAATGTTATTGTGAACAATGTTTATGCCAAAATTGTTGTTGGGCTTATACTGAGTTGTCTGACATATCACATTAATCACATTAATTGTGATTAATAGTTGGCTGCCATAACACATTAATTAAGTGGGATTAGCCTACTGCTTGTGCAGTGAAACTTAACAGGGGTGGAGGTGTAGAAAATAACCCCAGTGTGACAGGTCCTAGGAAGAGACAGTATGTCCCGGTCACCCAGGATGTTCTTTGTCATGGTGCCAGCTATGGGTAATCTGCCAGCATTTACTTTCTTGCTCTGAAGATTTTAGACTGACAAGCAAAAATAACTCCTTCAAAATAAGGACCATGACAGAGGAGATTAACTGAGAAATATGAACAATACATGTGGTATTGTCACTATGGCTAATCCATGTGGCTGCCATTTATTAACTACTGTCTAGTAATATGCAGGAAGAGGATTTTGTTAAGATTGCATGATCTCCTCTTAATGCAAACAGAAACCCGACCTCTTAGCCAATTCAGCCTGTCTTAGAAAAAATTCATTTGCTAGCAGGTTTGTTTTGGAGATGTCAAGGGCCATGCTAGGTTAAATGGGGATATTTCTACTAATTCTTTTCAGACTTTGGCAGATTTACACATCATTCTGCCTTTCCCACACAGGCCTGTTTTTCGGTGGAGTCTGTATCGCTATGGCTGGACTAGCATCTGTCCTGGGAGCCTTGTTGCAGGTAGGTGTCAGAATGCTTTTTCATGCCACTTTGAATGACATAGAATTAATTGGGTAAGGAAGTAATTGCTGGATTTCCTGATCAGATTAGTTTTTCTTGTTGGATACTGGCCTCAAATGGCCCATGGCTCAGCCTCTTCTCTAAGCACCCATAGGACTTTTACCAAGTCCAGTCATCTCAGTACACATTGGTTAAAAACCTCGTAATTTCCTTCTCAACATCTTCCTTTCTTGCTGTGTGGGAGTCTTTAACTTGCACAGCAACCTGTTAATAACTCTTTTCTTTCCTCAGGCAGCCCTCAGCATTTTTGGCATCATTGGCGGTCCCCTTTTAGGAGTGTTCGCCATGGGAATCCTCTGCCCCTTTGCAAATGAAATTGTAAGTAGAACTGATAATTTTGGACACCTCCTTCCCCCTCTCTTGCTTATATTGGGCCACAAGCGTGAACTCTTCGATGCTTTCTATGAGAACATTTCCCCTCACTCACTTTCCTATGTATCTCAAGGAAGTGATGAACGGGGCTGAATAGGAACTTGAATTTCCAACTGGGAATATAGTCCGGGGCTGAATAGGAACTTGAATTTCCAACTGGGAATATAGTCCATGGTTTAGTCTGCCAGGATTGCTATTTAGTAAAGTTCACTAAACATTAACGTTTACCTATTTGCAGTTGCAAATTTTATGTATATACTAAAAAAAAAAAAAAATAAAATCAGTAGCCATCAGACAAACCCACCCCTGACTCTGACATAGAAGATATTTTGCAAAAACAGATCACATGAGAAAAAGGAAAAATTGCTTCTGTATTTGTTCAAGAAGGCTCTCGGATAAAACAGATTTTCCATATACCATGCAGCACAAAAGTTTCTTTGATTTTAAAGGCATAGTGGCAAAATAAAAAGAGGTGTGCTCAGGAGCTGAGTAAACACTGTTTTACCCAAAGGGGAGTTAAGTAAACTCTCCAGCTCTCCCCAGCTGTATATTTCATTACTGCTATGGAGCCTAAAGTTTATATAATTTTGACTGTTTCTTACTCATTTAGGTGTGCTTTTTTTTTTCTTGCAAATATCCTTTTGCTCTTCATGTAAATTCAAGTTTCATTTTCTGTTTTGCAGGGTGCGTTTGTGGGTCTTGCCAGTGGCTTTCTTATGTCACTTTGGGTTGGAATCGGAGCTCAGGTTTATCCTCCACTTCCAGAGAGGACCAAACCACTCTTCCTCTCAACTGCAGGCTGTAATATATCCTTAGGAAATTTGACATCAACTCAAAATCCATTAACAACAGCCACCACACCAGCTGCAGTGAGGTATACAAGTTCATCACGAGCAGTCAACAAAGCATGTATTTGTTTTATAGCAACACAAACATCTGCCTTGGGTCACTACAACTACCCTTCCCTAGTTTACCTACCAGACTGTTCAAGATGAAGCAGTTTTCTCCAATTTCTTTTCTCACCTGTCAGAGTGAAGATTGTCTGAAGTATCCCAGAGCAAAAGTCGCAGTGAATCTTCCTATTGATCTGACAAGCTTCAGTTAAATATTTTAGGTCAAAAGTGTGGATATGCCATACTGGGAACCATGTTGCTAAAGAAAACATAACACTTATAGTTATTGGATCAACTACCACAGCCTGTCACATGAATTAAAGCAATAGGCAGCGAAAGGGAAATTTGCCAGTTTAACAGTTCCACCTTCATCAGCCTGTCTGTGCAGGAATAGTTCTGTTCAGGAAATACAAAAGAGGGTATAATCTGTCTAATGGGTAAAATATAAGGCGTTTTCTTCCTGCTGCAAATACCATATGTCTTACTTTGGACAATCACACTAACAGTTATGAATGACAACATAGGGAACAGCAGGGACAGAAAGAGGCTGAACAAACACAGCTCTAGGATTTCACAATCGTTACATCCTAGAGCATTGTACAATCAACAGCTACCATGGTACGCACATGGGAGCCCAACATCCAGTTTCATATAGTACACTTCTCAGGTGAAGCCTCTAGCACTGTTCATGGCTGTGGGGAAGGAGTTGTTGCAACAGGGCACATTGTCAAGGAGAATAAAGTAAGGTGTAACCTGAGGTGTGACAGTTGCCATTTTGTTTTGGGCTCTTTAAAGCTGCAGGTAACCAATTCCTTATTTTTTTGTGTGTCTCCTCCTTTAAATAAGTCCTCCCCTTCTAAAGAAATTATCCCTTTATCTGGTTCGCTGGAGTGCTCAGCTCTGCACTAGATTGCTAGCAGAGACTAGACTATCCTGTTTTACCTGCTCTGGCCCATGCATTGTTTCACTCTCCTGACTGGTATCCTCCCCAGTGAAGGAACCTGTCCTGCAAATTTTAACATATTTTCAGTGCCCATTTGTTGTATAGACATAGTTCAAGGGTAACAGGTCATTTTAATCAGAAGTAGTTCTGTATTTATCTGGAAACAGACAACATTTTCAAATTTCTTGGAATAGGAAAGCAGATACTAATCCCTTTTCTGCTCTTTTTCAGACCTGCCCTGGCAGACAATTGGTATTCCTTGTCTTATCTCTACTTCAGCACACTTGGGACACTCGTCACAGTAACTGTAGGAGTAATTATCAGCCTCCTAACAGGTACAGTTCCAGAGCTGTGATTTAATGTCTTAGATCTCTTTCAAACTTAGATGACCAGAGAGCTGTCATTGCTGTAGAAAGTGCCAGTGAACCTATTGCAAACATTGTACAAATATATCGTTCTCTCATTTCTTCCCCTCAGCCCTTCTGCATCCCATTCTTGGATTCTGCTCTAGGCAAAGGTTGCTTTAAGTTCTTACGGGGGAAGAAGCTTCAGCAGTTTTTTAACGTGAGGGGCAGACCTCTCCATATAAGTCATATGTCTTTCCTGTTTTATTAGATGCCAGCAGGGGCTGAGGGTTTAAGGGTTGTCCCTGAACATGGCAACAACTCCAAGCAAGGAGGTACACCCATGCTTCTAGAGGACAAAAGCAGTTTTACTCTGAGTGAGTTCAGAGCGCTCCAGCTTATTGTCTGCACCTGTATAGTGCATGCTTTTCATCACATTTCCCAAGCGTGTACCTAGGAGCTGCAAACCCTATGCATGGCTATGTTAGCTTCTTTCTCACTTTCTCAAAAGCAGCAGCCCACAGTTAAGAGCAGGGACTTCAGTTCCAGTCCACAGCCTCACTATTCTTGCATCTCAGTGAAATGCAAAGCGCACCTCTCACCCACCTCATGCATAGCAAAAATAGCACTAAAGCAGCTGCTCTCACAGCAGTCCCCAGTACACCCAGGCAGTTTCCTATGACAGCTCTCATCTTTGAGGCTGTTAGATGTCACATCTGTGAGTCTGACCTACTTTAGGACTAGGAAACTCCAAACTCAGCAGACAAATTTGCTTCCATTAGCTTCTCTGGGCCCTGCAACTACTGAGCACAAGTTGTACTTGACCATTTTCTTATACTTGCAAGTTTTTAGAGGATTTGGTCTTTCCTTTCTCCCTATTGCTCTAGTGATACTTGTAGACAAATTTTGCTTCTTATTAGGTTGGAATCAGGTCATCTATCAGCCATGAGATAAAGCATAACAACTGGACAACTCAGTAAAACAAGATGAGAATTCCTCATCCCAAGAAACAAACGTTCAAAAGACCTGAATCAACCACATTATCACTCTGCTTTTTGTGGCACAAGATCCCATTTAAGCCTCAGGTGCCAATCAGAGCTAATTCCAGGCATGTGCATCTCCTTTCTTTCCCACACACATTCCCCCCCAAGTATAGTTAATCTTCCATGCCTTAAAAATGCCCAGAGATCCTGTTAACTCTTATCCCTCCACCTTAGGGCTACTCTTAAATAACTCATTATAAAAATTGATGGTGGGTCTGAAGAGAAGAGTCCTGCTGACAAGGATTTGAGGGCTGAGGCTCAGGCTTCAGGGCAGCATTTGGTACAACAGCTCCTGGACCAGGTGGATGGTCCCAGAGATCATTATTGGAATTTATTCTTTTCTGATGAATGTCTCAGTGTTTTTTATACAGTACAGAAATTGGAGGAGGATGTAGGAAGCCCTGGGAAATGGCTAAGGCATTTCAAATAGACCTTGAGGAACGTTTTATATTTTAAGTTCATATGGAGTGTATATCTTTGTAAAGAAATGATCCCTAAGGCCCATAATTGCTTGACTGCTTTTGCTGCATAACTTTGTCTTGCTCACCTGGCCTGATGCCCCTAGCTGGGCTCTGACATATCACTTGCACGTGGAAACCTGGCTAATTTCAATCTGTCCAATTTGCAGGAGGGCTAAAGCAGAAAACAGATCGTAAATTCATGCTGACCAAGGAAGATTTCCTGTCCAACTTCTCATGGGCTAAATCTGAGAAAGTAAGTTTTATTATGCAACTCTGATATAAATCAAACTTTCCTCCTGGGAACAAAGGCAAACAGTCCCTGGCTTATTTTTCTCCACACAGGATTAACAGCATCTGATGCTGCCTGGTGTGACTGACTACTTTAAGGCGGTAGCAGAGGACAAGGTGGGTGGGGGTAAAGCTACTGGCATAGGCAGGGAAGCTGTGTTTGGCTACAGCTTGATTTCAGTGAACAATAGAGCTTCAGCTGAGACAAGGGGCAGTTCTCTGGGTTTCATTTGTTCATAAACATATGTTCTCTAGAGTCTGGAATTTTTTTGTAACTTTGCCTACTGTTTAAGAGAAAACATTTCTAGTCAGTGTATCTGTTTCCTAGCTCCATCCCTAAGATATAAGAAAAGGAGAGACATGATTGGGTAATAACATCCTTTAGAAGGGAGAATGTAGGGGAAATTTGGTATTTTATTTGTTTGTTTGCTTGTTTTTAATAGACTATAGATCACTTTTCAATCACCATCACCGAGGTGCTCAACATTGAAGATCAGCTTTTTCAGGGCTCTTTGAGTGTTGCAGTATAGTCAGTGATAATGTCTTTGAGATGGTCCAGTTTGCAAGATGTTTTTCTTCCATGATAACCAACTCCTTTAAGTGTGATTTCATGTGTTTCAGTTTCTGGATATGAACACCAGCGTGGGAAAGCGGTTTTTACAATACTATTGTAATGCTGTTTGCCGAAGTCAGGACTGGAGATCTAGTTACTGTCATTCACTGTATTTAACAGGCTGACAATGGTTTTCACTATCTGGGAATAAAGCTCCTTTTTTAAAAGAAAAACACATCCACAGCCATACGTTTTTATGTCTGGAGTCAGAAACAAGTGTCTGCCTGGTTATACAGCTAGGAGGTGGATAACAAGTGATTGGCTTCACAACTAATACAGAAAGTTGTTGAGAAAACCAATCAGGGGGAACTGAGCAACTTCCTTCACTTGAAGAGCTCGACATCTCACTAGGTTTCCCGGAGATGGTACATCAAAGCAATGATGTGTTTTAATCCGCTCTTCATGTCAGAGATGGGGCAAGGACCGAGGACTGGGAGTCAGTAGCTCAGGAATGTGGTTGTGACAGACATTAAAACAGCAGTTAGAACTTTGCACGTCCAAAAATACCTCAGACACTTTGCAGGACAAGAAGATTTTATGTGATGAGGACATTTTGCACAACTAGTACCTTATGCAATAGGAAACTTTCCATGCCCCTAGAAAAATACCAGCTGCTGCAATGACTAACTACTTATGCTCTGTCAGCAATCAAGGTGTGTTTTCCTGCAAAGCATCCTGTATGTCAAGTCTGACTCTAGTTGCATGCAGATCAAAGAGAGGAAAACCAATTCTTTCACTTCTCAGCATGGCTTTTGTCTTTTCTTTTTTAGACGGAGAAAGTGGAAGCGTTGAACTGGAAACCATTTACCGTGGCACCTGAAGGAAGTGACAACCCTGCTTTCAACCGCTTTGAAATGGATGTTGCAGACAATGAAAATAAAGTCAATGGCATTTCTATGTGACATGAAGCCATATCAACCCACAAAGATGGTTGTGTTCATTGTTTATATTCCTGTATTGGGTCAGTTCCCAGCCCTGCTGGGGTCATGGGCAGGTGTCTGCTGAACTTTGTGGCACTGTCAGCCTTGCATGACCTTGACATTAATGAAGAAAGGAATCGGGTGTTTCTTTCACTTCCTCATTCTCTCTCTTTCACTCTGAGACTTGGTGACAGGGCTTAAGGCAATGTTTCTGTTTGAAATATTTGCTTGATAGTCTTGATCCTCTTGGAAAATATCTGTTTTTAATCTCAGTGCTCAGGGTGCATTATTCATTTGTGAAGAGCACTGTTCCTCCAGGCGTAGCCATTTTTCTGGTTTGTGTATTTTTCTTTTAAGGCATTGAAAGAATGAAAAGATTAGGGCTGTGGGACCGTATCAGATTGCAAGAAAAACAGTGTTTTGGTTTTTTTTTTTTTTTTTAGTACAGGGGCTGTATTTAGTACCATCAAGTTCCTTTGTAGAACTAATCCGGAAGTCTTATTTATTTTGCTAGTTTTGTCATATATGTTTGTTTTTATTAAACCACTAGTTGCCTGATTACCTGCTTCTCCTCCTCCGTCCTCACTGCTGGAAGCTACAAGAGTGTCTTTGGTGGTGATCGGAAGCAAGAGTCAATATGACACTGTCTCACTCTTCTGCCCTGTCTTGCCCTTATAGAGGTGGTCCTCATGAAGGAAATAAACTGTTTGGGTTTTTTATTCAATGCCAACTAGCAGAATGACAGCAGTCTTTCTGCTGGAATGGGTCCAGAGGAGGGCTACAAAGATTATCAGAGGGCTGGAACACCTCTGCTATGAGGCTTTGAGGAGACCTTATTGTGACCTTACAGTACCTGAAAGGGTCTACAAGAAAGCGAGGGACTGTTGGCAAAGGCTTGTAGAGATAGGACTAGAGGCAATGGGTATAAACTGGAGAGGGGAAGATTTAGATTAGACATTAGGAAGAATTTCTTCACCATGGGAGTGGTGAGACACTGGCACAGGTTGCCCAGGGAAGTTGTAGGTGCCCCATCCCTGGAGGTGTTCAAGGCCAGGTTGGATGGGGTCTTGGGCAGCCTGATCTAGTGGGATGTGTCCCTGCTCATGACAGGGTGGTTGGAACTAGGTGATCTTAAGGTCCCTTCCAACCTGAACCATTCTATGATTCTATTATTCATCCCAGCATGCTGGCCTAGGATCACTCTTGCACTGGGATGGGCATAGTCCGGCAGAGATGTCAATACAAGACAAAGACTCTCTTTCCTGTACTGGCCAAGAAGGAAGGTTATGTCTGCAGTTGCATCTGCTGTTAACTGCACAGCTGTGAGCTGAAATCTCATGTGGCCATCTGTGCTTATGCTGTTCCTGTTGTCACTCTAGGGATTCACTTTCAAGGTTGGTCCAGATCAGGCAATAGGACATCATGTGTTTTGGCAGGTGCACAGACTCTACTACATAATCCCCCTGGGTGGGGAGGGGATCACAGAGGATGTCATTTGGTGAAGACTTCTCCAGGGCTTCAGGGCATGATATTGATTGTCCTCTGACTGAGCTGCCAAGAGAAGCTGAACAGCATGTCCACTCCAGAGCGTGCCCCTTACTTTTGTTGAAACCCCCCATTGTTTTCTTATTCTGTGTCCTTTCTGGTGCAGCAGGAAACAGATTCTGATCCACTGTGTTGTTTTCGTACTGCAGACTTTTTGCTACAGCTATAGGTGGATGTCTAAAACGCCTCTGCAGGAGCAGAATCAAGTGGGGAAATAGAAGACATTGCAGGAAATTTGAGCCGTGAAGCTTATGAAGCAGTCATGCTTGAGAATCAAATGAAACACTGATTACATGTCTTAAATGCTTTCTAACAGTTACGCTGCACTTGTGCAAGGTGCTAAGCTGCTGTAACTTGTAATGTGACACAATACTAGTTTATCTACTTTGACCCGGGCTCTTTAACATGTAAAGCAATTTATTCGATGCCTCTGTGACAAGGAGTGATCTAATTGATGATCTAATGCATAAGAAGAAATGACAGAATCAGAAAACATTAGGAATAAAAAGTGAATTTCAAGGAAAAGAAGGGAAGGGCTGTGAGTGAGCAGGATAGATCCCAGGAATTATGTATTGTGTCTCTGTATCTAAGATCATAGATAATTAATAGCATCCTGAATAAAGTCTGCGGGGATTCAGGACAGGGGCCTCTGTTCTGGGACTATCCAAGTCACTGTGAAACAACTAGTGCACTGAATGAACAAGCTGGCTATGCTTCTGAAGCCCCAGAAAATA
The DNA here is from genome assembly GCA_033558105.1 of Coccyzus lansbergi. NCBI lineage: Eukaryota > Metazoa > Chordata > Aves > Cuculiformes > Coccyzidae > Coccyzus > Coccyzus lansbergi. The sequence continues at coordinate 333,992 of JAUMJK010000293.1, forward strand.
AATGCAGCTGATCAAGCCATGTGTTCTTCGTGTCCGAGAAACAGATACTGCATTTTGTGCTACAGTACAGTTCCTGAGCCTTAAAGTATACTATTTTGTACTTACCACATACTTTCAGCTCACAGATCTGAAAAAAGGTAAGTACAGTAATCTCCGCTCTGCGGCAGAGCTGAAATGAAGTGTACTGATGTGCCTCCATGTACCTGTGCTCAGTGGCACAAAGGAAGCTGTGGGCAGAGAGAACAGAAGCCTGTAACAAACCCTTGACCTGTGTGCCTGCTGGTGTGACTACAGCCCTCACGACAAAAATGCTGAAGTCCTATCTGAATGCTCAGGAGGGAGACTGAGAGCTACTGTATTAAACAGCGTTAGTGTCACCTTCAATGCACCACTCTGTGCCAAGATCACTGTTTGCACTCTAACAGATAATGTCCTTAAGTTGTCTTGGACAAGCTGTGACTACCTGTTTTGTTCTTGAAGAATGATCTTCCCAGTTATCATAATTAAGAAAAAATGTAGCACCAAAGAATTTTTTTTCCTCAGTGCTTTGAATTCACATAGTTGTTTAAAACAGAAAAAAACAGGTAAATTACTAACTTACCTTCACTTGAGATCACTGTTTGGGCACTGAGCAGCTATTTGACTCTAATTTCGGCATGAAGGGAAAGTTTGGTCCGGTGTTATGTATTGGTCCACAATCACAAAGTCAAGATGTTTTCACTGTGGAGAGTGTCCTGCTCTAAGAGATTTATTGTCAAACATACTTAAGCTTTGCAGGTGACCCTGGCAACTACCCTGTTTCTTGCTAACTAGCCTCCCATGATTGCTGCAGAAATAGAAGTGACTCTTTCTGCTTAATTTTTTTCCTATATGCTTCTTGTTTTAATTGGCATCAATAATTAAAGCGACTGATTTTGTATAATATTTTCTCTAGGATTATAGTGTTCTCTGCTAGCTGGACTCTCAGCAAGGGCCTTGTTTGTGTAAAAGCAGTGAGTTAATTCTTGGTGTCTCTATCACACATCTGCACCCTGTTCCTTCTCTCCCTGCTAAAAGCTCATCTGACAAAGAAATGCAGGATGCCCAAAGCTGATTAATTCCATGGCAATGGGAACACTCTACACTGTCCAAATTACGTATAGCGTATGGCAGGGTTAAGGGAAAAAACAAAAAAAACAACAGGAAGATTTTTTTTTTAATTATATAATTATATAAAGGATCCACAGAGAGAAAGTAGTGAGAGATTTTTGGGCCTTTTTTGTTCTGCATTTAAATTTGCTTCTACCTGACTGCTCTGCTTGCTTTCTAAACAAATAATGTAAATAGAAAAAAACTCATAAATACCAAAGAGCAAATTTTTCATAGGCATAATTTATTTTAAAGTTTATTGCATCACATTATACAAGCATTAAATATGGCTTTATGTTGATGATTTTTTAAGTGTGAAAACTTGCCATTTTTCTCCATAGGATTTTTCTATTTACAAATAAACAGTCTCTCTATGTACTTTATATATATATATATATTATATATATATGGTAAACAACATAAGTCCCCTCAGAAAGATTTAAAATAAGAAAGAACTGATTTGTAAACAGGGTTTCTGTTGTAGTATTTGGTGGCTTGAAGACAGGTGATGTTATATACCTAGGCTTTTACTTTTGTCAAAGTATCCAGGTTGTGCATTTTTGTCTTTTATTCTAAGATCTGTAAACCCAGCATGGGACAGAATGCAAAAAACGTAGCAAACAGGCTGAAAAACAGTCCCAATATACAATTTTTTTCCTTGGTTTTAAAAACTGGTGTGTAACTGCTCATGAAGTACATGCTTGCTGTCAAGAGACCATGGAGATCAATCCTGTGCTGATTGCAGGATGATTTCACAGTTAATCCTTTGACGTGTGCTGTCCTGCTTGCTATATATAATGTCTGTGGCATGCATTGAGGTTGCATTTTTTTTTTTCTCATTCCCTTGAAGGTAGGTGCTCTTGTGGAGCTGGAATAAGTAAACAACATATATGACGGTCACCTGGAGGTTTAAACAAAGCCCAGTATCAGATCAGAAAGAAGGGAATGACACAAATTTACTACCTAGAATCTATTAAAATTCCATTTATTATTATTAGCCTGTAATTTGTATTATTTTCCTAACTAACTAACTAACTCACTAAATAAATAAAAGGGAGTCCTCTTTCCTGACTGTTCTGCTATGTAGTTTTGAAGGACTTGAGGGAAATCTATTCTGCAGGCCAGCAGCACATGAAACCTTGGTGTGCTAACTGGCCAATATTAAGCAACAGAAATGTACTTAGGATCAGCCCAGGAGGTCAGAGCCCCTTTCAATATCTTACTCAGCGTCAGCTTGGTAAGCAGCCAAATCATGTTCTCATTTAGAGCAGAATAGGTCACAACTTCTAGCAATGTGTTGTCATGAAAATTGATCACATTGTTGCTATGTTGACAACTAGTCTCAAAATCAATTGTTATTTGTCGTATTTCTGCTGCATTTTGTTTGTTCTGGCTCATTGTATTGCAGTGGTTCTTCAAGTGGAAGTCAGTTTATATTCTACTAGGTTTAGTTCTCAGAAGTTGTTGAAATTTACATTGATGAAGCTATGTCTTACTGCAGGAGTTTGCAAAGGTTCACACTCATATGGGTGATGCTGATTTTATGCGTGACTCATGCCTCATTTTACTGCTTAGCAAACAGTTTCTAACCTCTTTTCATCTATTGGTTTAGATATTAAACAAAGGATATACAAACTAATCCTATTCCTTATGTGAATTTGGTCTGGATGTGATTTTGCACAGTGATCTTGACCAAGATTCCCCAGTCTGGAAGTGCAGTACACAACTGTAGGTTGTGGATGGTAAATACTAACTCATCTGGCACATGTGTGTCAGAGGATGACATTGCCTGATCTCCACCTCCTATTTGCGGGGACAGAAATGCCCCATTTTTCCACTGCCCGCGCAGGCTGTATCCACAGCTTCTGTAAGTTGAAGCAAAGATGAACGTGTTTCTTTCCTTGTTCGCAGGAATGCACCCCACAACCACTAGTTGTGTTCCCTGCTCATTTGGGCACTGAATCAATAGAGAACAGATTAATCCTGATATTCCTTCAGTGCTTATGTTGCTTCATGGGACCTTCAGGCCTGGGCCAGGAGGACCTGATAAATGGAGGCTACTGTGCCATTTCTCTTTTCTGTGTAGGGTGATGGGTCACTACTGGAGGAGGTTCCTTGCTGCAAGGAAGCAAAGTGAAGGCAGGTAGCAGCAACAGAGATGAAGATGCATACATTTTCTTCCACCCTTCTTAAACCATATTACCTTTCATTAAAACTTCCTCCCACCCTCTGCCAAGGAAATTGCAGTTCTCCCTTGCAGCAGAAAGAAATTAATGGATCTAATTTGGCAATATGGAGTCTTGGTGCAAGTGGTCCTGATGTGATGCTTGGGGCATCCATCCATAGGGTCTTGTATTGTGAGGTCTACCCAGAATAGCAAATTTTAGTCTTTCTATCAGTTGTTTTCCAGGAGAACATGTAGAAACAACTTGATGAATTTTCCTAAACTTCATATACTTCTTCAGACTAACAAGATCTCGATTCCTTAAGATTTATGAGAAAACTATTATTTTTATAGATCTCCAGGTATCTGAAAATGGGCTAAGCAAATGGAACTGGTCCAGTGTTTTGTATCTAGATGTATCCTCACTAAGACATAGGTTTGCTTCCGCCTGGCTTCTTACAATCTTGGTTTTCGAAGTTCTTTCTTTGTTTTGTGGGTGATTATGCCACTGCATGTTCTACAAGAACTATAGCGTTATCTTTTCGAGGCAAGAGGTGGTAAAGCTTTCACAACACTCAGCATTTTGATTCATGTTGCTCCATCCAATATTTCTGCAATCTTCAGTCCTACAACTCAGCTATTTTGGGTTAATGATCTGGGATTATTCTTATTTCTTAATACTGAAAAATTTGCAAAAGGATATAGTAAGTGGCCCACTTTGCCCAAATACAGTTCTTCAGCCTGTGTAGAATTTATATGCATGAAGGATTCCAAGCTATTTCATACTATAGTCTGTTGTTTCATTTTTCTCCTCCTCCCCTTCATAGACAATGGAAGGATGAATAAAGAAAATGTTCTAAGTGTAGAGATTCTGGATGACTTTGTTCTTTTGCTCTACTGACCTTATTTACCTGTTGTTTTTGTGTTTCACCTATGCAGATAAGTCTTTAAGACACAGTCTGTCATATTTCATGTGTATCATACATGCTAATTCCTGATGTGGCCTCAGTATGTTGTTGCAATATAAATACACAGGTAGTTCTGGGAAAGGTACCCTAGCTTGATTTGATTCCTTCAGACTCCAGACAGCCCTATAGCTGAAAAGGCACTGTTCAAATCTTTAAAATGTTTTACCAGCTTTTCACAATATCATTTCCAAATTAATGACCCAATGGTTAGACACCTCTGGCCCCGTTTAGATGCTTGTCTATCTGTTAGGGCTTTTGCACACCTAAATGTTTTAGCGTTGTTAGACCGGTTGATAGGAATCATGAACAAGCATCTCATCCTAAAATATACTTCAGTAGTGTTGGAGTAATAGATATGGTGCACATATGTGGTCTTAGCTTGTGGTAAATGCAAGCTAACACAGTTTAGTCCACTGTGGAAGAGGGTAAGGCTGCCATGCATGTACTGCAGGTGGGAGCTGCACTCATGGACAAGAACTGCCATATTGCTATCGTGCAGTCATTGGTTATGAAGTAGTGACTCGGTCATGAGAATGAGCCATAAGATCACCGAGTTCTGTAAAGCACTGTAAGGCAGGTAACCACTTTGAAGTTCAGGGCCTTGAATTTAAATCAGGGCTGGGGAGCTTCCTGGAAAGAGTGCAGAGACTTAAGCATTGGTCTGGCCTGCTCATACTCCCGTTAGCTCTGGAGAAGGCTAAGCCTTGCAAGACCTCTAATTTCAAAAGGCTTATGACAATATGCACCCTATTAAACATAGTTGCACATGTGCTAAGTGCACAAAACATGGACTGACTATTCCTTTTAGTGCACTCTCCACTGGAGAAGAGCAGGAAAATTTTATTAACAAAATTCCTATCGTCTTTTAAACAGTTTCTTCCTCACCCCATCATGGCCACTCATTGTGATAAGATTTTCCATTCTTCTTCCGTTCCTTCCGCTCTTTCTGCAGACGTTCTAGTTCAGCTTCATACATCATTTCCTGAATCAGGTACTTTTCTCTCCTCATTCGATCTCTCAGATCCTTTGGAAGATCTGGGATTAAGTAGGAAATGAGGTGCTTTATGCAAAAGACAAGGTGCTGTGAAAAAAAATAAAAAGAATGAAAAATTAAAATCATAGAAGAAAAGGAGTACTTCCCACGTCTTATGAAAAACTCCTTCCATTTCGCAAAAAGATACCATGATAGAATTAAATCCATTACTATATTTGAAGAAACCAGAATGTGAACTTTTTTCCCCACAAAACCTCCAGTCAAAGTCACTGGAGTACAGGTTACAGTAAAGGTTATGAGCAGCTGGCTTCAAATAAGGCCCCAAAAGTGTTGTGTGACGCATATTCAAAACTCTGAGGTCATGATTTGCTGGAAGATTATTTGGTACTAGGGGATTGCTCTGCAGGAAGAGAAGGGTTAAATGATATATTACTCCCCTGTTGCCAGAAAACCTTTGCATCATTATCAGAAAAAACCCAATTTTTCTTATACCATATCTCTCATCCAAAGAGGTATTCCCATTTAATAAATGTCACAATCAATTAAATATAAGCTAACTGATCCTTTGTCCCTCATCATTTAGGCATGCTACAGTAAAGCTTGTGTGTGATGGGGGAGGATTGCTTGAGAGTCCTTTGTTTTTTGATTAAAGATGCCGTTTGGAGATTGACTTACTACACTTGAGAGGAGGAGCAGTGAAACAGAAAAATCCTCCAACTCAGAAAGAACACTTATTCTAGACTGGAGAAAAAAAGGTATTTCTTCTTCTCCAAGCAGAACCCTTCCTTTGAATACCACTGAAAAGAAAATGTACCAGGTTTTTTCATGTATTCTTCCCTCATGAGAAATAAACCCACGATACTTTAACTGCTGTGTTTTTTTCTAAACCTAAAAAAGAGGAAAAAGCTTCTTCTGTCAGTTCAGCCTGGACAAATAATTCCTTTTGCAGTGATAGGAAATACTTCCATTTGGTTTTGATGGAGGTCAAGACAGCAAAAGTAACTACATCCACAGTGCCAAAAAGGTGTCTGTGTTTAGGTAGTTAGTTCATGAAAAAATCAGCCTTGAAACACTTAATCTCTCAGCATAATTTTTTACTATAAATGCTGTAGCAGTTATGATTGAACCATTAGTATTTCACTTAGAGAAAGACAGTCATGTTGCAATTACTGTTTTGAATTCACAGATATAGTTAAGGAGGTGGTTTGCAGTGCCAATAAACAGAGTGACTCCTGTGGAGAGAAAAAGTTGTGAGCCAACCTATAGCTTTGGTTGGAGCAAAATGAAGTCAAATCTCTTGTGCAAGTATGAGGCAGGCACAAAAAGCTATTCCGTAGAAGGTCACAAATTTGGCTGGGTACTGAGACTTGAGCAGGACTACCTTTTCTTCCTTCAGTTATCTTTGCCCTTATGCTGTGCTGCCTTTATACCAAGTGTATATCAAGAAGCCAGGATCTCTTCAGTCTTAAAACTGCTTAGGCTGGCCTGCTAAGGCCATTCTTGTAGTCTTTTTCTGGAGACAGGTACTCTGACTCTCAGTACTGAGCTGATGGAACGAAGAAGAGATCAAGCCCAGCAAGCCCCTATTAAATCCTTCTTTCAATGAGTGTGGCAGAAGTGATAGAATTTCAGGTTTCCTTAGGGCCAATCTTTAATGAGTTAGCCCAGAACAGATGAAGAAGAGAGCCCAACTTGCACTGACATATTCCCTCCTTGTCTGGGAAGCAGTGAAAATGACAATGGGGGAATTCACTGCAGACCTTGGGCTTCTGCTGAGCCACCAAGGCATCACTATGCAGAAAATGTTTCCCCTTTACCTTTCCTCTAGTTCAAATGCTTCTGTGTTCTGTGACCCAAAGAGACACTTTGAAATCTCAGTTCAGAATGAATTTATACAGTATAGTGAGTCAGAAACGAAATACGCCCTTGTATATTATGCAAATAATTCATGGTGATTACAGCTTTCACATCTTTGTTGGAGGCCCTGTTGCAATGATTTCTGAGTGGAGGATTAAGTAAAGAGGTTTTAAAAATAATTTGGATCCCATTTGATTTCTTCACAGTGTAAAAGGCATTTCAAATTTCTTGTGCTGAATTGATGCCGAGTCCCTGGTTTCTAGCAGGAATATTCAGGAACCTGAAATCCAGGCCTTCAGAGCTGCATTTTCTTTGGTAGGTGACCCCATCCTCTTAATTTACCTTCCTGTCTCTCTTTCTTCAAATCTGCATAGGAATTCCTGTCAATGGTAGTTGCTATATCTTCTCTGGTTTATCTTTTCTGAGATACTGACAATAAGTACTAATATTCTGGACACTTGGCAAAGATACCGAATCCTTTTCATCATTGTCGTACTTCTGGTGCTAATCATTCCAGAGAGATGAAAAAAAAAAATTAAATACAGAAAGAACCTAGATGTGTAAATGCTGTAAGCAAGCTATCTTTATGATATAGTTGTTCAGATTTCATCTTTTTTTGTCATGTTCCTTCACTCCTTTCTCACACTTTAGCCAGCATACGGCTTCCCAGCCTAGCCAGGATACGAATGCCAAAACTCGGAAAGTAAATAAAGCTTCATTTACTTCCCCTCTTTGCAAGACACTGTTACAGCTTCCAAAGTTCTGCCTCTCTCTTTTTCTTAAGAGCTAAATACCTGTGACTGCTCAGAAATCAGATCTGAGATTACAAAGCACAATAAAAATAATGGAAACTAACATGAAAATCTCAACAGCTGCCATCATAGATCAGCCCAATGAAAAAGCTTCAAAGGGTAATTTGTTTCATTTTGTTGTCTTTGTTAAAACAGAGAAACAGACAGACTTGCCAACTGAATGGTCACTGACCTCAAATACAATAATGAAAGCCAACCGTGCTGCTAAGACATGCCAGAACTGCAGTGTGTAACCATAGGGCACTGGAGCGTGAGGAGGGTCTCGGTAGTCCCTGTACCTGAAAGGCAAACAGAGTACAACAGTTGCAAAGCTCCTTCCCTGTTGTCTGGGAGGAAGGCAAACCCAAAACCCAGCTGCTCCTGATCACGGCATTTCCTGCACCAAAATGATCTCTGCTCAGATTTTACAGTTTACCACAACACTACTTGCTTCTTAGGACTCCTCTAGGGTTTTGTTTCAGATCAGATGAACACTTTCAAAACAAGTGGTCACCTCCACTGCCACGTTTTGGTTCACCCAAACAGCTTTACGGAGCTGTTGGAACTGGTCCAGAGGAGGCTACAAAGAAGATCCAAGGTCTGGAGCACCTCTGCTATGAGGGCAGGCTGAGAGAGTTGGGGTTGTTCAGCCTGAAGAAGAGGAGGCTCCAAGAAGACCTTATAGTGGCCTTCTAGTACTTGAAAGGGGCTACAAGAAAACTGGAGATGGACTGTTTACAAAGGCTTGTGGTGCTACAACTAGGGGCGATGGTTATAAACTGGAGAGGGGCAGATTTAGACTAGACATGAGGAAGAATGTCTTCACCATGAGAGCAGTGAGGCACTGGAACATGTTGCCCAGGAAAGCTGTGGCTGCCCCATCCCTGGAGGTGTTTGAGGCCGGGTTGGATGGGGTTTTGAGAAGCCTGATCTAGTGGGAGGTGTCTGTGCCCATGGCAGGGGAGTTGGAACTAGATGATCTGTAAAGTCCCTTCCAACTCAAACTATTTTATGATTTTAAGATTTTATGACCCTAAGAGTGAGGTGCACTCTGGGAATGCATTTTGCAATCCAACTGCTAATGGAGAAGGACTAGCTCAGTGTCTGTATGAAGTGAAACTGCAGAAGCAAATATAGAGGTTTGACCCTACAGCTCCCTTGGCAGTACAGTATGTGCTCTGCAGGCACCTCTCCAAATATGGAGCAGGGCAGGCTGCTCTGCCATTTTGAGGGCCACTTTCTCCCTACTACAAGTTCATTTTAAAACCATTCCCCAATTTTGTCAGCCTGACAGCCCTCCTAAAATCCATGTAAAACTGTCTTATGATCTCCATCTGGCCCTTGGTCAGATAGTCGGCTATCCCTGGTGTAAAATATGACTCATTCTGACTTTAGTGGACTCAGAACAGCACTTCTTGGCATACCATCAGGGAAAGGGCTGTGTAAAAAAGAGTTCTGGTGCTTTGTCTCACAAAATGTTTCTTTAAAGGCTTTAGGTATCAACAATATAACTAGTAATATTTATCCAGAAAGCTGGATCCAGGAAGACAACAAACCTACATTAAGATACCATGACTCTGTTTAGGTCATACATTCTGGAGTCCATTTCTACTAGAAGCATGTTAATTCCAAAATACTATTGAAGCAACTTAATTCAAAAGTAGTGTAAAATTATTTTCTCCTTAATCTGTTTCCTAGACGGAACAGAAAACCTATTAAAAAAATGAAAGTACTATAGTAAATAATATGCTTAAGCTTGATCTCTAAGATAGTTTTAAGAAAGTAAATTCAGATAAACAAAAGAAATAAACAGTTGTTTCATCATTATGGTTATCTGTATTTCTGCTGACTGTTCACCTTCTTAGATTGCAGACAGTGCTAGACAAAATCAAATAAACTGTCAACATCTTAGTCAGCAGCAAACCCCTCTTAAACTGCAAGATCTTTACTGCAAGTTCTTAAAATTGAGATGACCTTCCTTTCTGCAAGCAGCATGTTGGCTTCATAGTTCAGAATGGTTTACAAATCCTAAACATCCTGAAAACAGAAGTCCCTGGACCAAGTTCCAAGTCAGTAGGGCTTTTCCTAATTGCTAGGCACCAAGCTCCACACATGAAGAAAGGGGAAACCTTTTATGAAAAAAAGAAAATAGCATGCTACCATCTGGGTTCCAGATGAGCAGAAGTTAACTGAATATGACCACTGTTTTTCTTTTTTCAGACAGACTACTTTCCTGTATGTGCAGGAAAAATACCTGCACATACATATTATTTCCTTACCTATCTATTATTATCCATATAAGGCTTGAAGTGCAATTTAAATGACTAATGTTCTAGCAGAATTAAGGTGGGTTAAGTAGCTGATAAGCTCAGCTAAAGAAAGATGTTCATTCTCTTTCAAGGGGAGATATGCATAACAATACAGTGTCCCCCAAAAGAACAGGTTTATCTTCTGGAGACTTATGGCACCAATTTTAATAGTGTTCTGTTTATGGGATATTGAAGGGGCAGCTTTTTCATGATGAACTTTAAACAGTAGCAACCTCATGCTTGAAGTCGGAGAAATAAATAATTAACGAGGGGGAAGAGAATGATCAGAATTACAAAACATTGTTAAATAGTGATATGGCAAACCGTGTAGAATGGACTATTCTCGAAGTGGTTCTAGAGCATAGAAAATGTCTATGGATTCAACATTGGGATGTTCTTCCTACCAAGTAAGTTACCACTTCCTTAAATGTCAGTTACTTGGAAGAAAGCATTAATGCCAGGCTTCCCCTCCCTCCCCCCAAAGTCATTATGCTATACCACTCAAAATTCTTATTAATAAAAATGCCACAATACCACAAAATATCAGTGACTTTTTCTGTATCACAGGGTATATATTTTTCTTCAGGCACCCGTGAAAATATATTTTAATTATTCATGGTGAAAAATACCAGGACTAAGTGTATCTGCAGATTCTGGAATTCATGCTTGTAAACCAATGCTGCAATAAAAAAGGGAGCTGTATTTATTGTTTGGTATTTTGGGGTGGCGCCCTCTTTAAGACCATTATGTAGATCCTTTATCGTTTGGAACATTAAAATCACTCAAGTGCATATCTGTCATTAACAGACTAGTATCAACTGTGATTTCTCCAAACTGTTGGCTGAGGAAAAGCTGTAAAGATAATTAACTGCTCATTTTATTTTGATTTAAACCACAAGCATGTGGTTATTACTAATAATTACATCTCTAAGCAATGACATAAACATATTAATCATTCAGGAATTAGGACACATTGGATTTGAGGTCATATAATGGTTGCTTAGGACAGATCCTGTTTATGCCTGGCAGACTGGTGAAATACTCAGTGTGGTCACTTCTGTGCAACCTTGATTTTCTTGTGCATAAAATATGATAATATCTGATTACAGTTTCACCTCAGTGGTACCTCAGAAATCAGCTACCTATTATCGGCCTTTGGTACCATATTTCTGCATGATAATTGTGTCTGATTCAAGCCATAACACCATAGAAATCCTGCATTAGGAACACCTGCCAGATATCCGCAGATATCTTTGACTTCTAGAAGAGTCGATGGGTCCCTTCCAAACTGGTTGTTCTGTGATTCTGTGATTCTTATATCTAAAGGAAGAATCATGCACGTAACAGCCAAGAAATACCACAAGCATGTCCCTGAATAGCACAGTTAATTCTTTCTATTCATATTTTGTTCTGAAAATTAGTTCCAACTCCAAATTTGATATGATGCTTCTCCCTTGCAAAGTCTTAAAGCAAAGAGGTACTTTGTAGATACTTACCTGCAATATTTTAATGGTGAACCAGAGAATTCACTTCCATTTGATGTTGGCTCTGAACGGTTTTCAAAGTCAGACACCAGAAATACTGATAAACTGGCATTAACATAGCCAACCATGCACCTAGGGGGAAAAGATCCTGTAGTCAGGACACAGCAAGATTTTTCCATTAACTATTGTACCCAGGAGTATGTTCTCTGGGTTTCACACAATCCATAGTGTAACTGTGATGCTTATTAATATTTGAAAATAATGTTGAAGCAATATAAAAGAAATGGTCAAGTAGGTCAGATGGACAATAAAATTGAAGCGGTGGTAGATTTCTGTAGGAGAAGAAATGGTGAAGACAGGTTATTTTTGAAAAGAAAAGTCACCTAAAATGTGACACAACAGAGGCAGGGAAAAAAGTGAGTAGCGCTAGGAAGATAATCAGAATTTTCCTGCTGTTACCCTCCTTGCACTAGCACAAGGGGACATTAAATCAGATGGAAAGGCTATACACTTAAATAGCTTTTTTCCCCCCAAAATGTACAGTTAATAAGAGGAATTCAATTCTAAAAAATTCCCAGCATAGGTGAGAAATAAGAGGGTCAAGCAGAGTTTGGAGAACAATGAAGAGAGTAGAGAATGTACATTGCCTGACAAAGGGCTGTGTGAGTCATTAGAAGCCTCACGTTTTGGTGTTAATAAAGTTGAGGAGAGACATGGCAAGTGTGTTGTTCTGCTCATTCTGCACTGCCTAGGCACATGACTCAGCTTGGTGTTGAGTATATGCACAGTAAGCTTGAGGGGGTTTTTGTTTTGGATTTTACAGCCTCTGAGAAATTGTATTTAAATGCCACCTTTAGCATTTGTCTTTGTCTTAAAATTTCCATATTGATTAGACTTGGAACTTAATTTAATTACAACACTTTTCTAGTAACACTGGGTGTCATATGGATCTAATACCATCTAATGCAGGTGTTTTTTGAAAGAAAAAAAGCATCTTCTTTATTTAAGTCATTCAGCAATAGGTGTTTTTGACTCCTTAATCTGAGACAATTCAATATTCCTGTGGATTTATGAAGAACTTCTTGATTTTGTGCTATCAACAATATCCAGAATGCTGACATACACAGTTTTTATCCATGTTGGCTCCTTCAAAGGATGGTTTCATCTACAAAATCACTCATAAAAGCAGCAGAAGTTTAAAGATGCTGTGCAAGTGGTGTGTTAAAAGATGTTAAGAGCTTCCTCTGCGAGCCAAGCTACTTCCCCTGTGCAGGACCATTTTCAAAGTCATGGAGTCATATCTGAGTCATCACTAAAATAAAATTTATAAAGGTGTTTTTTTCATGCATAGTGGTCCTGAGAAAATCGGTTGCAAGGTAAGTTGCTGACAATGCCTCAATGTCCTATGAATCTTTATAATGGCAGAAGCAGAGGCACATGCTCAGGAATGACTGGCACCAGACCAAACACTTTAACCATGAATAAACTTTAACTCCTCATGAAAAGAAATGGAACATGTCCCTTTGCACCAACTAAAATGCCAAGCTCCTTGCAGGACAGTAAGTTAGCAGGACTGCTAATCAGGAGCTGCCAGACCAGCTGCCCTTCTGCATCAGTGTGATTAATCAGTACTGACAAGCAAAAGAGCAAAAAAGCAGCAACAGAAGAACTCTCTGTAGCAGGGAAGAAAAATCAGTCTGCTCTATGTCTAATAGCAGAATGTAAACTCTCTGTCACTGTCTACTGTTTAGCTTGAGTTTCTTTGAACAGCAGCTCATGGAGATGCTAGGACATAATTGTCAAATAGTGTCTATTTGTGTTTGGTTGGATTCAATGACTTTCCCTGAGTCCAACAGCCTATAGCAGCTATACTCACATTTGCTGGTTGTGCACATGCTAATATAATCTTGATGTTAACAACACTGAAAGAAAATCCACTTAGTCAGCAGGGGTACAGTTCACAAATGTTTCCTGAAAGATTTAATCTAAAGACTCTCGTTTCTAAAACTAAATTACTTTGCTCTGGAAGTGTATCTTGATTTATTAGTTGGGAATTGCTTTCTCTTGTTAGACATGAAATTTTTTTCACAGTACATGCTGAATACTACATCAGGAAAAAAACCCTAGTGAATAAGTTTAAAATGCTCATTAAATCTGTAACTGATAAGTATCAGCATTGCTTTAGAATGAAAAGAGGGTTATATCCATGTACACCAGCTGGGTAGTATTACACACAGTTACACACACCAAATCTCTGTAACAGTTCTGCCATGTTTTACTTGAATTAACATCATAAATAACAGTCACTCAGCAATAAATTCTGTGTATATGCAAAACATCAATATCTACGGCTGATATCTGTTACCTAAGCACAAGCAATGAATTTGTGTTAGTGGAATCAGAACATACGCACACAGTACTGCTGTATCTATTCAAGCAGTGATATTCATGCCCATCTGTTTTCTCTAAGAAAAGCTTACTTTTGTCCAGCTTCTCCTTGGCCAGCACAAGGTCCATATTTGTAAGCATAAACAAGGCGAGGGATGAAATCTGATGTCACAGCTATAACAAATGCATTTGTGATAACAGAGAGGATTCCAATGCCTTCAAGGATCCCATACCAGATTCCTGTTCAACAAGGAGAGTATGTTAGCTCCAGAAAAAATCAAGAACCAAAGTGCTTAATATACTGCATTTTCTGAAGTAGTTGTCTGCACTACTCAAGATCTTTTTATGTAGTTTCTATCCAAGAGTCTTGGGACAAGAGGCCAGCACCCTCCTCTCCACAATCTCCTTTCAGGTAGTTGTAGAGAGCAGTGAGGTCTCCCCTCAGCCTCCTCTTCTCCAGGCTAAACATCCCCAGCTCTCTCAGCCGTTCCTCATAAGGCCTGTACATGCACAGCATGTACCTGTTGGCCTCAGAATCTTCGTGGCATGCTAGTGCTATGCAACAGCACACAGACCCTAGGCATCATGTAGTCTTTTTGGTCCATCCTCAGCCATCTGAACACCTTGTGTTACAGGCACACAACAACTCTGGTCATGAGGACCGTCACTGAGAACCACACCAAATGAAATTTAGATATACCCATTGATTTTAATGAGGCATCAAACTGTCCCTGAAAACTTTGCTGAATGAGGAGCAAATGCAATTTATTTTGAGAAATCAGACCTGAATGGGCCTGAAGAAAAAAAAAAACCTATTTTTACATTATTATTTTACATTATTATTTTTTTCTTCCTGGAATTATGCCTGCAGTGTATGCTGTGTACTGACTGATGTCCAGGCTTGTACCTAAACTCATAGACACACATTGTTCACACACAAAGGTTGACTAAGATACAGTATTTAGGTACATGGTAGACCATTCTGAAAGCACAAAACCTGGGCTTCTGCTGCTTCATGGGGTGGGCTATTGGTTTTTACAATGCAAATAGGCAGCAATGTATCCTATTACCCCTCCAAAGACAGCAGGGATTCAGCGTTGGGCAGTTGACTTAATGTTTCTGAGTCCTTCCTAAAGTTGTTCTACTTTTGCACACTGTAAGAATAGGAGAGATTCACAGTCAAAATATCTTTGGAAAGCCCTTGCAGCAGAGTGTGGCTGGGTGACCTCAAATTAATTTAAACCCCGTGTGCAGATGTGCTCTGCTAAGAGCGAGTAATCTCTTGGGATCTAGACACACCCTGTCTCACTCACCAGGGACCTAGTGCCATTGAATCACAGGGGAGCTTGGTTTTAGCCTGGTAAACAGAAACCACATAGGTCCCTTATGGGATGCTGGCTGCTTTAACTTGACTTTCATGATCCAGCTGCTCTGTCTGGTCGTTATATTCAAACTGAGCAGTGGCATGTGTTCACACAGTGTGTTTGCCACAGGAAAAACCTGCAGAGAACACTGATCACTTCATTAAAACATCTTGGCTGCTAAGTCATCCAGAAAATCATTAAAAAGCATTTTCCAATACAGGCTATTAGTTGCATAAGTAGATTGACATCAGATACTTGCAGTTTTTTAAAAAATTCAGATTGTGTATTGTTAATAGGGAAGATGACTGAATACTTCAATCTGCCTTTACTTGAAGTAATCAGTGCTTTGCTTTATAAATAACACACACGTAACAAACACATAAAAAGCTCACCTATGTCTTTGGCTCTTGAAGCTAAAGGTCTTCTCCACTGGGTAACAAATTTGTATGCATCAAGCCGAATTTCAATAATATTGTTAAGTAAGGCCAGAAGTGGTGCCAGTGGAAAAGCTGCCACAAAAATAGTTGTGAACCCAAACTGAAGAACTAGGGGCAAAAAAAAGGAAAGATCACAGTATAACTAGTAAGATATAACCTCAGCTTCTAAACTATCAAGTAACACTATGTACAAATATTATGTGCAAATATACAAACAATTCTTATTATGCCATAATATACAATAGTCTAGCTACACTTGCACAGCAATTCCTTGCCAATAGTTCAGAACAAGGATTACAAGATCGAATGCACGTCTGTCAGGATGGACAGTAACATCTAGATTTTGTAATTTGGAGTGAAGTTTGGAGGTGAACAAACTGCATTTCTAGAAACAGTCATTTTTACTCCAGCATCAACTACAATCTCTCAGTACCTGCAAAGAGTAGGGCTGGATACATTCCATTTGAAACTTCATGTAAGTTTCTAGAGACAGCTTTTCAGACTGCCAAATTTCCAATAATTATGTGAGGGAGAAATGAAAAAAGAACCAAACCAGTAATGACATATGCAGTTCAGTCACATAAGACAAAAGTTCTTGTTTAACATTTTCTTTGAGTAGTTATCCTTTCCTATCCTCTGGAAAACACAATGCCTTTTGGCAGCAAGCTACTTTGTAAATGCGAGGTAGTAAATGATGGTGAATTTTAAACATAAACGAGCACCCAGGTATGTCCCACACGGTGTAAAAATAAAAGCCTAAGGGAAATTCCTTTATTAAATAGGCAAAGTTCTTCAGGAATTTATGCAGGTGAAGAGGTGGGGTCTGGCTTAAAAACCAACTTCCTTACACATAGCCAGAATGAGAAGTGTTTCACAAACCAGCAGTGGTGGTGTTTACCACTTTGGTTTGATTTGGTTCTTACATACTCGCTTCTATTCCTCACCTTACCTGTAAGAATGCAAACAATTTTGCAGGCTCTTTAGCTTTGTACAGTAAGAGTTAAAAGAATATACTAGCCCGCAACAACAAAAAAGCAACAGCATCAAAATTAGTGCAAGAGAGAAATAAGGTCAGTGTCATACTCATTTCTAGGTATTCATCAAAGAGTCCATAAGCATTCATAGGTTGCAGGTTGTAGTCCTTTTCCCACTGTGGGAAGTTTGTTTTTCTTTGTGTGCCATACTCTTGTCGCAGTTTTCTCCTGGTCCACCAGTTTTGAATTAGTCTACATTTTCAAATAAATTAAGGAAACAAGGTAAAGACTGTTATTAGCTATTTATCCCAAAACTGGGAGAGACTAAGAGTGCACAACACACTTTGCAAGATAAAATTCCCAAGGCACAGGAAAACAGGGCATTAGTAATATATGTGGCTGATGATACAGTGTAGTAGATATGAAAACAGATACTGCTGATAGGTTGCAATTCAGGCCTAGATGCTGTCAAAACAGAAGAGTAATTTTGTCATCTTTTCATTACCTATATACCTTCTTTCTTTCTACATGGAATGGTAAGTCGCTTCAGGGTCTTTATATGGCACAATACAATTCTGTGTGGAGATAATTGAGCTCTAATTGAGAAATCAGTAAATAGAGTGTTAATGCTTCCCATGTGTAAGGCAGCATCTTTATATGGCTCTACAGTTCACAGAGATAACAGTCCCTGTTATAACGATAACAGTCATGGAAGACTGAAAGCAACCTTGAATGGTGTTTGCTGCTAAACATGGCTAATCATGGTTGGACTCGATGATCCGATGGATCTCTTCCAACCTGGTTGTTCTATGATTCTAAATATTCAGAGGAACAAAGGGCAGAAAGAAATGTTTGAATTACTGACAACACACAATTGCCAAGAGATGGATGGCTGACATAAAAACTGTCTCCATCTCAAGAAGCTGGGGAGCTGTACTGGACTTCAGAGGGAGCATATTGTTCCTTAAGAAAAATGTGTATAGAGGCACTGTGGGAGGCACTGAGGCAGGAGGGGAATGAGTGCTCACATCAAAAAAAACCAAAAAACCAAAAACTTTGCTGCTCCCTGTCAGGGAGTTGCACTGGCTTGGCCAACAAAGGACGTGAGTTAGAAAGCAAAACTAGAAATAAAAAATTGGCCAGTTGCATAATTTCTTAAGGCTTAGAGCTGATTTTTCCATTCAGGCCATTTACCAGAGAGGTTACTTTTTCTGTGTTCCTTAAAGAAGTTTAATTGCAACTGAGTGCAGAACATTAAAAATGTAGAATTTGGAAATTCAAAAAAAAAAAAAAAGTAGAAGTACAAGCATGAACTTCAAGTCAAAATTTGGAAGTACATAAACATATAAATATGTTTGCTTTTGTCAGCTTGCAGCCAGTTGCTGGTGTTTAAAAAAGTTAAAAAGGCCTTTCCTGTGAATGAGACATGGTTGTAATTACGGGACAGTAAAGGCACATCCTTGCAGTCCACAGCACTCTTTGGGACTTGGCCTCTTCTGAACCTGCTCATGACAGAATGGGAGGGCTGAGATTTGAATTCCTGCAGAGGCAGAAGACTGCAGGATGAGGTGGATGGGAAACCAACAGGCTGAGACAGTTGACTTCCTCCTTTATGAGAGATGAAACACAACCAGTGTTACTAATACTGAAGACTCCTAGTAAATTTTAGAGGGATGTCTTTTTCTGATTCATATGTGAGAAAAATGTAATGTAATGTGGTTTTAATATGGATTTATATTGTTCCTTCAAGAAAACCATCAACTTGAAGTTGTAGTTTCCCACCTACAAATGAAGCAATAATTAATATTTTGTTTCCTAGCTATTGCAAATATATCAATGCAGGAGAGGAGAGCCAATGTACATGTTCAGAGGTTTGGAGGTGGTGTCTGTATGAAGCAGAAGCACCACACTGAACATGCCAGTATTTGTATTAAAAATGAAATCACTAAACAATCAATCCTCTCGCATACACTCTAAGGACTCTCTTTGAAACCTAATCTTTAACTCTCAGGAAGAAACTTCAGAAAGCAAGCAAACCAATGACATGTATTGGTAAGAGATGTGACAGAAGACAATGTGGTTCCTGTCACCAAAGAACACCTGGCTTGTCCTGTGTGTGTCTGTGGGAGCACAAGAGGTGTGCTGCCACCCTGAAGAAGTGAAAAAAAAATCCACTCTCCCGAACAGGTTCCTGGTCCTGATCTCCCATGACTGTCTTAGGGGAAGTATTCTTTGCTGTCAGCTCTGGCACTGTGCAGTGTTGGCTCTGCTTGAGTCTCAGCAGGCAGCTACCAGCCCATGAGTGGAGGTTCTACTGTGTTCTACTATGGACTATAGGATTTCCTCCAAATCCTCTGACTATCCACATGATTTTGGCTCTGATTATGCTCTCAGCAGAAGTAATGACTGTTTTTTTCTGCACAAAAAGGAAATGTACTCACCTGCAGCGTTTCAGGGCTAGAAGGGGGACTGAAAGGTCTGGAGGTTGAATACATCTCTCATCAGAATGAGTTGAAGCATCTCACATTATTATGACTGTGTGTTTTGTGTTGTGATTTTCATTGTAGGTCCAAAGTGAAGAGACTGATTTTACCTGAGGCAGTTTATTCCCATTAAATGACTTGTTTTTAAACAATCTCCTCTATCTCCTTCAGTCACCTTCTTTAATCCCCTTCTGTGCTCTTTATTAAGTATCAAAATCACTACTAATGGGTAGCAGAAAGATCTAATGAAAACTGACAAAAGAGGCAGGCTATGGAAAGAGAAGAATCAATACTGTTTCTGCTGCTCTTCCCTCTATCTCAACCCCGGCTAATTCCTTCAGCTCTAACAGTTGCAAAATCCTGACAAGTAGCAGCAGACACAAACTTGGGAAGATGGAAAGACAGCAAGCTTCAAATACCTTGATTACCAATTACTTTGTGCATTTACATGATTTACTCCGTTCTCATTACAGTTAGTCGTGATGAGCACTGAGACTTCCTGAAATTGTTGCAGTGACACATTTCTGCAGTTGAGGGACTGAGCTCTGCACTAGAGCTGCTGTGGATCCTGCAGCAAAGCAAATCCCTCTGAACATTGCAAGGGCATACTTTCTGACAAAGTCAGCTCTATCTTATATTTTCACACTGGCTAATTTCCTTTAATGACCTGTCACACTGTCTTTAGTGTCAACTGTCTCTATTAATCATATTAAACACACTCATTAAATACCAATCAATAACAAATGAACCAATAGGAAATGAATAAACATCAGCTTTTTTAGATAGGGCACAGCTCCATAATACCCTGAAGATCACTAGAGAATTTGTTGAAGTGCCAGTCAGTACATTTTTCTATCTCTGAAAGGGTAAGTGCCAGCAGTGCATTTTTTCCAGCTCATACCTGCCCTTTCAGGCATATTTTATCACCCAGCAAGGAGAAATAATCTGTAGAATTTATTGGGGTAGCTAAAAGATGCTACATATATCTCCTGTATGTGGAGTGCAGCAGTCCTACTGTTATGTTTAAGGATTTTTAAAACACTTAATACAATTTAGTGCAACCTAGTGCTTCCTACATATTTTTTATTTGCTAACATTGCAATTACATTTTCATTTTTGCAAACTACGTCCAATGTGAATAAAAGGCCCACGCGCCATCTATCGCTATATGTCTGGAAATCTGTTGTGAAAGTTCAGTATCCTAGGGGAGGATTTGCTA
Source organism: Coccyzus lansbergi (assembly GCA_033558105.1). Classification (NCBI taxonomy): domain Eukaryota; kingdom Metazoa; phylum Chordata; class Aves; order Cuculiformes; family Coccyzidae; genus Coccyzus; species Coccyzus lansbergi. Next base: position 354,552 of record JAUMJK010000293.1, read on the forward strand.
TTGTATCGACTACTGTATCTTGCTTTTATGTAACTGGTCATAAGGAAAGCATAAACTTACGATTATTCTGTGACCTACAGAGTCATAGGCATCATATTTACTTACGGGTAGCCCAGTTCCATGAAATTATTCCAAGTCTGCTTTAACACCATTATAATACCCATTTGCATACACAAATCAATAAGGCATCCGCTAGGGTGGCACTACAGAAAAGAAAAAAAAAAAAGAAGTAGAAGTTTAAACAGAAATAATGCAGAGTTTTAAAACATATCTTAAAGACTAGAAGTTGATATTAGATGATGCACTTAATGAAAATTAAACTCCATACTCTTTCTTGTAAAATATAAACTCACTGGAATGTATGAGATGGTGTCATACCACCAGCCTTTTAAGCCTATCATCCAGTTCTCTGCAGAGGTGAGAATCAGCTGAAATCGATGCAGTTTTCACAATGGTACTTCTAATATACTGTGCGACTGTATGTGGGACAGAGGCAAAGGCTACCAAGTTTCTCCAAAGATCTTAATAGTTTTGGGGAGGTTGACACTGCATCAGGCCAAAGAATGAAGAGAAAATTCCTCCTGGCTTCACAGACAAACAATTTATGTCTAGAGGATAGACCAAATACTGTTTGTGGAGTATTATTTAATATTTATGACTGAATGGACCATACAAAGCTATTCTCTTCTTGAAGAACAAGAAATCTCTAACTGTGGAGTAACAGTTCTTAATGTCTCTTGCTCTTTAACTTTCTTGCTTTAGTAGTGGCTCCAGACATTGAAGAAATAGCGTGATTTTTGGGAGAGATGCTTTTGGGAGACAGTACAAATTTAGATAATCCCTCAATTTTTTGTCTTGTATTGGAAGAAATGGAAAAGGATCAAAAACTTTCTGGTCTCAAACAGCAACTTGCATGATTGACTTTACAGATCCAAATGGTGGAATGTATTGTTAAATCCTGTTTTTTTTTGGATAAGTGGAACAAATCAATGTCACAGAACAGGAACTACTTAACTTTAAAGGACAAAAATTAGTTATAGCCTGTAACAAATTGTGACATGAATTTCTTATACATACTGATTCATATAGTGCTCAAAACCTGGCTCCCTGCTGAGGTTTCTCTTGACCTCATTCAACTTCTTCTTTAGATTAACAGGTCAGTAGATAATTATTATTATTTTTTTAAATTAACTTCTCTGGCACTATTAGATCATCATCTTTCTGTTTTTAGGAATCCGTGACACAAGCTAACATAACCTGAAAGAGGTAGGTGCAATATTAATGAAGTGGCAGTGGTACAACTATAACATCACTAATATATAAAAAATGGTCTGAATATGCCCTTGGGTGCTGGACTAGACTATATCATATTATTAAATGTCTTAGACTTGACTTCATCCAGCAAGTGAAGAGAGGGCTATTGGAGGGATATCTGGGCATTATATTCTAAATCATGTTCCTAATAAGGCCTAGAGCACATGTAATCAATAAAGCTGAGAGTTTTTTATTAGATATTTCTCTTATTATTGGATACTTCTCTTATTATTAGACTTCATTATTTTTAGCTCTGAGAAAATATAGCAGAGGTCTACTAATAGTAGTTGCCCTCTAATAATAGTAGGGACTTCTAACAGTAGCTTCCTCCAGCAACTGACACAACTTGTAACACCTCACTGTTGCACTTCACTTCTCTCACAAGCCTAGTTCTTCCTTTCCTTTCATCTCTGCTCCTGCAGAGAGGTGAGGTTCTTACCCAGTTTTCTGGTTATGCTGATGAGATGATTTAGCCCAATAACTCATCAGAAAACTAATTCAACCATAAAAAGGAAAAGTTTCATGCTGATACAGGGAACTGAATAGGCTTTTCACAGGGCTGTACAAGCCAGAGTCAGTGCAGACGAAGAGGAAAGAGCAAACTTCTAGGGGAGGGCTCGAAGGAAGAGTGCAACTGCCTTCTTTTTGCAGCAGCAAGCTGTGAGGTCAGCTCGGCCCTTATCAGATTTTGGAGGGTTGTTCAGTGAATTTCTTTCTGTTCAGAAGTGATTTTTTTTAGAAACAAAAAGCCATCAGATTTTTATCTGACTCTTTTTTGCATTTCAAGGATGAAATATTTACAGTATAAAAATGTAATTGAACCATTTGGTAGCACTCTCCAAATGTGGTGCTAACACTAACTCTGCTAACATTGAAGAGGGCATATATATTAATTTGTAAATGTTTTTGTAGCAGATGGTAGTGTCAACAATGTGGAATTAGACGGCAACTGAAAACCTAATAACACACTCAAAAATTCCTAGATAGTTATGTGTCTGCCTCTACTTGCATTCACTGCATCTGTGGGCAGCAGATGAATCAGCGTGTAGTAAGCAAACACTCACCTCTTCCAATCTCCACCGGTTTATCAGCCTTAAGTAGGCACCAGGGTGTCCTGTAAATCTTTAACACAGGAATATACATCAACTATGTTGTACAAGCAGTGTGTTGACAGTAGCAGAAGAAATCTCACACTTGTTTTAATCAAATGTCATCTTAGTGTGATTAATATAACTATAAAAGATGTTATGCTGCATAACATTTTGGGGGATTCCTGGAATAATTTCCACCGAGTGCTAAGGATATTTTTACTGCCGGTTTTATTTCAATACCAAGTACTCCGTTGCTGGATTTTCAGCATATTCAGAGAAGACAGAAAATTTGAATAAAACTGTTCCTGTCACTTTGGAAAATGACTTTCAACTGCCAGTTCATTTCCTTACCATAATGTGGGCTGTGATATCTGCCTTTCTGTGGAATCAGTGAAAATGTTAGTTTTCATTTGGAAGACTTAATTTTCTGACTCTTCTCCCATGTTTTTTCTTGAAATGATTCCCACAACTTCCCACACACAAATAATCAATACTGATGGATCCTTATACTCAAGCCTTCTGTACTCAAAGGCTTTTTTTTTGCATTTAGGGAACTTGCAGAAAGAAACATACATACATATATGCATTTCATTTTCTGTGAAAAAAAATCAGCTGATAACTCATAATTCACTCTTAATAGTGCAAATCACGTAATAGAATCAGGAAAGTATTTGTGCGGTTGGACTAGATGATCACTGTAGGTCCCTTCCAACTGAACTGAACTGAACTGAACTAGCCTAGTCTAGTCTAGTCTAATGCAGTGTGAAGTAAGTTACTTGCCTGTACCAATTAAATACAGAAAGAGAGTGAAGTGACTTGCATATGTAGTATTGGAGGACACATCAGTTCCTAGTTATGAAACTGCTAAAAGTTAGCATTGAGACAATGTGGAGCAGGGAAATGAAAACTACGTCTGTTTCTGGGCTTTTGAAAGGAAAATAAAAATCTTATTTTGCCAGTATGGAATTTACATTTTGAGATGTGAGGCAATATGGTCCCATTATTTTTCATTACAGACAATTTTATTTCTTCTCTCTACTTCATTTTGCACATGTGAGAGTGCAGATATTAATCCTACCTTCCAAGGAAGAATGCTATATAAAAAGTAGAGCTGTTCAAATTGACAAACTGAAAAAGAAACATTTTCAGAGTGAAGCTGTTCTCCCACTCGGATTCAGTACGGGGCTGCTCTGTGAAGAGAGAGGGCAGAGTTTCAGAGGTTTAGTCAGAGTATCAATTTCCCTTGGCACAAGGCTGCACACACCTATCAGAGCTTTTGATGTATTTGTAAATTAGCTTGCTGATTCCAAATTAGAAGCTGACAGAAAAAAAAATTATCCAAAAGGAGCACACACTTAAGTGAGCCTGTAAAGAGTTAGAAATCTCTTCTGATACCTGCATATGTATATTCACAGAGGACCGTGAGAAATTGCTCAAGATAATGTGTATACTCAAGTTCCCTCCCAGATTCCTGTATGCTTTATAGGCTCAGTCTCTTCTCTTGTTTTCTTACCTGCAACATCTCATAATAACATTTCCAGGAAGCACCCCATGAAAAGCCATGTAAGTGCCTTTTTGCCTGAAGTGTCACACTGAACTGGAGCAAATTCTTCTTGTAATTCTGTTTCATGTATTTGCCCACCATACTGGCACCTAATGACTCTGCACAGGTACCAGTGCAGTGCTACTGCATGACTCACTTTCCTTGTCTCAGGGAACTCATGCCAAGAGACTGAGATAAAATATTTTGCAATGGATAGAGGAAAGCAAAAGGGAAAAGAGAAGACATATTGTTCTCTTTAGGCAGGCTCTTAATCTAAACAGATATCAAGACAGAAGCTAACAAAACAACTTCTATGCCAACACACCGGTACCATGTCCTGGAACTACTTTCCAGTTGGCAGGAGTTTGTTATTAGTTATTCATTGTTGTGAACAGGAGTAGTCAGAGGAGAAGTGGAGGTACTAATGATGATTCTGAGTGTTGTAATAGTAATACTTATATACTTCTTCCAAAGGAGCCTCCAGTAAAGTACTGGAAGTACAGAAACAACAACAATAAACTAGATTCTTTTACCACAGAGCTGCCCTAGTCATTAGGAAATTTCAAATAGGTGCATCAACAAAACCATAAAACAGACCATAAATTAACAACCCTGTTAGTGATTTGGAAATGCTTGTTAAGAAACCAAGATTTGTGTGTACGTATGCCAGGACATACGTATTTAGCTAAGCAGAAAGAAATAAAGCATCTCAAATTTTTGATGCTAGTCTGGGGGAAGGAAAATCTGACTCTGTTCATGTACTTACCAGAGACAGTGGCAATGCTCTTGAGGAGCACAGACATGAGCTCTAAAAATGTTCATGTAAAGGCTGAAGAAGGACAGCCTGAATAAAGCTTTGCTGCCAATCCCACTCTGAGCTTATTACAATGATAGAAATCATCCAAACCAAATCAGATACTTAGTCCATCACAGTAAAAATCACAAAGCAGTCTGAATATGGCCAGAACATCTTGACCCACTGAGTTTTCAGACAAGCGCTTTCTGTACAAGCTTCAAGAACCAGACCTAGCTTGATAATAACCTAACAGAAAGTAATCAAGCTTCACGGTCTCTAGATCACATCTTACTGTCCCCAGGGTGTCAGAGGGAGCAAAGGGGTATAGCCTGTGCAAGTCACATACTTGAAAGTCATGTTTCTCAACTGTTACTAGCAGATATTTTCTCCATGGATACAGGATGGCAAATATATTTTAGACAGCATACAAATGAGGACTCTCAGTCTAATAACAAGCTAGATAAAGAAATGCTATCTTATCAGAAGGGCTTTGAACACATGACCTGTGACTTCACAGATGCAGAAAAGCCCTGACACCGGCCAAAATCAGCTGTACATTTCCACTGAACAGACACCGCAATCTGCCCACCTGGTCCAAAATACCTTGACATCATCAATGTACACAGATATTCAGAAACTCAATATGGCACTATAACTTAATTTATATATTCCTGTATTATAAAGTTAAGAAAAACATTGATTCCTATAGACTGCAAATTACCCAGGATTTTTTTGTACTGGTACAGACAATTTAAATGCTGTCATGGTGTAGGGACCAAAAAATCAGTACAATATAATTCAGTTTTGTATTTAACATTGCTTACCTAAATTTGTTAGGAAAAGAGCAACCTTTTCATACAACTGTAAAAGAAAAGAAACAGCCTCTTAGCCACATGAACAGCTCAAAAATACAAAACCGCCTTCTATGTAAAGTGACTGTTCTTACACGGTAATTCTCACATCCTGATGGTCTCTGTGATGTTCTGATAACGATGATGAGAAAACTATATAATATTGATACAATAATGATATAATCAAACAGGAAACAGTAATAATTTTGAAGTTTATATTCAGCTCTTTTCATCTACAATATATGGAGAAAAAAAATTCTGTCACTGTCTGTATTTTACATACACAGTGAAAAAGGGTGAGATAACATTTCCAAAAACTTAAAACAGAACAATAGTACAACTGGGATGTTTTGTTTTATTTACTTATGGAATATTTAACTCACAAAAAAAAAATCACTGTATTAAGAGCATGTTTTACTATGTTGGGTATTTTGGTTTTGTTTGGGATTTTTTTGGTGCTGAAAAGGAAAATACTTGGGGGACAGGGTTGCTTCAGAGAGTCTTTAGTTAACTCTACTACCAGACACATTTCTTATTCTGAGTTAGTGACATTGTTCTAAATCCTAAGTGGTACTTTAGGTGCTTAGCAGATACTGTGCTCTTTAACTCTCTGGGAGACTGCTACCTTCACAAAACTTATAAAAACTGTCTTGGAGGGTTTCCACTATAAGTATTTGCAAAGAGGTTTTGAACCTATAAAGTGTATCAACACCAACATCACTATTACTGTAAATTAATATAATGACTTCCTTTTGCTTTAAATGAGCCTGGAGCCTGTTTCCACAAACTGCTAGATGTCCTTAACTGGTGCCGACAGGGATACAATCCTCATCACATTTCAGGCTCAAGTGCTTATTTATTACTAAAATGCATATCAGCAATGTTTCTTTTCATTTGCAGTTATCCTTATAAACTCTTGCTTAAATTGAGTTATGTACAATTTACAGATCAGACCGCCTGCTTAAGAACTAAAGTAATCCTGAATTACCTCAGCAATGTTAACATACACTTCTCACTTAGAATAGCTCTTTGTTGCCTTTGGAGTAAACAGTTTTGTTTCAAGTAAATGGAAAAGGTGTTTTTTTATCTAGATTTTAAATCATCTCTTAGGGGCAACTGTAAAAACGCTAAATATCTGGGTGATTTATATCCTGATTCCAGCAGAGAGAGTGCTATTTTACAAATGTGCATTGTTCTGCAGAAGAAGGTATCAAAACTGTATTTTGTTGTTGTTCTTCCTGGAACAAATATTCTGTCTGTATTCTTATTTCTATGGGTTCTGTCACTGGAATTAACAGGTTTTCTTAAGCTAGGTATATATAATGATTGTTCCCAAGGCAGGTTGCAAGTTTATCTGAGAGACATTATGCTTGAAGGTAATTTTGTTTTGTCATGATGTGTGTATCTATGTAGGTACCTGGGTCTCAGAGCATCCAGTCTAGAAGTTACTTGTGGTCTAGACCTTTCCCTTGATGCTTAAGGATATTGGCAACTCATACCAGAATCACTGCTGTTTTTTTCAGGCTTCCTAGCAGTGAATTCCCTACTGTTATATACATCTTGGTCCATTCCAGCTTTATTACTGCATCTTTGCTTGCTCTATGACTAACTTTTCTTAAGAGTTTGTCAAGGATTCAACTACTGAATTGCTCCTGGGGATTTCTCCCTCTCCCAATAAATGCCATTACTGTCCTTCAGTAAATGACATTAATCTACCATGGGAAGTGAGGGATTATGTTCTTAAGCATTCTTTTGAAAAGCTCCTGCAGTTTCATACTTTGGGGATCTTTTGTTCCCATGAACTCTGTTCAGACCAAAGGTTGTGTTGTTTATTGCACGGCAGTGACTGTATGGCCTAAGAAATCCATCTTTGCAGTGCTCTATTTATTTAATTTATTTTAGGAAATTAAAAAATATTTCTCAAAAGGCACCTTCCCATCATCTTTCATGATTTAAAAACATTCTCTAAGCTGTAAAACACTTTGAGAACCAAGTATTTTTTTTGTGTGCGGTTTTTCTTTTTTACTGCTTCGCTGCATATATTCACTTATACTGAGAGCTTGGAAATGGATGTTGTACTGACATAGATATATATAGTTTTCTTTTTATTTCTTCTGTGTTTACAGCATGCTCTAGGTGGAAAAAAGAAAATCCCCAAAAGCTGCTGCAAGAAACAATGAATCAAAAATGACATAAAAGAAGAGATCCCTCAGTATAATTTCAGAGAGAATAACAACTTCCACCTCTTCTTTCTTTCCTTTCTCTGCTTATAGTCCCACCTTAGGGAAAACACAGGAAAGTCACAGTTCTTGACGGACTGTTCTAGTCACCAGTCCAGTCTTGCATATGACAAAAGGGAGAAGCAAAGTCCTGCAGCAAAGCCAGTTGCAATTTCCTGCGGTATAAATGAGGGGCAGTTAAAATGATTTTTTTTGATGATTGAAATGCTTGGATATTGCACAGGAAAGAGAGTAGTCTCCAGGCCAGCACCTGGAAAAGTGTAGGCCTGAAATAACTTCTCATAATTCCCCTAGGAAGTAGTCAGTATAGCTTCTGGAGCAAAGCCTAATGTGCTTTTGGTAGAAGACACTTGCGACTGAGCGGATATAGGTACTTTGCCTTGGCTCCAGTTCCTGAATGATTTGTAGCTTGATCCCTCCTCCCCCTTAAAATGTCTCTGGTGTGTCCTGGCAAAGGCCATACTCATCTCACAGGAAAAGTCATGTCACCCAAGCCCTGTGAAGTTTCAGCTCAGGGGAGTTCAAAGAAAAAAGATGCATCAGAGGATAAAACAAGAATATGGACATGTCTCCATAAAATACTTTTAAAACATTCAAATATGCTTCACATAATGTTTTGGGCTTGGAATTGTACTTTACATAGTGAATGATGTGCATAAACAATAATGCCACATCTGACTTAACAAGATACATCTCTACTGAAAAAAGAATCAATCAGTAATCCCCAGACTAAGCTATCTACTGATCTGATGGCTCAGGTATGAATTGGGATATGTTAGTTTTACTCACCACATTCAGTAACATGATGATGCAAAAGTTGATGCACACTGCAGTCCCTGTAGTTGCAACCTGAGAGTTATTTCTGATTAAAGCCCACTTAAAGGCAGCAAAAGTGCTGACAGTCACAACACGGTAAATAACAATGCCGAAAACAGCAGCAATCACCACACAGATCTAAAGGAAGAAAAAAAATCAGAGAAGAATCTGAAAACTTTCAATAGCACAGGAGTTCTTCCCGAAACTCTGAAAGTTAAAACAATGAGATAAAAAACTTCAAAAGTGCATCAATTTTGAACTCAGAGAAAGGCTTCAATATAAATATTCTTATTGTGAAGGGGTTTTTTGGTATTCCATAATGAAAAATATTTTTGAAATCACATCAAAATAATTTTTAGTTACAAAAATTTTCTTGAAAATGTACCTCTCCTTGGTATTAATATGGGAAATGGAGTTTCCAGCTCTGGGAATTAGAAATTTTCCTTACATGCATGTTTCATGATGTGCAAAGTCTAATCTTAAGCTGATGTCCCAACTTGATAGTGTCATATTTGATATGATTTTTTTTTTGACTTGATGGACCTTGCATATACAGGAAAAAAATATCTCCATTTGTGAGCACTTCTTCAGCAGTCCTGGTAAGCTGAACTAGCAAATTATATCTTACTACAGTTCTGGAAATATTCTATCTAGGGAATGCAGCAAATTCGATTGCCCTTGTAATTTCTTCCCTGATGAGTCTTTCAGTAAATGTGGCAGTTACAAAGTGAAAGGCATGCAGCTGAGCCAGGCTGCTAAATCACTTGATGTTCTATATGCAATAGTTGAGCACTAAATGACAACTGTTTTCTATCATGACCAATTTATATCACAGTTCAGCAAGCAACCTAAAGGACAAACAGTTATAAATTAGCATCTCATAGAAACTCTGGCACAATACCTGTTAGCTACCTTATTAGATAAGGAGAAAGTTTCTTCAGTGGAACACAGCTGATTATTTGCAAAGGATAAATGTATTCCAAGGTTATACACAGATAACTTAAACTGATAAAAATTGAAGTACTTCTGAGCTAATTGGATGTGCAAAGTGATTTTGAAAACTTTGAATGACAGTAAAGCTAGTCTCATATTTTATTACTTACAAAATTCATTGCCGTATTCCTAGTGCAGAAGAAAAATAAAAGTATGTGTGAATGTGAAGAGATATCTCTGGATTCCCTGCATAATGTTGAGGGGAAGAAGGACCACTTTCCTTTGTTAAGAGGGAACTAATAATTTGGCTCAACCTGTATTATTAACTGTACTGTGGGAGTCAGTGCTGTGAAATTTTGAAAGCTGTTCTAACCTGAAGTTTTGCTAAGTACATATTTCCTGTACCTAAAGCTATAATGGAATATATGGAAATATAATGGAAAATTCAGGGTTTTCTAACTCATTTGAAGCTATGCCAACAATAAAAAATAACTTCAGTGAAAATAATCCATGTCCTGTTTCAAGGACTGTTACAAGCACAATCTGTTGTGCACACAATTCAGAGCAAGGCTACTTATTCTGAAACTTTGAGCAAGATCTGTCACTAGGCTAAGAAGATTAATGACTGCATTTGCAAAGGGTTCCCCTTTAAGACAAAAACATAGGGAAAATATGCAAAATATTGCACGTGCAGAATCAATTCTGAGCAGAAATTGCAGTCCTGAGCAGATGTCAATGTCTTCAAGGGCTTAGTCAAGCAGTATGTTGACTCTTCGCACCCAATGTCTCTCTATGTGTCTCTGTCCACCTGACATAGAAGAGCACAGTTCATCTCAATAACACTCTGTCTTTCTTGGCCAAGATTGCTTTGGACAAATTTGGAGCCATCTGCTTCTTACAAGCCCTCCAAATTCCTTCAAATACAAAGCTGCTGGTCTAGCTCACCTACCTGGCTCTCCATAGTTCCTGAAGTTATACACATTTGTAATTTTCTAGCCACCTGGGAAAGCCCTAGTAAAGTCCATGGGGGTCTGGGTTGATGTCAGCTGTGTTTTCAAGGCCAGCTCAGTCACTGCTGTTGTAATGTGAATAACAGTGAACAGCATCTTCAGTGAAGTTAGAGGATGGGGATATTTCAGCAGAGGAATTTTAAGAGAAATTTTGCTACTACATTTAGTTTTGCACTTCGGAAGGATGATATATGCCTTATTTTAGACAAGGAAAATTGTTTTTCCACTTCAATCACATTAGGAATATGAACCCTCTTTCCGCACCTCAATACTCTGAAAAGCTAGGACACATTAACATCATTAAGCACTCTAGGCATGTTAGTCAGGTTCTTTGTAGAATTCACAAGGAACAAGTGCCTTTTCCTGGCATGTCTCCTTGTCACTCTGCACTGCCTACCTAGGAAAGGCAGGGAAACCAGTGAGCTAATTCAGTGAGTTGATGTTAGTGCCTAAATGTAAGTGTCACTCTTCTGGCACATGTATCGCTACACATAGTAGTATGTACATAGTCTTGAAGGAAGGACTTAACTATCTGTGAGACTCAGTGCTAAGAGTAAACTAGTGTAGAATTTTAGAAAAATTCAGGAGATCTGCTGTGTGTAGATTTTCAGCCTGCAGTAAACGTGCTAGAGCTTATTTAACCTTCAAGAAGTCACATCCAATATCTCCCGTCTCCCAGCAGAGATAGTATCGTTTTGCATTTTTTCAACTGGTAAATAAATAAAAGTTCTCAAACCATAAAAAATATTCCCGATGCAGAAACAATGAGTCTGCTGCATTTATCTGCAAATGCTTGATAAGGCTCTGGCTTCCCGGATATAGGGTTCATTCGTTCTTTCTTGGAGTACTTGGCTTCAAACTGTGGACGTATTTCCTCCTAAAGAACAGACAGACAGTGTTCACATACAGCACAGCTAGGAAAGAGTACATAGAAAACTTCAGATAATTTATCAGATCACTGTTACGAGGAATTACATCTCTGAATTCAACAGCTGGCACAGCCACTATAAAAGCTGAACTGGGAAATCAAGTTTCCTACATGAGAACTAGAATAAATCACTCTACTCTTGAAACAGTATTGGAAGAATTTAGTGAACTCCCCAGTTAGCTACTCATCTAAACTATAAGCTACTCTTTCAAACTATATGGTGGTGAGACAAATAATTTTCAGGTTGACACCACACAATTTCCTAGATAGGTATTATCCAGTTGGTACTGGTATTATACAACAAAGCAAAAAGTAAATAGTCAGCAGAAGTTTCTCAGCATTTGAAGAAAGCCATGACACCTAAAATTGCTTGATTCTTTCCTAGTTTGGACAATATCATGGGCAGGAACAGTTTTCAGCAGTAGAAATGTCAAATCCTGCTTTGCCATAAAAATTCTCATCAAAAATGAAACCTGGGGATTTCTTGAGGAGAGACCTAGTTACAGCTGTTTACAGTCTTGTCAGAAAGACAGAGTTCACCCTTAGTTCAATGAGGTTTCAGGGATTTCAGCTACAGCAGTGCTACCCAACTGTTCTGCCATTAGGGAGGTTCACCAACATGCATGTGTCCTGTGGTGCTTCACCCAATTGAGATCAGGGATGCTGTCAGAGATGAAAGAGAACACCAGAGTGTGAAGATGGACTCTTGTAGCTGCTGGCAGTCCATGTAGGTTAGATCGAGTTTTACAACGCTCTGCTGCATACTGGAGAAGCAGCTGATGGTACAGCTGGCCACAAGGGAGCACAAAGTCTGCTGTGAACTGTCTTTGCAGATTTTCCACCAAGCCTCTGCTATTCATTTCCTTTTAACAGCCAAGAACCCAGCTTGCCAATTTCAGTCACCTCCAATGCTTCAACTGCATTTAATTGAACTCTGACTAACCAAAAGTTGTAAATGTGTGGATCTCAAATGCCAGCATTAAAACAGGTGAATGTTAACTGCTCATATAAGTCTTTAGAATATGAATAAAAGTAAGACATCATAAAATTCTACATATTTTTTATAAAACTCCCCTGGGAAGGAGGAAAAAAAGTCATTTCTCATTGTCATTTCTCATTTTGAAGGTACTTTCACAGTTAATTTACAAATTCAAGTAGCAAGCTAGTAACATGGTATAAAAAATGTTGAGAGGCATGTATGCTCGGCTGCAATGTCTGTGTAACTAATTATGTGTTTGATGAAACCAGCACTACACAAGGTATATAGAAAAGCTATGTGTGCTTCTGTGGAAGTAGGGTAACACCTTCCTCTTATTCTATCTTGCTCAAGCTGTTCCTTCCATAGCAGGGCTCAAGGCTGCTGAGACCATAATTTAGCCAGAGAAATAATGTAAGTAGTATTCTACTGTGCCAAAGAACATGCAAAAGCACAGTGTGTGACGGTACTGAAATATAATGTTTGAGAATTTCATCCTGCACATTGTGCAAGGGCACTGCCAGCTCACTTATTGAGTCATATATGAGAAATCCTTTCACTTCTAAGCCAAGGTTTGATTATCTTCGCAATCTGCAATATAGGGTGGTGTTTATCATATCTGCCTGTCAATGAATTGAGATACAACCTACAATTTTCAGTCAATTCAATTAATGTAAATACTATTTTGACAGATGCATCTCCACACAAGACTGAAACTCTGGCATAAACCTTTGTACCTATTTATTAACACTTGACAAGGTCGAGCACAGTTTAGGGCACAAAGTGAACAGTACCGTATCTGGCTGAGGTCAATGATATATAGAAAGCGCCACTGAAGAAAAAGAAAACAAGGATGTAACAGAAGTAACAGAAGATGTATTTCAGCTGGGAGTACTAGGAACTTCGCGCAGTTGATTTCTTTTTGCACACATAGCCAAGACTCAGTTACTCTCTGTATCTCTCACCTTGTGCCTCATTTATAAGAAAAGGAAATCCAGGTACTCAGGGCTGAAAGAGTCCAAACACGTTTAGCCTATGTCCCCAGCCTGGAGGACCCAGACACTGTAGGGGCTGCTGCGTGGCTTCTTCTAGTGAAAATCGAAAGGGATGCGTCACAAGGATGCATGTCTGAACATATTTAATTCTCCTTCCCATCATCTTCATTGTTTCACTCCTTTGTTTCTTCATTTAGAACAGAAAAGTGATAATGAAGTGATTGGAAGACTTATAAATGTGACTGGAATTTTTTTAATCTATTGTTGGTAGGAATTAATAGATTTCCCTTTGTTGCAAAACCTTATTTTTCAACTTGACAATGAAAATTAAAGCAAGTAAAAGTTAGACATGGCAGATAATGTTAATAAAAGCAGTAATCTTCATTAACAAAGACTTGTGACTTAAAATGGTAATTAGAACTCTTTAATTGTTTTTTTTTTTTTTTTTTTTTTTTTAAATAGCGAACAAATTGCCTGATTCTCTGCAGTGATAACTGAATGGAGTGTGTAGAGGAGATTCAATTAGCAGTAATTTTATTAGAAATTAACACTTTCAGGAGTAAAATTTTTTCACCATTTGGAGACAAAGTCCTCACTGACATCTAACTGACATGTACAACTTCAGGATCAAACTGCACAGGGTGTTTCTTTGTCAGTCCACATAAAACAGACCATTCTCCTTCCTTCGTACTTCTCAAACATAGATCTTTCCAGTTCTTTACTCACAAGTGAAATCATAATGGTTTATAGAGCATCTAATATGGATTAGTGTGCAGTGCTTGGGCCAGATCTTCCTACACAAGAAGAGCTACTTTGTGAAATATTTCCTTTCATTTCAGGAGGTTTCTGAGTCTCTCAAGAAGTGAATTCTTGCAATACCCTATAATTATGGATACGGTCTTTATCTATATAATAGTCTGTACTTAAGGATATATTGTCCTCTATAGCCCTGATGTAGAAAGAGGATTTGTAAAATATTTAAAATCTAACCTTGATCACAATAATATCACCCCCAGAAGTAAGTCTCCTTGTAAGGCCTGTGGTTTGCAGGTCAATTCTACTTGCAGCTGAAAACAATGGCAAAATGAAGAATTGGACTTGGAGCCACAGAACAGGGAAATGATCTCAACACTTTTTCACCAGAGACACCTTCTTCCAAAACTGTGACCGTCTCAGGGTCTGAGTCCTGCAAAGACTCCAGAGCCAATGGAAATGTGCAGTGTTTAATTAACAAGAAGAGGCAGTGATCAGTAGAGATGACTTCAAAGCAAGAACATATTTGAGTTGTGCATTTAAGTATGGGCACTAGTAGCATCTTCAGAAAAGACACCTCTGGGAAGTAATGAGCTCCCACCTTTGACATTCCACTGCGCAAAGCAGGAACTGATACCTCAAAAGCCAATGAGATACTGATACTGTGACAACTGGTCAAATATATCTTTGAGAAGCAACCAGTTGAGCATCTATTGGCATCCTCAACTTCTAATTTGAGAGACAAATGTACCATCTGCCACACTGATTCTAAAAAGGCTACTACCTCCTTCTGTAGAGACTTAGCAAACTCCTTCTAGAACTGGGGGAAAGTGCAATGAATAGCTTTGGAGCAGGTACACTCAACGCTGCCCCAGGGCAACTGACTGAGGTCATGTTGACAGAGCTCATTGGATAAGCCCTGGTATGAAAATAAAAGATCAGCTAACCATCAACAGGGAGCAGGTATTCTCTGAAAGCTGCAGACATGCACACATCATCCCACCTAAAATAATCTACCAGTGGGATATAATAATTTCTTATTAAAAAAAAGTTACTTATGATGCATAATAACATAAACACATTGCATTTTTATCAGGATAGTTTCAACTACCGGAAGTTCTTATAGGCTTTGTGACTAGAACAGGAAAAATCTAGCAGCCCTACTCCCTTCTGTCTTGTCATTTTTTTTTTCCCAGCTAAAGCCTTAGTTACATAGTTCTTCCAAAACTGCTTAGAAAGCAGAGAGAATGTTTTCCTCTAGGGTCTGTGAGAGGACATGCACTTTCAGTAGTAGCAGAAAGATTGCAAATGGAGTTGTGGGCATGTGCCTGAAGAGGAGGAAACAATGGGAAGTGGTACTGCATGGGCTTGGAGATGATGTGTTTACACCTGATCAAAAGACTCTTCCAAGCATCACTGCAGTAGCCAGACAACACTTGGAATTATTACATGGAAAAAGAAAAAAAGAAAAGTGTCACCTAAGGACAACTTTACCAGGAAATTCAATATTTGTAAATGAACTGATCATAAAAAGTTTAAGTGTATGTATTTATAAATCAATATAAATCCAGGAAGGTTAAACATTGAAAGGTCAAGATATATAACATCCTAAACTATAAGCATCTACAAGACAAGGCTTCTTGTGAAAACCATAAAAATTACCTCATATTGTTCTTGCTTTGGTATTTTATTATTACAGTTCAAAGGCTCTTTCTTATTTGGGGGACACTGATCTGTAATCTTGGTTTGGAAACTACAATTTGGTACATCTGTCTTCTGCCTTAGCTGTCAGCAGCAGCAGCGGCGGCTTTTGTGCAACTAGTCATGAGGGGACAAGATCTCTACAGTTCAATTCTGACCAATATGTGAACCTCAGACACAACTATCAAGTCACACTGTAATCTTGTGACTTGTCAGCATTGGCAAGAGAAGGCTGCTAATCTCAGGAGAGTTAAATCCGTATTAGAGTATTTTCTACACACATGATAACAGACTGAAAGTATTGCTAAGAATTGACAGCATATATTCACAAATAATTATGTTCCTGTTGCTACAAAGAGAATAATTTCCAGTTGTGCAAGCTAATTCAATTTATGTTCTTGGATTATTTCCTTAGTAATTCAAAATGTAAAAAAAATTCTACCGGTAAATGAGCAATTGTACCGTTTCATGGCCTCATTGAACTATGTTGCCTCATAAAGTCAAAAAATCCTGTAATTCAGAAGTCTGTTTCTCTGCTGGAAAGATTAATGAAAAAGAATTTCTTCTGCAGGTTCAACCATAAAGAATTCTTCAACTGTGCTGAGACCAATAAAACAGCTCCTTCTAGTCTCCCCAAGAACTTTAGGACAGTCTCTGGAGAGGAATGGGAGCAAACTCTGTGGACTCCTGTGTATCCAAATCCTTCTCAAGGAATACTTTTTCGACTATACCCACCAAATCTTTCTTTTCTCCTGAATAATTAAACCTGCTAGTTCTACTTAGACCTCAGCTCTCAGTCCCAAGAGCATGCTGTTTCTTTTCAGTAACCACCACAGAAAAGGTTAAGGCTATTTTTCACTGTTTCCTCTGTAAGAAGATGTTCTCTACCAACAGAGGATGAATTAAGTCCTTTGGGTTGGTTCATCTCCCTCAGTTTCTCCACAGCACTGTGTACTTAGGTAACCAGCAGTTAAAATTTCAGAAGTTGACCTGAGCCTCACAAGTCTTTCTTCCCATCAATGTTCTTAGTGATCATTCAAACCAATAGATAAAAGCCTGTTTGCCAAAATTCACGGTACCCTGGGGCTAAGATCTCCTTTAAATTCAAAGGCAAATTTTGTTAGTTCTTCCCAAAGTACACTTTTCCTGAAAACTCCCATAATGACAATCACTGATCTGTTGAAATAAATTGAGATTTACAAAGGTGTAGAAAGAGAAGACAGTTTGGTCTGGGGAAAGATACTTTACATTCCAGAGGAAACGCCCGAGTTAAAAAATGCTTATTGCCTAGTTTGTGAAGAATGAATTCAAAATAAATCCAAAAGAAAAACATGTTTACATTTTTAACCAAATCTTTTTTGTATTAAAGACTGAAGTCTACATTTTTTTATACAAACCTCCTCTTCTTCCCAGTCTATCAAATCCCAGTCATAAGCAATTACTGCTCTCCTTCTTTTCCAAAACTCCAGAAAAACAGTTGCTGGAGCAAAGAGAAAAAAAACAAAATTGTTTTTAACTCAAGAGAATGTTAATGACTATTACAGAATGGTTGAATGAAGCTGTTGCATTCTTTTAATTTCATTGCATAAATGGGATACTTTGAACAGCAATCATGCTGATGATCAAAACTGCTTTCAAAATGCATTGCTTTCTAAGGATTACTTCACATGCTTCAAGTATGATTGAGGCTTTAGAGATTTCATTTAGTGCTAAATGGAAATGTTTAATTTCTAACCAACCAAGGGAGGACTCTCAAAGAATAAAATTGTTCCTGTGAGTCATCATTACTTGATATAGCAGATTTGTGATGAAGCGAAATGTTTCTTGGGGCTATTGCAGATAAAGCAGTAACTTTCCTTCTCTGAGTACCATTTACAATACACAGAAATCAGAACCCAAGAGGAAGCACATTCCAGAGCATGTGCAAATCTGTAGAGTACTAGTGAGGAAATGAGATCTTTGGTCTCACACCTTTCTAAACCAGACCATTTCTTTTACTCTGCATGAGTGCTTATATGTGGTGCGGCATTAGCAGCTGACAATTAAACACCCTGTTCTGTAGAGCCCATTTTGACAGAGTTCAAAATAACGTAATATGCCTGTACATGACTTTTTATGGTGGAAAGCAGAATCAAGGAAGTACTCAGTCATAAAATCTCCTGTTCTGGAGATTAATACTGGTTTATGGTTACAATATTTTTAAATTTGTTTTGTAAAAAAGAATGTAGAAGCTGCCTAAAACTAACACAAATCAATGGAAAGTCTTCATCTCCCACTGTGATTTTGGTTCTTCCCTTCATTGCCCACTGAAAACCATTAGGCTGATAGTCATAGAGAACATAAAACTCTTTGTTCATGAACTAGCACAGTATCAGCTGTAACAGTGTTACAATAGCTTGGAAATATGTTCCACATCAAGTTCTGAAAAGGGTCTCCTTGGAGGACTATCTGCCCTATGGCAGCATATTGATACAGACTTGACATGATACTAAGCACCTGCATAAGTTTGTTGAAGCCTAGTTTTTAGTCAGTAAGAATAATTATAAGTTAAGGTATTTGCCAATGCAGTTAAGATATTCTTAGAAAATGAACACTGTAAGTAGATAAGGTAAGATGTCAAAAACATGTTTAAGGAAGTGGGTACTTGGTTTGAAGGCATTTCCATATCTCACTTCACACTTTTTCTGAAAGCTGGAGTTATGTTACACCAGGTATCCAGCTGCTTTGATTTAGTCTCATAACGGAAGGCAGTTCAGTCTCCTTAGCTTAATGTTTCTATCACTTTTTGTAAGGATTGCAGTACGATTTGTTTGGATCAGCAAAAATATTAAGTGCTAAAGAGGCTCTGCTACTGCTCAACCACCACATTGTTCGTTCCTTGACTTACCTTCTAGTGGAGTCTGTCCTAGCAGTTCATACAGAATTATTTTGTACTGGCTAAACAAGTAGTCCTGCACTTTTTGGAGACCTGGGAGAAACAAGCCTAATTGATTACTACCACTCTGCTCTCATTTTAAAAAAAAACAGCTGGAAGCAGGACTCGAGTGGATGTATGAGTCTGCAGACACGAACCTCTCAGATATGTCTGTGCTGAATCATACTTCTTTCTTGTTTTTTATACACCTGAAGTGAGGACTCTATATGTAGTATATTTAGTACATTTAGAACCGTTAAGAGTAAGTATTTGCAGTTTCTGAAGCTTCTTTATAGAGCTATTTTCAAATCATTAAGTAGCAAATAGGATAATCTGCACAGCGCTACTCTAGCTTTTACTGTACTACTATTTTCTCCATCTATCCAGGTCAGTATGCAATTTTCCCTTGCTAGATATTTTAAAACATGCCATAAATAACCATCTTTGATTGATTCACTGAGGTCTTCTAAAAAGTACTGCATTTTGAAATGTCTCTGCTTCATTTCTAGTCAAGTAATCGCAAACACCCTATATCACACTTTAGCATTCTTTTCTGACTTTGACAGTTCAACAGGACACAGTTGTACTTATAGTTCTCCCATTCTCCTATTCGTTTGTTTAAACCAAATGCTGAAAATTCCCAAATCCTGTTTAGAATTTTTAATTTCTTATTGGCCTTAATTCTCAGGTCTTTTGCTAGCTTTGTTAGTACTATGCTTGCTCTGTTTCAGAACTCAAACTTGCAGCTCAGTCCTCAACATCTGATATTTTTCAAAAAAGTGTTTTATGTTGACATTCCTTATTGATTGAAAGAAGTGTTAAATTCTCCATTCCAGACCTTTTTTTTTTTCTTTCCTAACTTTGTCTTTCAGCAAGTGTTTTAAAGCTACTTTCTTTATCAAAGGAAACATGCTTCTAGGTAGACAAGAATAAATTTCAAAAAGGACTTCTCTTGTGTCCCTTAGTCTCTCGAAGATATGCAGAGACAAGGAAACTACCATCAGCCCACTTTGTCTCTAGTAAAGCATTAGAAATTATAATTAACTGTAATCTCCTGTCGGATAGTTAGAGAACTTTGCTACTGAGCTTCAGGAAGCATCTAGATAGTGATATCTGTGCACTAGCTTTCTCCAGTGTCTCAACTGGAAAAGCAAAATCTACAATTCCATCTGGCTCTACAGCAACATACAAGGATTCAACTGGTTAACAAATTTACCAAGAATTTTTTTTCTGAGAATGACTTTTCTCTGCACTTTATATGTCAACATTTATTTGGTATGGAAATCTTTTCCCCACTTTCTGTCTTTAGTAAGAATCCAGTTTAGACAGTAAAATGTGAGGATTTTTTCCTGGAAATGAGACTTTTTCATCAAACTCAACATATTCCAAGGCATACATAAAGGGCAAATTGTAGGTTTTTCCCTCTAGCACAGAAACACTAAAAAGGCTATTGCTCTCCTCTTTTTCAAAGCTTTGAACATCTGGAAAGTATAGTCAAAACTAGAGATATTTTAAAGGAAAAAATAGTTTCTGCCTTCTGAGATGAGGACATCTTAATAAGCATCAACAACAATCTGTTAACCAATAAAAAAATACTAGTGTTTATAGGGACTTTGTGTTTCCTATAAACCACAGAGATCTATAGCTTCAATCCTTTTGAAAGGGTTTTTCCTTACAACTGAAGCTCCAATACAGAGAAATGATAACAAATTACAAGTGAATTCATTCAGTGTGCTGAAGAGAAATACATTTCGTCCTTTGCTACATTAGTAGAAAATGAAAGTTGTCTTAAGACTTAGGTCTAATGAGTATACCTTAATAAGTGTTATATTTTTTCCTAATATATCTATTACTTCTACTATAGAACTTCGCTTGCACAGGGCAGAAATACAACAGGTGAGGTGATGGGTTATTAAGATTTTGAAGAAATGTGCGTTTTATTCCAGTATCTCCTGGTGCACTTAACAGTTCCAACTTTACTTTGATGGGACACATATCCCACAATGAACATTATAAAAGACCAGTCCCTGTGCTTCAGAGTCCCATAGCCAGGTAATTCCTCTCCCTACAGCCTGTTCACAGTAGTTTGCTCATCATTTGGAGAAATATAACATTTCTGTTTAAAGAGTGAACAATACACTTTGTCTGTCAATTAAACACGTTTTTTGAATAAAAGGAGGAAAGTACCACGCACACCACTTCATGGAAAGCCCATTCTGCCCATGCCTGGTTTTGAAAACCATAAGCAAATGGCTGAGACTTCTCCCTCAAGATGGGAGTTCATTAATGGATCTGAAGACAATGAGGAAAATGCTTTAGATAGCAAGAGAGTGGCTAAACTCAAGCCAAAGAGGTAGCATAACTGTAGCTGCCATTTTTTTGCTTTCATTCTCTTTAATTAAAAGCATTGCCATTATTATTTTATGTCCAGCGTCTGTCAAACTGGGTCATCTAGAAGGCTGAACTTTTCACAGCAGATTCGTCCTGCACTTGCCAGTTTTGTCGTGCAGACAGAAAACAAAATTCCACAATCAAAATGCTTTCATTGTTTCTTCTCTTCCCCTATGATATACTGAGATAATGGTAATGCCTGCACTCACTGGTGTCTCTACAAAGACTTATTTAAGAAACCATAGTTTGGGCGGAGCCATAGGGTTGTCCTATTCCCCAAATAATTACCCTACACTCACAGCCTCCTTCCTGTTGCTGCCCCTACAACCGTCTTGGCAGCAGGAATCACACGCACAGTGCAGCAAACAGAAGTGGTAGGGGAAGCTCTCACCCCAGCTGCTGTCCTGTAGACTCTTCTCTACTAGCCAAATCATCCAGGCGACAGCATTTACTACACTTTTTGTTATCTTTCTGTGGGCATAGGTGCTGGAGATGCATGAATGAGCACTGTATTTCCCAGTCCTGGCAGGCTGCTGTGGAGGTATTCCCAGGGGGAATTGGGTCTGGGAGTCTGAGAGTGATGCTGAAAGAGAGGGAAGGAGAGGCTAACCTGTCTCTAAACTGCCTTGGAAATTCTCAGTTTCTGTGATCATGTACACAAAGAGTTTGGAAAAGCTTGAGTAAATGACTAAAAAATTTTGAAGGCTGAATTTAAGAATTTGTTGTGATTATCAAGGTAGCTCTGAACAAAAGCTCAAGTATCACAGAGAAACAAGATCTGGATGACCTGTATATTTTCTCCTTAGTGTAACTTATGATATTTTAATACCAGCCATTTATATCAAGTGGCATGAATAGGCTGCACTGGTATTATAGCCTAATTGAGTTAACTTAAAAAACCCCCATAGTTTAGGAAGAAGGAGCTGAAACAGACCAGTAAGGTATTTTGTATTGTCCTAGTGGCTCTGGTGATGGTTCCTGCACATCTCTTGTGGGTCAGTTAAATGATCTACAGTTTAAACTGGAGATATGAGAACTACTTGGGCCCCTTTCCAAAGCAACTGGAGATGTGTCAGTAGGAACTGGAGAACAACAGCTAAATTGGTATAGCTCAAGCAACCAAAGCTGTGAGATGGATGCCATTTTTGAGGCATCTCACTGAGCTATTTTCCAAAGGTGTTAACCTTCTTTCAGAACAGCATGGTAGCAGCTAAGAGCCTGAGCATGCCTAGGACATTTTTGAAACAATTTTTGTGCTGCCAGAAGGTATTGTTCCCTCTTGCTTTCAATTCTGCCTAGAAGACCACAGCAGCAAAAACAGTTGAGCCAGAAATAGAACTGTCCTATGGGCAACACTCAGCCTCCAGGGCAACAGTTAGACCACTCTCATATCATTCAACTAAGTCTTATATTTATTCCATGAGAGTGTTCCTTTAATTGCAGCCAGGTTATGTGTATTTAATATTTACTGCCTGTCTGCAAAAAAGGGGGAAAACGATACATTAATTCATTTTAGTGCAGAAACTAAACACTGCCCTAAGCCCTAAGCTTATGGAAGTCCTGACCAGTAACAGAGAAAAGGCCTCAGTGCCAGTGGATCGAAAAACACTTACAACCTCCACTTTCCATATATAAATACATAGACACTACATACTGTATTCGTGTGTTTTTAAAATTAAAATTATTATAACATAATCCGTGTGGATTTCAACCACTTCCATCTTCCTTTTGCAAGAATAATGCCTATATTGCTTTTTTCAGCATCTGAACAAAGTGTGCTAGAAATTAGAGGCCTATGTTGCATCACAAGCTTTAGAAAAAAATTTGCATAAGTTCTTACATAGAAACAAAAACTCACCCCACACTGCCATGAAAACAGCAAAAAAGACAGTAGCTCCATTATCGAAAAGGTGGGTTACCTGAAGGAAATATTAATAGCACGATCAATTTATCATAATAAGGCTCTATTTTCTAGTTTCACTTAAAAAAATTAGCTTCATCATGAGTGCCGCTGGCTGGACAATCCTAAGGATCCTTACATTAACATGTGAAATGCACCTATTGGTCAACAGGATTATTTTCCAGCCTGGTCTGGAACTGACCCCTGCCAATACCAAATGCCAGCATCACTTCAGGCCCAAAGCATTCATTTTATGGAGCCACATACAAAGGATAGATCATAAGGTAAAGGTTGATGCCAAGGACACTACAGCACACGCATCTAGGACATGACCTCTGGGACTGCTGAATCTCTAAGTGCAAATTGCATTCAGGTATTTTACAACTCAAAGTTAGTCCTGGTGAAAGACAATGGCTGTTAATATTGGCTGAACTTGACTTGTCCTTTGAAGATTTTACCTAACCAAGTTCACAAAGAACAAATGCAAAAGGCAAAAGGAATACTTTTACCAGTAAAACAGCTCTGTTTGCACAGTTTAAAATATACCTTGGCATAAACGCAGCTATCTGACAGCCTCATGAAGGGACAGTATTTATCACATATAGGACACATTATGATATCTGTAGCTTGGCAGACTTCTTTACTGAAAAAAATAGAAAAGATAAATGTTAATAGTTTGATACATAACAAGCAGTTTTTAAAATGGATTGATAAGTTTCACCAATAGTCAGTTATGTATTCATAGAATCATAGAATCATAGAACAACCAGGTTGGAAGAGACCCATCGGATCATCGAGTCCAACCATTCCTATCAAACACTAAACCATGTCCCTCAGGACCTCATCTACCCGTGCCTTAAACACCTCCAGGGAAGGTGGATCAACCACCTCCCCGGGCAGCCTATTCCAATGCCCAATGACCCTTTCCGTGAAAAACTTCCTCCTAATGTCTAGCCTAAATCTCCCCTGGCAGAGCTTGAGGCCATTCCCTCTTGTCCTGTCCCCTGTCACTTGGGAGAAGAGGCCAGCTCCCTCCTCTCTACAAACTCCTTTCAGGTCTTGAACAACACTGATTCTGTAAATGAAGCCAAGATGTTCATGACTGCAAGTGTATAATTAATATTTGTGACTCTCTAAGACTTCAGAGTTTACAGTCATAACTGCAGAGGATGGTTCTTCAGGGCCAGTCTAGCAGTAGGTCTTTACCATTTCCAGCTTCTGAGAAGTGACCTTTGGTAGGATGTAGGGGAGGATGATTGCAGAAAAAGTTGTTTGACTTATTCTTGTTACTTCACTTAAGCATTGTTTTCACTGTGCAGGAGTGCAGAGATACAGCACTCAGCAGAAGGTCCAGGGAGTTCTTTGTCTGAAGGATGGATGCCTCCCTGTGGTGGACCTTGGGGCCTTGAAGAGAATGAAAATTCCCCACTCTTCTGCTGGCCTGTAAAAGCAGTAATGAAGGAACCTTACACTTTCTTACTTCACCCTGAGTGGCTAGCACCCTCTGCAACTGGAGCTAGGCAAAGAAACATTGCCTCCCATTGCAATTCACAAAACAAAGGAAGCTTGATGGTGTGTACCTTACAAGAACCGAATGTTGTGTTTTCCCTGAGTATTTATCCAACAGTTCAAAATTGAAAAACTAAAAATCCCCTTAAACATCCCTTAAATTAATCATAATAACCCACAGATAATTCCCTTATAACAATGTCCACGTTACCTGACTTGGCAGTGGTTCAGAGTGGTGACTCCATACAAAAAGACAAACAATCCAATGAAGGCAGCTGGGAAGAGCATCCCTGTGTACCATCCTAACCATGCAAAGTACAGTCCAATTTTCTCACCAAAATATCGTCTGTTTTAAAATACAACACAGCAAAATTACCTGCTAATTAGAAAAAAAATCTATTTAATCTTTCTTGTTTACAGAAAACCACCTAAAATATATTTTGTACCATATCTGAAGAGTAGATTAAAGGGCATTCAGAACTTCCTTAAAAAAAAAAAAGTCTACAACTGAATTTTTAAATCCACACTTGGGGACTTGCCTTATAAATAAACTTAAAAGAGGAATTTAAAAATTTGTTAACCACAGTTTACAGTGAAATGAGTGGAGATCTCCGACAGGAACCAGTGAGTTAATTTTTAAAAAAGTAGCTATTTGTGTCTAGGAAGGTGATGACTTTCTTTGCCTTTTGGCTGTGTAACTGTACTCCCCAAATAATTACACTGAAACCAGTTTCATCCCTAAAACTGATATAACAGAAAAAATTAATTAGGTCTGAATTATTTCTAAGGATTTGATTAACTAGGAATTATCTCCACTCCAGTTCATTTTCATTTGCTGATTTCTTTTCTTAAGTCATTTCCTGGAAAACTGGTTACATGATTCTACCACAAGTGGAAAGTAAAGTGCAAGTGAGTTGTAATAAATATTTTTATGTATCATCTTGCATGGATTTGAGGAAAGTAGCCTGAATTAATCTAATTTGTTAGCTATACTGCTTAAAAGCAATCAGCAAACTGACCAGGAACCTCCAATTTACTATATATTCATTAGCATTTTTCCTCTTCCCAAACACAACCAAACCTTTTTTTTTATGTGTTAAAGAATACATCAAGCACACAAAAAACCCTGCTGAACACATCATCACAGGAGCAGGCTGAATGCCTTTTCCTGTGTTTGATGGTCTTATGCACAGTAGGCTGATGATCAGATGAGGATGCTTTACAAATCATTACAAAATTATCATGATTACAATGAAAATTTTAGGAGATTATTTGCAAGATTAGTTTTGAAGAATGAGGCAAGATTGATACTCTTGTACTTCGGAGATTTTACAGACAACTTAAACTTGCATATGAAGTAAATTTGAGAATAGCTGCTGCTGAAACTATACTTTTATGTTAATAATGAAACTTCTGATCTGTTTAGGGACAAAAAAATGCATCAGCCCAGCACTGTTGGCACTTTGTGCAACCAGAAGACATCTTTGGTCAAACTTTTACAGGGAATAGAAGAATACCCATGATGGGCTCTAGGGTTAGAAGCAGTGGAGAAGAGAAAGAAACACTAGGTTTGGAATGCACAGAAACATTATTTTTTCCAATGCATGTCAAGAATTTCCAGTGTGAGCAATATCTGCCCGGGCTGAGCTCATGCTCTGCTGAGTGACAGTGACCTGCACTGATTATTATCATTAAGTTCACCAGCACTGGATTAGAAGCCAAATATTGTCATGTTGTTTTTGTTTTTCTGTCATTCAGTAGAGACTCAAACTCACAGGCTAAAGAGGTCATAGGCTAACAATAACATGCTTAGTTCTGACAAGGGTAGTAGGTCTGGTTGTAATATGACAACTGAAAACTGCTTTTTGAGCCCTGACTTAAGGGTTAGTGACCCTTGGCCTAATTATTTACCTGACATCAAGGATGTCAAGCTGTGTCTGCTGAAACAGAAAGCTTGTGTTTTGAGCTTTCTTCCACTGAATGTTTATGGACCTATTTCTCTCTGCAAAAATACTTCCGAGTACTGAAGTAGGCCTAACATTTATAAAAATTTTTTTTTTAAGTTTCATTCCCTACTTTCATGTTCTACCCCTCTGCTGACAAATATTCATGAAAAACTTCATACCCTATCTTGTTAAACCATTCCATCTAACTATGCTAATGACATTACTCTTTTCATCTCTTCGTCAAAGA
Source organism: Coccyzus lansbergi (assembly GCA_033558105.1). Classification (NCBI taxonomy): domain Eukaryota; kingdom Metazoa; phylum Chordata; class Aves; order Cuculiformes; family Coccyzidae; genus Coccyzus; species Coccyzus lansbergi. Next base: position 381,406 of record JAUMJK010000293.1, read on the forward strand.
AACTGTTTCACCATAGATGAGGATCCAAGTAAGGTTCAGAGTGTGCAAAAAGAAGAATGGACATGATGGGGAGTAACCCAAACCTCTGCAATGAAAGAAAAAGACATCCAAGGCCATTTATGAGTCTGGTTTTAAAAAGAATTGCTTGCTGTTTATATTACTTTGATATTAAATGATTTAAATATGGACAAACAACCTCGATCTTTCTCTGTCGCACTTTGCTTCACAGTTGGTATTCTACAGACTATACTAATGCAATTTACACCAGGGTCAAGTTAATATTTCATTTCTTTTGGCCCCATAGTTAGCATACTATTTCTGTATGTCCCTGCTCAGATACCACTTAGGTTTAATGCTGTAGAAATGAACTATGGCAGTAACAAGGGCTTTGGAGACTTTCTTAGGTTCCATATGCAAAGAAATTCTGCATTTATCCCAGTCCGTAATTGGGTTAGCCTGAATCCTCAACATCCTCAGGAGATGAAGACGGTTTAGAGATATTTTTGCCTTTCTCTTCCTTCAAGTTGCATCAAATACAGGGAACATGCTCTTGTTTTCTTCTCTGGCACTATATGTAGAGTAGAAATTTCATATAGTTGTCATATGTACACATATAACTCTCATGACCGTTCTCTTACCTGCATGCTGGCACTTTACCTAGAAGTCAGTGAAGTACATAAAGAATTCCAGGGATTTTTTTTGAGGGTGAATCACTGTGCATTATTTACACCTAAATTTCATGCATTATCATGCTACTTGTTGAAAGACTGTTTGACATTTTGCAGTTTTGATGACATTTGCATTTTTATTAACTTTACTAACTTATTACCATCCAGTATTTCAGATGGTTAATATGAGAAAAAAATGTTTTGTATTTTTTGGGGTTCTGCCACAGAAAATTTCCTCCATAGCTACCCTAAAAAGCAGAGACATTACCCTCCAAAGCACCTCATACAATAATTAATTTCTTCTATCCTCATACATGTTGTACTGTTAGAATAATAAAAAAATAATCACAGGTTTATACAAGCATGTATTCTTCCTCCAATATATGACCACCAATATCAGCTTCCTAATGGTGCACTGTCCTTCCCCTCAACTCATTTCAACAGTAGAAATATTCTTGACTTATCTGGGAAAAGATTTCGATCTCAGAGTTTATCAATAAGGCACAATTCTGAAAAGCATTTAACTATGAAGTCTGATTTCAGACCCATAAAACATGATGTTGGAGTCCCACGTGTTTAATGGCCTTAATTTTTTTGGTTTCAGTATGTTTATAAGAAAGCCACAGAGCTAGAATATAGACAGGTTTGGACTCAAGCAAGAACCTATTCATCTTCATTAATCATTTTGCAGGTCATAATGAAATCCCATACAGAGCTTTTTGCAACACAGAAACAAGTTGTGAGGGATCTAGATATTTTCTACAGGTATTTTGGACACATAGAATCATAGCATGCTTTGGGTTGGAAGGGACCTTAAAGATCATCCAGTTCCAACCCCACAGCCATGGGTGGGGACATCTCCCACTGGACCAGGTTGCTGAAGTTCTTTGTTATATCAGAAGCAATAGGGTGGGGGTAAAGGCTTGACAGGACATTGAAAGGGAGCTGTCAGCTTGCAATCAAGTAATTTCATGTAAACATGGATGAAAAGGCATTACTTTTGCTTTAAGGTTCATTTAGGTAGCTTTGTAATCACTTTATCAATATAATTTTCTTCCTCCCTTTTTGTCCTGTAAATCACATGCGTAAACAGCAGCACAATTTGTGCACAATCTAGAGGAAAGAAGCTATGCACAGAATTGTGAAGGAGGTGATCCAACCCCACCCCAGGAATCGCCTTTTCTACTGATTTTTGTCATTCCAGAGTCTATAAATACAGAAAGCCCTGCCTCTTTCCCATTGCCATCAATTGTAAGGATTTTAAATTATTCTTGAAAAGCAACTATGGATATTGAAGTCCAACAGAAATGTACATTAAAATCATGGCACCACATCTGTTGATTAATAGCAGTGCCTTTGCAATTGTGCCAAGACTGCATCTTAATACTGCCACGTTTCAATGCGGAGTGAAAGCAGAGTCGTGCAAATCCCCTCAAATGACTTTTTCTCATTTGTTTCTAGTAACTAGTATCTCCCTAACAGCCAGCTGTTGAGATTAAATAAAATCTGGGAGGCACCAAATTGACAGCACTGGAGAGGTATGGCCTTATTTTAACAGCTAAGGATAAAACCAAAACCAACCAAAGTATGAATAATTTCACTTACCACTGTGGTAACTTAAGGTGGAAATATCATATCTATAAATGAGATATATTATCTACATTTAATTTACTCCTTAGTGTTTCTAAAGCATATAAGAAAGGGGAATGTCAGCTAGTAACAGTTAACATTCATCCACTCCTTTGTACAGTTGGCAACAAAACTCCCTTCAAGCACACCCCACATAGCTGTCAGTATGGGGAAAAATTAAAAAGGTCGTACTGTAAAAGCTCCTGTTTAAAGTATGCATGCTGAGATACTTCTGAGTGAAATGAACAATAGGTCTTGCTAGTGCTGTCAGCTCTTCAAGGAAAGATCTCCAGCTCACTAGACACATGGGCTACTGAGAATGGCAGTAGACAAGACAGATTTGGCAGGAGCGAAGGAAATGCATCTGTGAATTGAGAGGAAAAATACATTCCCTCCCGTTTTCTGTCACCCCTCCTTCAGTGAATTCATTGAAGCCAGGGGTGTGCTCCCGGCAGCATTCAGCAGGCTGGGCTGGGTCTGCAGCTTTGAACCCTGTGGAACTCAATGGCTACGGAGACTGATGCTGCTTCAAATACTTAGGGATCCTCACAGCTCTCCCTACCCCTCTTCTCTTTGGGTAAACACCTACTCTGAACCACCACAGCGCACCCTTGACTCCAGCTGGGTGTCTAATATTTTGATTGGGTTTTTTTTTTTCCTATGTAGAACAGCTACAGAAAAACCTGTGGGTATCACTGTCTGATGAAAAAGCTAAAGCATCTTACAAAATCTTAAATATCAAACACAGAATACTAAGAAGTTTGCTACCAAGGTCCAGAATAATCAAGTGTCTAGCCTTGCTCATTCTGATATCATTTATTCTCACTCTTAAAAAACTTTACAGACCAAACCCCAGATATTGGCTCAACAGTGCTTTCACAAACAAGAAATCTTGATGGAGAAGAGTAGCCTTTACCACCTTTAGTAGCCTTTTTTTGATTAAAAAACACTATAGAGATAAGTTGTTTATACTATGACATTTATATATCTTATTTTATTCTGGGAAATTAAAAAAGCTTTACTGCCAACTTCTCAGTAAATCAGCAATTTCCATAGTATAATTTAAGAAAAATTTCATAATTCTGTCTAGGTTAGTATATTAAAAAGAAATAAGAATATTTCAGGATTAAATCATGAAGTACAAATACATTACTTTGTTTTCTAAAGCATATTTAAAAATTAAATGACTCAGTAGAATTCTTTTATTGTGTTTCTCTGTGAACTTTTTCTCCATGGAAACTGAACACCTCCTGTTTTATGAAACACATGTTTTATATGGCCTTAATCAATAACATTGTCTGTCTCCAGGGCTACCCTCTACAAGTCTTTTTATCTGGCAACTATTTTGAGAAACAGTAAAAGCAAAAGTTTATATCACTTATAAAAGGGGAAATTAATGTGTTGGTCTAATTGCATGCCCTGTATGACTCTTCCTAATGGCTAATATATCAACATCTTCACTGATCCCAACACACGTTAGGACTATTAATAGGTCCTTGCACCTTCATATTCCTCTGTTCAAGTAGAAAAATAAACATTAATGCCCAATAATAGTTCTGCCAATGTAATCAGTAAAGGCTCTGGCTCTCTATGCACAAAATATATGTAATCCTTTATTAGTACACACAAGTCTATTTGAAAACATTATTTTAAAGGGTTATAAGAATTCTGAGTCATGTCTCAGTTTTCTCAGTGTTTCTTTGTACAGGCGACTTCCAAGGTGACTACAAATCCAGGTGACGGTGATGCAGCTGGACTGAGGGAGGCTGTACACAACAGACTTCCACCCATCTACCACTGGTGCTGCTGAATGTAGAAACAGACTCAGTGACTGTTAGGTCTCTTCTATGCCATTTGTAAGCATCACTAAACCTCATCCAGGGTTCCTTCCATGGTTGCTTTTCTGGAAAGATCTAGCTGATGAGAACCCGGTTTCCACCAAAGTCACTCTCTGAGGAGGAAGAATGACTCCTCCAGTGGACAGACATGCAACTAAGCCTACTCAGACTCCACAGTTTCCTCTCTTCCTTTTTATCTCTCTTAAATATTCTGCAAACACTTTGTTAGAAGTTTTGCTGTCAGGAAACTCTATAAGGAAACTCCCTTCATTTTCAGCTCTTTCTACAAGCACCACTACAGATACTTCCTGGAATGTTGTCGCACCGGTGAATGAAATAGATTCCCATGACCTCAGGAAGAGTTTTTAAAACAACATGAATAATTGAGGTTTCTGTGGTTTTGTCAGAGGAGACATAAATTATGCTCAAAGCACCTATCATGTGACATACAAACAGCAGGAAAGTCTTACCTCACGAGGTCCAGTGGCTGGTATTTATACCACACTCCCCAGGAAGCCCAGCACTCATAGAGCAAGTGTCTGTGGTTTTCTGCCCCATGTGTTCTTATTGAATTTTTACTTCTGTAACTTCCCTAAAATACAAATTTCAATATTAACAAACAACAGCAGCAAAAATAATATCTAAGAAATCTCTCTCATTATTGGTATGGGTAACACAATTGATGTAAACTCCATACTTGTATATCAAAATCTAAATATGACATTAAAAGGACAATTTCTTCTGACTTTAGTAAGATTTGAGATTGTTCTTCCTAAGTAATTTATGATAAATGGTGTTCGGGTCAAAGGCTATAAATTATAGGATCTCAGAGAAAACTGCAGCAGAATATCTGGTCTTCTGAAAATATACTGATTTATGAAACCCAGATACATTTCACAGAACAGATCCTGAACAAATGTCCCTACTTAGGTCTTCTTGCAAGAAAAAAAATCCCCATTTTTTTCCAAGAAAAAAAACATAAACTAAGTAGGAGATATATCAGAGGCAGATGCAGAATGCAAATGGGAATCAGTCACACTATTAACAAGGTCCAGAATAAATGATTACACAATTAAGAATTCATTTTGTGGGAAATATCTGTTAAAGAAGGAAACAGAAACTGAGAAAAATACCTCATGAAGAGGAAATGCAGCTTCATAGGAGCCATTACTGAGCAATCGATTCAGACCTAAAAATAAAATATATCCAATTATTTACCAATAGGATCAGAAAAAAATGTAAAATTAAAAGACAAAATACATATTTTCATAATAAGTTGGTTAAATGAAGCTTGAAGCACATTGACAGTAAAAGATACATGCAGAAAAAATTAATATTTTATAGATTTTGATGAACTAAGATATAATAAAAGCAAAGAACTGTTCAAATATTAATCATAACGTATCAATTATTATGCTAGAGGCTAAAAGATTCATTTGACAAATACATCCTTAGCATAACTTCAAGTGAAATCAAGGGACCTCACACCAGGACTGAAGTTTGACCTCACAAAGTATGGTCTAAGGAAACTGTTTAGGTGAAAGGCTATATTTCTTGGGAGATGAAAATTTTAGGGAAGATACTTTTATTTCTGAACGACAGGTCAGTTAAGAAATTGAAACTCTTGATTTCCATATGATAACAGTGTTGTAAAATATGTTCAGTTTGCATCTTACAAGAGCCGGTGAACTAATAAATAGAACAAGAACAAGACAAGATACAGTAGTACCAGACCAGAAAATGTACTTCAACCCAAACAAAAAAGATTGCTATTTGGCACAAAAAATAATCATACTGCTTAATAATCATGACTGCTTAGTCAGGACTTGTCCCTCTGTGATGTGAACTCAAGAGAAATACTGAAAGATTGTTGACATGTGGGCTCTTTTCACTTACAAAGACACCAAAATAGGACTGAACATCTATCAGGCAATTCAAAACTAAATATAGACACTAAAAAACCTGAAGGGATTTGAACATCAAGAGGCAAAGAATTCTGATTCCTTTCCTAATTCACAGGGGAATGACAGTAGCAAGAACACAGCAATAAGTATTAATTCAGCATAAGTAGCACTTCCAGTGATCGTGTTAGTATCTGCTTGGCAGAATATACTTTCTTCCAAAGTCTCAGGCAGAAAAGGAAAACCTGTACAGCCAAGCCAGGCTTTGCTCTGCCCAGTGATCAATACAAGAGTGGTAGAACACAAGTAGATATGTGAAGGAATTTGGGATCTTGAGGCAACATGTGCATGTGCTAAGTGCAATGGCAGCAAGCACCACGTGAATTCTTTGCTTTCTTCTCTCCCTGTCATTGCACGGAGCTATTGCTTCCCTTATTGCAGGAGCTGAGGAAGAAACAAGGGAATTTCTGGGATGCTTCCCGACAACTTCAGGAAGGACAGAGATCAAACAGCAGGGAAATGAAGTAAGTTGCAGAGCTTTATGGGGATTAACTCTCTGCTTGTGATGCCCCAGGCTCTATGTGGTACATATCGAGAGGAGGACAAGCAGTTTGTGCTCTGCATCACAAGACAGAAGAGGGCCTCTGTTTTGTACTCCAGCCCTCCTCTGTCACTGCCTGCTCTCCTGGATCCTTGTATGTGCCACTCCAAAGGTCTTCTCCATCCACTACCTGAAAGTGATGCCATAGTTATGCATAGCATCCTTTGTGCTGAGAACATCATTGGTGAGCCCTCTTGCAGCAGTCACCAAGATATAGTACCTTCCATCTCCCTTATGGATGGACAGGTATCCAGGGAGAAACCCTGTAGCCTGAGATGCACAGCAGCAAAGATATTGCCATCCTTCCAAATACAGCTTTATGGAGGAGTAAAAGATTTTCTGCATGAGTTTATTTGCCTCTCCAGTGTATCTAATCTGTATATCTTTCTTCCTTAAGCCAGTCTCCTTGCTGAGGGGGATAAATTCTGTGTGGTGACGTATGTGCCTGTGACAGCAAGCTGATATTACAGTGAAATGATATGGTCTTCCAGGCAAAGCCTTTACAACAGCACTAGGCGAGATATAAACAGATCAAACCTGAGGTGATTAAAGAGGAAATAAAAGAGTCTGTTACAGGCATAGCCAGACTTCTGGGTTTTTTTTTTTTTTTTTTTTTTTTTTTTTTTTTTTTGTGGGACTTAACACACACATGTGTAAGAGCACATTGCTCAGCACTTACCAATTTTGTTTTTCCCTTCTTCATATTTCACTCTTTGTAAGATATGGTGTACAATTCTACTTCTTGTAGCATTATTGAAGAAAGTGTCTTTGTTGTGTATGATGAAGCTATATAAAAATACAAACAAATGGCATCTCAGAAATATAGAGAGGCATGTTTAAAGCAGATATTGACTTCCTTTATTTTCTTTAGCACACTAAAAATCTACAGTATGCAAGCAAGTGACAAGAAGATTAAAAGACACCAGATTAAGTGAGATGATTCACCAGCTGAGATGCTGTCAGTAACAAAGAATTACATGGAAAAGTTTGAAGAAAGATCAAAGATATTGAAGCATTTATTATGATAAGCATCACTTTTAGATATTTTACTGAAAACTACAAAGAGCTTGCACCAAAATTTACAAAAGCATTAGAGTTGTCGATGCAGCTGTAGAAATTCACATTTGATTTCTATTTCAAACTTCATTGTTTTGCCTTACCATTTAGAGTCTTGAAAACATTTACTTGGTAAACAGCTCTAAATGAAAATCAAATACTATGTTAGAAATGGAAAACACAATATACTTCTATGTTTTGCCTTGGAAATTAAAAGAGAGTAGAAAAATTAGCTTTCAGAAGGGACTTGTGGAATTATATATGAATGCAGGTTCCAGAATTTAGACGCAATGAGTCCAGGAAAAAAAAGAAAGCCACAAAATAAATTGCATTGATTAGATTGGCTAGCATTATATACTAGATTTCTCAATCCAAGTCTATGTACTTTAGTAAAACAAGATATTTTGACATATCATCATTACCAGTGGAAAAATGCAAAAATTTGTGTGTTTAGAGATACTATTTCATCTTGTCAGTTAAATACAGCCAAAGAATTCTTAGAGTTGCTTGAGGAGTGTAGGGCTTCAGGAGAGCCTGTGAAAATCATTTAGACAGTTAAATAAGCAGATAAGTAGATGGAGTTTCTGATTAAGTAATTCTGTGGATATATTGAAGAAACTAAATATTTTAAAAGATGCAGACCTTAGCAACTGTCTGAATAGAAACGTTTGTATTTTCAAAAATACTTTAGATAGGAGGTAAGATTGTTTTCCTCCTCTATGTTGGTGAAGAAATAATTAATTGAATAAACAGATAAGTAAAATGGTAAAATAACAGAGAGACCAGCCTGTAGGACAATACACTAGACAAATCTGGATTTAGTAGAACTCCACTGCTTGGTTTTCCTTTCAGGTAATTTTTTCAAAATGACAACTGCTTTTTCAGAATGAATCTTTATTCATGGGAAATCACACATGGCTTTGCACCTCCACAGTCACTTGGAAAAACATGCAAGGAGTCCAGCTTCTGGACTCTGGGGACTCCATAAGTTCCCTCTTTTCCATCAAAGTTCTCTGCTGACTTTTCCATGCAAGACAATTTATAAGCTCCATATGTTCAGCTTCAAAGGCAGATACCAAAAAAAAATCCCACAATAAAGGTATAAATGATAAGTGTCTCCAATAGCACCATAAACAATGAAACCTGGTTTTCTAGAGGTTACTATCTCATATCTCCTTTCCCACTCCACCCATGATACTCAGGTAGTTTGTGTGCCCATAATCTCCCCAGTACTCTACTTCTGGATTCCTCCCACATCCCTGCTATTCCCAAAGTCCTTCATGTGTCCTGCAATACCTATTGAAAGGGATTTGTTGTATGCATATTGGCTGACCACTCTGCGTGTCAATTTACCCTTGCACTGCTGCCAAACAGCATATACAATTTTGGGCCACTATTCCATTCCAAGCTGCTGATACACATGAAGTAAATAATACTGCCTTGATCTTTTGGACAGCTACATGTATACCAAATTTAGTTGAGAGTAATTAGTATGTGAAACAGCAAGTATTAGACGGATTTTGACAGAAAGGAAGCAATGTCATAATAGAAGTCTTAATTCTTAGGCAAATTAGATCAAAAAACAACCTAAACTCTGAAGCAGAAAGAACAACATTACTTCCACCTGAAGCTGGAGTTCTGCATTAGGCCATTTTAGCAACATCAATAACAGATTAAAGGACAGTAGTAAGCCAGAAATGATCAGTTAGCATTTTCCCCACTTTGTTTCATTTTCTTTTAACGCCTGAGTTTCCTCACAAGTTCTCACCTTCCAGACAGCACTGAACATTAAAGAACTTGTGAAGACACCTTATGAAATCAGAACAGCACGGTAGCTTTTCATTCTGACTTAGCTATGAGTTTTTGTAGGATTCAGCTGAACAGAATCATAATATCTGGAAAACTAGCAACATTGATCCAGGTGACATCAATAATGTTAATCTGTTCTTGTGATATAAAGCCATTTTGCCCATCTGTTTTAATGACCATTGTATTACAACCACAAGTAGTTATTTCAACGACTCTTCTGGAGTAGGTTAATAGCTTTTTTCCCATTTAGTCATGCCTATTTTGATGAGTCATTAATGAAAAAGGCAAAAATCAAACATTTTGCAGTCTTAAAAAGCAACTTAAACAAACAGTTTAGCCATTTGCATTCATTGGTAAACTTAGCAATTGTGTTGTTATAGCTTTTGATTTCATGTGGTCAAGAAGGAACAACCAGATGTGTGTGTGACAAAGATGTCAACACTTTAGTATAACTGCCATGAAGAACTCTGCTTATTCCAGAGCCAGCTGAAGTGGTCTAAAACCACTTGCGAGTATGAAAGCTGCAGAGGTTTTGTCCTCTACACCCTTGTACCAGTAAAAGGCATCTGGGGGCAAGAAAAGCAGAGGAGAGGGAGAACTCACCATAACTAGAGTAGGCAAAGTCATGTACTTCGGTCTTTTCCAACATTACTTGTGGAGAATGGATGCAGAAGGGATGCTAGAGTACACCAAAGGTGAAAAAAAAGAGGCCCCAAATGAGTCCTCTTAATGTCCTGGACTATCCTTAACAACATCATTATTTTGGGATGGAATTGCACGTGGTAAAAGTTAAATATAATCATATAATTATAGAATCATAGAATGATTTGGGTTGGAAGGGACCTTAAACATCATCTAATTCCAACTCCCCTGCCATGGACAGGGACACCTGACACTAGACTAGGCTGCTCAAGACTCCATCTGAACTGACCTTGAACACTTCCAGGGAGGAGGCATCCACAACTTCCCTGAGCAACTTGTGCCAGTGTCTCCCCACCCTAATCATGAAGAATTTCTTCCTAATGTCTAGTCTAAATCTTCTCCCTTTCAATTTAAAGACATTCCCCTTCATCCTATCAACACATGCCCTTGTAAAAAGTCCCTCTCCCACTTTCTTGTAGGCCTTCTTCAGGTACTGAAATGATAGGAATGGTTGGACTGAATCCTGTAAGTCTGTTCCAACCTAATGACTCTGGGATTCTATGGAAGGTCACTATAAGGTCTCCCCAGAGATTTCTCTTCTCCAGGTGGAACAACCCCAATCTCTCAGCCTGTTCTCATAGCAGAGATTCTCCAGCCCTCTGATCATCTTTGAAGTTCTCTTCTATACCTGTTCTAACAGTTCCATATCTTTCATCTGTTGGGGATTCCACATCTGGATACAGTACCCCAGCTGGGGTCTCATAAGAGTGGAGTAGAAGGGGAGAATCACTTCCCTCAGCCTGCTGGCCATACTTCTTCTGATGCAGCCAAGGATATGGTTGGCCTTCTGGATTGTGAGTGCACATTGCCAGCTTATGTTTAATTTCTCATTAACCAGCACCCCCACATCCTTCTCTGCAGGGAAGCTCTCAGTCATGTCATCCTCCATCATGTATTGCAATCGGGAATGGCCCTGACCCAGGTGTAGGACCTTGGTCTTGTTGAACCTCATGAGGTTCACACAGGCTCACTTCTCCATCTTATCCAGGTCCTTCTGGATGACATTCCATCCTTCCGGTATGGCAACTGCATCACTCAGCTTGGTGACATCTACAGACTTATTGAAGGTGCACTTGATCTTGCTGTCTATATAATTGATGAAGATATTAAACAGCACCGGTCCCAGTACAGATCCCTGAGGGACACCGCTAGTCATGGATCTCCATCTGGACATTGAGCTGTTGACCACTACTCTCTGAATGTGACCATCCAACCAATTACTTATCCACCAAACAGTCCATCCTCCAAATCCATATCTCTCCAATTAAGAGAGAAGGATGTTGTGAGGGCCTGTGTCAAAGGCTTTACAGAAGTTCAGAGAGATTATATCCATTTCTTTTCCCATGTCCAGTGATATGGTTACTCCCTCACAGAAAGCCACTAGGCTGGTCAGGCCAGACTTGCCCTTGGTGAAACTCCACTGGCTGTCTTCAGTCTTGTCCCTGTCCTCCATGTGCTTTAGCATAGCTTCAAGAAGGATCTGTTCTACAATCTTCCGAGGCACAGAGGTGAGGCTGACAAGTTGGTAGTTCCCAGCGTCATCATTTCTATGATTTTGAAAAATGGGCACAATGTTATCCTTCTTCCAGTCACCAGGGACTTCTCCTGAGTGTCATGACTTTTTGAATATCGTAGTGTGTGGCTTGGCCACCTCATCAATCAGTTCCCTCAGGACTTTGGAATGCATCTCATCAGATCCCATAGACTTACATATGTTCAGGTTCCTCAGGTGGTCATGAACCCGATCTTTCCCTACAGTGGCAGGGGGTTTAACACCCCCATCCCTTTCTTGTTATCCACTGACCAAGGAGGGGCGAGGAGAGTGGTTGTCAGTGAAGACTGAGGCAAAAATAATAAGGCAAATAATCCTCACATATTTTTTAACACAAACATCACTTTTTCCTTTCTTTTGTTTGATTCCAATAGTCAGATCATTTCTGTGAAATTGCATAGCAGCCCCAGAATGAGCACTATCACCATAAGCAAAGGGGTAGGGATCTCTGGCATAGGAATGAAAAACAGGCAGACACAAGTGGGAGGCATTGAAAGGTTGAGAACATCTGAAGTAGTTGTACTTATATGTGACAACATCCTGGTTTGATGTTGAAATAAATTGGGACAATGTCAAGGAGGTTTCAATTTATCTCCAATATCACAGGAGTTGCCCTAGTCAGGTGGGAATCATGCAGTTCAGCGCAGTATTTATCCCTCTATGAGCACCCTTCTCTCCCACACTTCATGGGAATTTGTACATGCAAAGTTTTTCAGTTCAAGCTGTCTTCTTTCTGAATGTGAGCAGTAAATCCATATTCACAAAATAGTCATCAAGGTGGTCTACTCATCTAGTGAGGAATTCAGAGGAGAAAGACTTTCTCACTCTAGCGAGAATCTCACCCTTAAAATTTCAGTTTGCAGAGATCAGAGATGAAGACATTTCCAAAGTAGGTGTAGATAAACATTCATCAGACATTACTGAGCTATGAACCGCACAAGGCAGAGAGTTTCTAGAGAGCTTTTAACACTTGTTGTTTTCAGACAGAACAGTTTCCTCAGCTTTTCTGTTTCTGCTGCCCTTGTTAGGATTTCACGCTTGAATATTCATAAAAACAATACAGCTTTATTTCAGGCTCAGCAATGGTTCCGACTCTATCTTAGGAGACAGTTCAGTTGATAGTTTTGATCACTTTGTCACCTCACTTGTAAGATAAAAAAATAAGTAAGGCTTAATACACTATTACTTTTATTACCTGCGAGGTTAATGTTTTAGTAGATAATAAAGACAGTGATTTATTCCACAACAGTTATGACCATTAGACTAGACCTGTAAGTCTTATTTGTGTGAGCTGTTCTTACTCAAAAGGAAAATCCCAATGAAGATAATGAGAGCACTTCTAGCAGGAAAGGTTCCTGAGCTGATCCTTAATTAAAGTCCCTTTAAAAATGTCAGTGTGGAAATATTGCTCTTATATTCATACTGTAAATGCCATGAAGAGTCAGTGAAGGTTAATTGCTTTGAAATTATATCTGTAGCTTTCTTAACTAGACTCTGAAATGGAGATTTCAAGCTATCTTTCCATGGATAACGAAGCACAGCAAAACTGTTGTCTAAAGAAGGTTCTCTAATGCAAATTCAGTCGCAAACTGCCAATGAATTCCTGTTCATTCATTCTCCTTGGTAATTCTGCAGGTTATACAAACCCTTTAGTGGTAAATTTAGCTCATGAATCTTTGTCTAACATTCATTTGAAAGAAAATTGTCTCAATTTTCAATTTAATTTTGAAAAGCGAAAGGCAAGAAAAGGCTATTTTCTGCTCTACTGGTAAGACATACAAGCTGAAACCTGAACACTCATGGTCCAGTTACAAAACTACAAAGCAAGGATGTGTACATACACGTCTCAATGTGCATCTTCGTTCCACAAGATCCCCAGACACTGACATTTTTGATGTCTGTCACTCATCATGCAAAAAGATACATCTCAAGCAAATGTCTGTTGCTGGAAGCAGTGCAAACTAAAAGTACAGATGTTGTATGAAGCAGTAACCATTGTATGAGAAGTGTATTCTTTAGTGAACAAAAAATGGTCAACCCTCTGCACTCCCAGAGAAACCACTGGTCGGACCTAGCTATTGTTGGCTGAGAGAATTGCACGTTTTCACCTCAAGTAATGTTAGAGAAAGAAAATCATTAGCTGCTGTAGAAGCAACAAGATGAGCCTGCAGCTCAACATCAGGAAAAAATTTTCATGGAAAGAGTCATTGGACACTGGAACAGGCTGCCCAGAGAGGTGGTTGAGTCTCCTTCCCTGAAGGTGTTTAAGGGATGGGTGGACGAGGTGCTGAGGGGCATGGTTTAGTGATTGATAGGAATGGTTGGACTCGATGATCCAATGGGTCTTTTCCAACCTGGTGATTCTATGATTTTAATGAGAGTCTTACCATGCATCCTTGTAGTCTATTTGTCTAAAAACGGGTACATTATCATTACTTTCTGTTTATCTTCATTTTGTCTGACTTTCAGGGCTGCAGCTGTCTTTTTTGTTTATGTGAAAGAAAATGTTTATTAATGGTTATCAGAGTTTTTTTTCAATAGGATCACTTTGGGATGAAGAATGTATTACTGAATTTGTCTGTTGCAGATTTGGCACATCACATCTTCAAAACTGCTAGTGTTAAACAGTAATGAAAGTGCTGAATCTCTCCCCCACCTTCCTCTGCCCTCCCTCCTAAATCACCCTGGCACCCAAATCACTTCTTAATTTAAATTGGTTTACCCAGAATACTCATTCTAGACAGAATGAGTTTTATGCATACTTCAGGGATTCCCTGTTTCATTCAGTTTGGCAGGTAATTAAAACTTGCAGAATCAGAGAGAATGTAAAAAAACCCCAACATTACAGGGTGTTTCCAAGTTTGGTTGGACAAGGATTTGTTTTGAAGCAGGAATCTTGCACAACTGTGGTTCCCAGTTAATAACATGCCATTTGCAAATGTGTAATTATTATACTCAAAATGTATGTAAACCCAAAAATGACCAACCTGGTTAAAAAGAAGTAAGTGTTCATGCAGCCCTGTGCTTTGACTCCAGTGGCAGCAGCTCCCTAACCTATCCATGATCTTGTGGTGAAGCAGCACAGAAGGATGTGGTCATAGGTTATCTTGAATGGGATGGCATTCATTAGGGTCAATCTAAGCATCTGGAAATCTGACAAAGATATAGGGCAAGATCCTCATGTACCACAAGGGGACATAGTGCAAATGAGAATAACTCCATTAACTTCTGTTGTGCAGGGCCATTTTTGTTTAATTAACTCAGATACTCTCCTAGTCCTCCTAATTGAGTAAATGTTTAATCTAATTTTCACTTAAGTGTTGAATATTTATTTTAAAATCGTTTATTCCATTATATATTAGATTAATATTAAACCAGAAAGTTTATTGCCTTTGGAAGGAAAAAGGGGGCAAACAGCTCCTGACAGAAAGTTTGAAATCTCTAAACAGCAATTAAAAGTATTTTCCTGGCTATTATACGTCTATCTAAGAAACTGTAGCTAATTATAATGATTACTATTCCCAACTGACTAGCAGATCACCACATAAAATTACTAAAATGTAGTAGAAAAATAGCTAGTTATCATTATGTCTGATGGAAAACAATTTCCCCATATTGTGAACTGTGCATTCTTGTAAATGATAATTTTCAGAACAAACGCTTTAACATAAAAAAGTTTCTGCTACGGAAACTGTCAGCCTCTGGCCTGGACAGACGCACACTCTCCTGGGTAGAGAACTGGCTGGATGGTCGGGCCCAGAGAGTGGTGGTAAATGGTTTAAAGTCCAGCTGGAGGCCAGTGACAAGTGGTGTTCCCCAGGGCTCAGTGCTAGGTCCAGTCCTGTTCAATGTCTTCATCAATGACCTGGATGAGGGCATTGAGGGTACCCTTAGCAAGTTTGCAGATGACACAAAGCTGTGTGCAAGTGTCGATCTGCTGGAGGGTAGGGAGGCTTTGCAGGGGGACCTGAACAGGCTGGACTGCTGGGCAATGTCCAACGGCATGAGGTTTAACATGGCCAAATACCGGGTCCTGCACTTGGGGCACAACAACCCTATGCAGAGCTACAGACTGGGAGAAGCCTGGCTGGAAAACTGCCAGGAGAAGAGGGACCTGGGGGTGTTGGTCGACAGCCGACTGAACATGAGCCAGCAGTGTGCCCAGGTGGCCAAGAAGGTCAATGGCATCCTGGCTTGTATCAGAAACCAGGGAGGTGATTCTCCCTCTGTATTCAGCACTGGTGAGGCCGCTCCTTGAATATTGTGTCCAGTTCTGGGCCCCTCACCACAAGAAGGATGTTGAGGCTCTGGAGCAAGTCCAGAGAAGAGCGTTGAGGCTGGTGAAGGGGCTGGAGAACAGACCCTATGAGGAGCGGCTGAGAGAGCTGGGGTTGTTTAGCCTGGAGAAGAGGAGGCTGAGAGGAGACCTCATTACTCTCTACAACTCCCTGAGAGGAGGTTGTAGAGAGGAGGGAGTTGGCCTCTTCTGCCAAGTGACAGGGGACAGGACGAGAGGGAATGGCCTCAAGCTCCGCCAGGGTAGATTTAGGCTGGAGATTAGGAGGAGGTTTTTCACGCAGAGGGTCATTGGGCATTGGAATAGGCTGCCCAGGGAGGTGGTTGAGTCACCTTCCCTGGAGGTGTTTAAGGTACGGGTGGATGAGGTCTTGAGGGACTTGGTTTAGTGTTAGATAGGAATGGTTGGACTAGAAGATCCGATGGGTCCCTTCCAACCTGGTTGTTCTGTGATTCTGTGATAAGTAAAATCGTTCCCAAGCTGTGGATACAGATGAAAGATACTACTCAGAAATCTATCTTGAAAATTATCATTTTGTAATCCACACAATTCCAAAAAAATCTTGCCTCAGAGAGGCAGATGATCTTTCCTCCAAAAAGGGATTTCCTGTTACTTAGGAAGTAAGATGAATTTTGGTTTTCTCTTGTACTGTCAAGTTTGTGATATACCCTATAAGGTATCCCATAATACTTTTAGAAGAAAACCTCATGCCATGCTGCAAACATTACAGACGCATCTTAGAAATGTGATTCTTGCATTTTCTTTCTTATTAGCTGTCCCTTGTAAAACAAATCTATATTTTTTTCTGAAAGCTAGCCTTTCTCCACATCTGGCTTTTCCCATCTAAAAGGGAAAGAGAAATGAAAAAAAAAGAAAGAGACCATCAATATGATCTGTTAACACTGTGCATGCATTGTACATTGATATTTCAGAAATATTCATTCCTATTGAAATATGTCTGATTATTCCTTGCTGGTTTTAGTCTGTTTTCCACCACAGACCTTGTATTGTAAGTATTGTGAGTCATCTGTCTTCCCATATTTTTAAAAGCAGCTACCACAAATGAAGACCAGTCTCAGACTGTGTTAAAAACATCATCTCTATTAGACTGGAGACCTGGAAGTGAAAACTGTGGCTAAAACAAAAAAAAAAACCCCAAACAACCCCTTCCCTTTCTTTGATGAGGTGAAAAATGTCTTACAGTACAAAGAAAGGAAGAAATAAGGAATTTCAGACCTGAACTGCAATATTGCAATATTTGCACAAATATAGACGAAGTGATATGAATATGTAAAAAATAATACTTTGGGCAAGTAGAAGTATATAAAACCAGGAAAGAAGGAAAAATTCTGCAACTTCCAGGCATGGAGTGCAACAAAAGCTACAGTGAGCATACTGAGATCTCATCTGAAAACTCGGTGCATAGAGATTTATACTTCCAATATAGTTGTATTTCTGAATGATTAACTACGTGGCCATTAAACACTTGTTCAGCATGTCTTGGATAAACACAGAAATCCGAGACAATTTCAACTGGCAAATGTACATCCCTTACTCTCCAGAACACTTGTGCAATAGACAGAAAAATCCTTGTTACTGTATCACTTATATGTTTTAGGCTACTGTGTCTATTTCTATTTTCTAAAGAATAGTTTAATATACTTTCCATTCATCTCTTTTTTTTCACTTACTACTCCAGATTTTCAAGAAAGTTTTATCTTTTTTACTATAAAATTGAAACTCAAAATCTGTACATAAGTTCTGATAAAAAACAGACAGTAGTGACATTTTCCAGCTATCACCTTATATATTAAGGACTCTGTGCACAAAGTCTGACAGCCTCACATTTATTCTCTGTTCTCTGAGGACTAGAAGAAGTCAGTGTGTTACAAACATTTTCCTCCTTCAAAGAAATGTCCTTATGCTGCATGAATATTCTTAAACACCACTGAAGACAGCCAGCTGAGTATCGTTGCTGCACTGGGACCCTCCCTGTCCTGTGCATGATCTGTCTGAATCAATTTTGACACAATTGTGGGATGGAAGGGGAGGCAAAGGCACATCTAAAAGTCCAAGAGCAGGGAAGACTGTCACTGTTATTCTAGCCTACAGGATGATGTACTTGTTGAGGACAATGTAAACTCCATAACTAACTGTTCATGACAATTCCACAACCTCTATTATAATAGTATTGTAATGGCAATATGGTACAATAAGAGGATTCTAGCAAAACCTTCACTACACCAAATGTGAAAATGCATGGACTTTTCTTACCACTGACAAACTGCAAGATACATTATCATAACATTATGGGAGATGGTGATTCTTTGTTTCTGCAGCACAAGAGTTTCAGTAGCTATTTATTTTCACATCCTTAAAATAGTATTTTGGGTGTCTGGGTTAGAAATTTAAATAAGAGCCCAAATAGTTTTGTTTTCATTCTTCTAAAAATAATTTCATATTCAATAAGTAACTTTCTTACTCAAGCAAGTAGAAGCTTATGCAATGCATCAGTGACAAAGGAAAACTGAAGATTTAATCTCATATGTAGGCAGGATTTTATCAACATTGGAGCATTTCTGTTTTGAGTAGCCAACAACTATCAGTGCTGTCTTTGTGAAGGTTACTGTGCTTAGAGAGTAGAGGTGAAAGAGACGTCATTTTCTCAGTGATCAACCCTCATCTGGCACAACTAACTCAGAAAAACAAAGATGCCAGCTACTGCAGTTGCTACATTAGTTGATACAGGTTGGGATAAATATAAATAATAATTAAAAAAATCTATTTGTACTCATACTTTCCACATGTCTGGGGATAAGTAAGCATTTTTACTACTGGCTCATTATATACAGGTCTTTCAAGAGAATATTTAATTATATCTTGGAACAAGCAGAAGTTTGCATAAAATAAGCAGCAATTTGTACAAAGTAAGTGAACACCAACTTAATTCACTTCTTGATTCTTGACTGATAGTAATAAAATAATTCTTTTAAACTCTACATTCCCAATTACTTGATACCAGCATTCCTCCAGGAAGCAAGATTAAAAGATTAAAGGAACTTACTGAAGATTCTCTCGGGATGCTCTGCTTACTGACATATTCTGAAATTCTTGGAACAATTAAAAATCCTGCATGCAACTCACTAGATTAATATTGAACAAGCCATTATATTTCAAAACTCCAGTGAAGCAGAATGAGACAGACACAGCCAACAGTCTGGAGTATGACAGGAACACAAAGATTCTGTCAGAGCCAGCACCTTTTGAGAGAAAGAGAGAAGCTCCACTATCATTTTGTCAGTCCCCACACAAAGAAAAGGAAGGCTACACAGAAAGCAAACCAGAAACTTTCAGACATGCTGGAGAGCAGAGCTTCAAAGACTTAATGATGTAAAAGAAGTGCCGAACAATGCTGGGGGTGTTAATGAAACACCACTTAGTAACACACATCCCCTGCCAGTTTACCAACGAAAACCAGAGTAAGGTCAAATGAAAAAAAAAATATTCTGGTTCATATATAACATTTCTCCTTCAATCTTTCTTATGTACTGTAATTTTAAGAGAAATTAATAGTAAAAATATCAATGTAGATGTCCCAATTTCTTAATTGTTTTCATTATGATCGGTCTATTAGAGAACTAATTTGCATTCACTCTACTTGCCAGATGCAATAACTGACCCATCTGTTTGCTCAGGTATCAGAAGACCCTGGAGTCTGAACCTCAGGTCTATTCAGGGCACAGATAACCCTGGATGGTGACTGCTGCTAGAAGCAGACTCCTCCTAAAATTTCATTGGAGATTTGCACTTGTTCGTGGTATTTTCTTCTGTATTCTGAGAGACAATACTTATGTTTGAGAAGGCCTATTTTACTCATTCCTATTGCAGATAATAAATTCAGTCCCTGCAAAACTATTCATTCAAAGTGAAGCGTTTAGAGCATTACATCAACTTGCCTTCTCCCTGAATAAAACAATATACATCCTAGGGTTTTGAGGGAGCTGGCGGATGTATTGGCCAAACCCCTTTCCATCATCTTCCAGCAGTCCTGGAAGACTGGGGAGGTACCTCTGGACTGGAGACTGGCTGATGTAGTTCCCATTTACAAGAAGGGTAGCAGGGAGGATCCGAGGAACTACAGGCCAGTCAGTCTGACCTCAGTGCCAGGGAAAGTCATGGAACAGGTGATCTTGAGTGCTATCATGAAGCACTTACAAGAGAACTGGGTGATCAGGCCCAGTCAACATGGGTTTACCAGAGGCAGGTCCTGCCAAACCAACCTGATCACCTTCTATGACAAAGTCACTCGGCTGCTGGATGAAGGAAAGGCTGTGGATGTGGTCTTTCTGGACTTCAGTAAAGCCTTTGACACAGTTTCTCACAGCATTCTGCTACGGAAACTGTCAGCCTCTGGCCTGGACAGACGCACACTCTCCTGGGTAGAGAACTGGTTGGATGGCCGGGCCCAGAGAGTGGTGGTAAATGGTGTTAAGTCCAGCTGGAGGCCAGTGACAAGTGGTGTTCCCCAGGGCTCAGTGCTAGGTCCAGTCCTGTTCAATGTCTTCATCAATGACCTGGATGAGGGCATTGAGGGTACCCTTAGCAAGTTTGCAGATGACACAAAGCTGTGTGCAAGTGTCGATCTGCTGGAGGGTACGGAGGCTCTGCAAAGGGACCTGGACAGGCTGGACCGCTGGGCAGTGTCCAACGGCATGAGGTTTAACATGGCCAAATGCCGGGTCCTGCACTTGGGGCACAACAACCCTATGCAGAGCTACAGACTGGGAGAAGCCTGGCTGGAAAACTGCCAGGAGAAGAGGGACCTGGAGGTGTTGGTCGACAGTCGACTGAACATGAGCCAGCAGTGTGCCCAGGTGGCCAAGAAGGCCAATGGCCTCCTGGCTTGTATCAGAAACGGTGTGACCAGCAGGTCCAGGGAGGTGATTCTCCCTCTGTATTCAGCTCTGGTGAGGCCACTCCTTGAATATTGTGTCCAGTTCTGGGCCCCTCACCACAAGAAGGATGTTGAGGCTCTGGAGCAAGTCCAGAGAAGAGCGATGAGGCTGGTGAAGGGCCTGGAGAACAGACCCTATGAGGAGCGGCTGAGAGAGCTGGGGTTGTTTAGCCTGGAGAAGAGGAGGCTGAGAGGAGACCTCATTGCTCTCTACAAGTACCTGAAAGGTGGTTGTGGAGAGGAGGGAGCTGGTCTCTTCTCCCAAGTGACAGGGGACAGGACGAGAGGGAATGGCCTCAAGCTCCGCCAGGGTAGATTTAGGCTGGAGATTAGGAGGAGGTTTTTCACGCAGAGGGTCATTGGGCATTGGAATAGGCTGCCCAGGGAGGTGGTTGAGTCACCTTCCCTGGAGGTGTTTAAGACACGGGTGGATGAGGTATTGAGGGACTTGGTTTAGTGTTAGATAGGAATGGTTGGACTAGAAGATCCGATGGGTCCCTTCCAACCTGGTTGTTCTGTGATTCTGTGATATTTCAGGGTTTTAGGCTTTCAGTTGCCTGTAGTTCATTGTGTCTTCTCTTAATACCCTAACCAGTCCTGCCTATCTGTGATTTTGTTCTCAGTCAGTAATTCTTTCCCATATCACAAACCCTGTAACTACCTGTAAGACACCCTATATATACAAAATCAATCAGCCCTGAAAGTCACTTGGGATATTTTGTTTTGCATCTTACAAGTGAATAAAGGCTTCTAGTAGTCAAATGATTTCTCTGCTGACATTGGTGCAACACTGCTCCCATTGGTATACTTGGACAAAAGTCATGGATATGTCTTAACACTAGCATTTTGCAAAGAGTTTTCCTTCCTTGAAAGTAAAGGACAGATAAAACCAAAGAAAATTACATAATCTGCTTTCTTGAGGGTTCTACAGTCATGACTGGGAATGAAACGCAGTATCAGTTTATTTTGACCATCAGTGCTACAAGGATAATTTTGATTATGCTAAAGGCAGAAACATAAAAAAATAAGTTTTAATAGCATGTATAAGACACAAAGAATAACTGCAATTCTGACCCAAGAAAGAATTAGTCATTTGACTACTTTAGGGATGTAATTGAAATATCTTTTTGCTTTGAGCTCAATCTTTAATTATTAGAAATGTGGACAGACCTTACACTGTTTCGGGATTCTCTATCTCTTTTTGTGTGAAAGAACTAATTTGAAGGCATGAATCTTAAAGACATGAACTAAGAAATTGATTTTTTCAAAGGTGAATCCAGAAGAAAAAGGTTTCATCTTACAATTAAGATACATTAAAATACTCACTGATGAATCCTTTGTTGACTGAATGGAGCAGTATAGCAATCGTTCTCCTCCAGATCTGGCAGTGTCTCCTTGTCCAGTTTCATTGGCTTTCTAGGTAACCATCCTCGAAACCTGCTTATTTGTTTCTCGATCCTGCAGCACATGAAAAATGTGAGGATTTGAGATAGTGTTTTTTCCTTACATTACAGAGTACTTAGAAAGATGGTGTGTTGGCAAACTAGATCACTTAATATTTACATCTAGAGAAGATGCTATTTCTTTTGACTGTTTTGAGGCAGACCAAATTATACATGCTGAACTTCACTATTAATAACCAGCTTTCAGCAGAAGAGCATTTTATTTTCTCTCAACAAAAAAGCAATGCTGGTGGTACGTGCTGCTATAAATCTTATTAAGCCCAGCAAGTTCTTGACAACTCTCTAAAGCTTTATTTCTCAGCATTTTAGTTAGTTTAAATTTCAGGCTTAATTGTCACATTAGACTTCAGACATACAAACATTAGAATAGCAGGAACCATGACAGAGAGTTTTGGCAGCTGAAGTCCACCAAGTTACATCCCTTTACTGCTCCCTGTATGGATTCACATATCACAACTCATTCTATTAAAAATAGGCCACTTGTTTTGGTTGGTTCAATTGTAATGTCTTGCAATACTACAAACTCCATGAGACCACAATACTCAGTGAACAGGTGACTTCTACACAGATTCTTACATTTAGAAGGTAAAATCAAGCTAAGACTAAGCTGGAGAAAGGGGAGATTTAACTGTAAGTGCACTCATGTGAAGATGCATACTGAAATGAAGGGAAACGAAAGAATCAGAGTTGATTGGAGAAGGCAATCTAAATTAACTTAAAATCCAAACTAAAATATTATGATGAAAATCATATAAGAAACATGAGCCCTACTCTCTAAGAAGTTTCTAACACCTTCAAATCTTAATGAGTGATCCCTGCCTTATAAAATCATAGACTACAAATTCAACCCCTGGATGAATCTTTCCAGGAGCAGAGTTAAAGGGTATGAACTTTAAGTCCAGTTCTGTATGAATTTCAAGGACTGGAAATGGAGTTTTTAGTTTTCTTTTGACAGAAGTCAGTACAATAATCAGCAAAGGCTGCAAGCTCTGCACAGTCGCTTTGAGGGAGGGCAATCCAAACCCAAGCTGCTGAGTGTGTGAAAAGTGACACGAAATTGTTACATACTGTGTATTCAGCAGGCTTAGTGACTCTGTGTAGCAGAGGAATCAAGCAGAAGGGTTTTCTATATATACTGTTCCATACTTATTTGTCAACTAAAATAATGTGAATCCCCTAAGCTATTAACACCCTTGTTAATCTGCAATCCTTTCCATTTATCCTGCAAGTCAATGTGCACATTTGAGATATGCCTTCTGCAGGTTTATCACACCACACATGCAAACATGCAGGCACAGAGTGCTTTCCTCACTTAAGAACAATGCATTATTCATGTTGGCTTCTCACTGAATGTACCCAGAATTTGACTGGTGTGCCATTCCCAATGTTGCGATTACTTGGCAGACTCAGTGAGCCTGCTAGCAAGCAGGACTGAGAAGGTTGCAAAGACTTTCTGCAAGGATCAAAATATACAGTACAGTCATCCTTAGGGAAAAAACCCAACCCTTGTTAACTCATTGGATGACAAAAATGACCACAGTCTTTAACTACCTAAAGCTTACTCCAACAGTAACTCTCAGAGAGCACTGCAGACTTTATGCCCTACAGAGCCATCTCTCAAAAAAAAGCTGCAGGAGGGGTGTGGGTGCTAGCAAAGACAGACATGCAGTGTTAAAAATCTACTGTGTTTTATTCCTTTTTTTAAGACTAATTCATGCCTCACTTTTCCTTATGGAAAGGTTTATAAACTCAGCTGTATAGAGGAACAGTGCTTGGAAAGCAGAGAAACCAACACTGGAACAGTAGTGTGAAATGGAGTGATGAGGCACTGTAGAGTTAGCCATAAAGACAGAGGAGAGTAGGAGATCAGAAAATAACATCCTTCTTAAATTCCTTCTTTAAAAGCACTCTTGTTAGCCTTTTAAGGTGTACTGGTTTTGGCCAAGGTAGTTTATTTTCTTCCCAGTAGCTGCTGCATTTTGGATTTATGAGAATAATATTGGTAACATATTACTTTAGCCATTGCAAGGTAATAATTATGCTCAGGTGGTATAGAGTTAATTTTCTTCCCAGCAGCTGCTGGTTTTTTAGATTTAGTATTAGAAAAGAGTTGATAATACTCCAATGTTTTCAGTTGTTCCTAGGAAATCAAGGATTTTTCAGTTTCCTACAATTTTCTAGTGTACAATTGCAGAGCCAGGATAGATAACCCAAACTGTCCAATGAATATTGCATACCAGGACATCACACCCGGTATAAAACTGGGAATTTTTTGGCTCAGCTCAAAAAACGGTCCAACGCTTCAGTTACTTGTTCAGTTAGCTGAACTAGGAGTAGAGAAAACAGCCTTTTATTGAAGCTGTAATATCTGAGTTTCACATACATGAAAATAAAGCTGAACGTGTTTTCCTTTTTGCCCACTGGGATTATTCAGTTATAACTTTTCTGACTCAAGTAGCTATTTATAGACCTGAACATAAAAATTGAATATAGCCAAGTGTTCTCATCACTCAGGAACTAAAATACCAGAAAAAGACCATACCTCTTCTCATACTGACTTCAAATCAGATCCTGACTGATAAGAAAAAGAATGTAAACCAAAATCTCACACATTGCACCTATATGCTAGAATCCTCACTTATTTCTTCCTATCCATTGTTATAGTTAAACCAGCTGTGTCTTAATTGAAATCAAGACAAATTTCAATGTTATCAGCTGCAACAGCATTTATTGTAAGATGAGGATGGAATGTGGGACAGAATCAACAAACTTTAGAACAACTACGTGCATTGATTAGCCTGAGCCAACTATGTAAAATGCCTTAACTCCACAAAGTGACTATTTTCTGCTTGCTATAGTGTAGAACAAAGCTGATACTATCAAGTCACCAGCATATGATGGAATTTAATATGAAAAATGCTTTCTAATAGGCTCATACAGCAGACTGATAAGATGTGTTGTATTTTTCCATGGATATTTATCTACTGACATATGCAAAATGATGCAGCAGTTTACTCCAAAATGCAGATTTTTCAGATTTAATCCTTCTCTCTTGGACTTTCATGGGAACATTACCACTGACCTCAGAGTGACACAGCAAATGATATTCTAGACTATTGGAAACTGCATCAACAGCACTGTGGCATTAAATTCATTAGGTCCAGAGAGGTTATTCTCCCTCTGTACTCAGCACAGGCGAGACTGCTCCTTGAATCCTGTGTTCAGTTCTGGGCCCCTCTCCACAAGAAGGATGTTGAGGCTCTGGAGCAAGTCCAGAGAAGAGCAACAAAGCTGGTGAAGGGGCTGGAGAACAGGCCTTATGAGGAATGGCTGGGAGAGCTGGGGTTGTTTATCCTGGAGAAGAGGAGGTTGAGGGGAGACTTTATTGCTCTCTACAACTACCTGAAAGGAGGTTGTAGAGAGGAGGGAGCTGGCCTCTTCTCCCAAGTGACAGGGGACGGGACAAGAGGAAATGGCCTTAAATTCCACCAGGGTAGATTTAGGCTGGACATTAGGAAAAAGTTTTTCACAGAAAGGGTCATTGGGCACTGGAACAGGCTACCCGGGGAGGTGGTTGATTCACCTTCCCTGGAGGTGTTTAAGGCATGGTTTAGTGTTTCATAGGAATGGTTGGACTCGATGATCTGGTGGGTCTCTTCCAACCTGGTTGTTCTATGATTCTATGATTCTATGAAATGCCATCATATGATCTGGTCTTTGCCAAGCTTGTACATTTTTTAGGCTTTTTTGAGACATTTCATTTAATTGTCCAAGATATCAAAAAGAAAATGCAAACTGCAGTGCTGCAAGTTTTTCAATAATTCAGACATAGCCCAGGAGTCAACTGTAACCTTAAAGATATTTAATAATTGAGAGAAAGCACTTCAAAGATTTTTGAAAAATACTCATCTCAAGCTCAGTAATGTTACACAAGAGATGAACTTGGTTCATCGCCTTCCCACTTACCAACAAAGTACTAAGCATGTCTGCAGAGGAAGCAATAAATAAATAATGTCGTTGCTATTTTAAGTAAGCAAGGTGCATGCAAATGAAAAAGAAAGCTGAACTCTGCTTTTTTAACCCCAAGAAAGTCCCTAGTGAGCTACATGGAAAGAAAGAGATTCAGTGTTCACAATAAACCCCTTATTATTCTTTAAAAACCTCCATCAACTAAAAACTATTTCTTCATATCTAAAAAAAGGTAACACTGATAAAATGAATTGCCTCTTGCACGTTGCGGATGCCTTAATAATTTTTTGTGGGTTTTCCTTTTGGGTGTTCTAGTGTATAATGACTCCCTCCACCTTTCCTACAAACACAGCTAATAAACATTTCCTTCCAGATTGACATTAAGCATTATTTTTGTTACTGGGTGTGAATGAACATAAGTATAAGAATTGTACTCACCTATTCATGAACTTGTATCGGCGATGCAGGTAATAGATTTTTCTCCTGGAAGAACAGCAAAAATGAAGCCAGTCGAGAAGAAAACCCATCGTCAGTTACAGTATGAACTAGCAAGGAAGGAAAGGAGATTGAAGATAGAAGCCTGTAAGAGGTGGAGGAAGAGACTAAAAGAGAGATTAACAGAAACTGTCACAGGAAGCCACACAGACTCTGGTAGTGCTTGAATTGCAAGGTCATCATTTTACCATTGTCTTCTCTTTTCTGCTTTTGTCATGTGTGAAAGATGGAGACCCAAAGATGTTTCTATTTCAACAAAGTCCATAAACTGTCGCAGGAATTTTATAGGACCGGTTAAAATACAAATAAATTATCTCACATCCACTAGAGAATTGTTAAAGCTGTATTTGGTGAAATACAAGGGGGAATCACTTCGAAAAGCCAGGAAAGTGGAACCTGATGCTGCAATATACCATAACACATGCAGTACCAAGTGGAAGCAGTGCTCGATGTTGGGGTAACATCCCTTGAAACAGAATATAGGCCATACAAGCAAATGAGCACGCGCTCACCCTGCCCCCCTACCCCAACCCCCAATCTCCAATTATGCAGCTGCTCCCTTTGCCCCTCACACAGGCAAAGGGGATTTCTGTTGCCAGTGCAATAAGCTGTGTGAGAGTGCGCATAGGGAACAAGTTAGCAGGTAAGGGTGCACAAGCAGACACATGCTGACCACACTCTTGGCCTGCTTCCCACCAGCCCTGCAGAGCAGAGTGGACCCCTAACCACACTGTGTAGATTCAGAATGGGGAATCCACCTCCTGTCCCACTCTGCTGTTGGTAACTCGTGTTCTCTTCATATGTGCCTATAACATCATAGCAGTCAGGGTTTGTCCCATTGCCTTCAGCAGAGAGATCACAATTTCACAAGAGTTAAGAAAATCTGACAGCTTTTAGGTGTAAATTTGGGACTGAAGCTAGTTATTGGAAGATTTTGGTGTATTCCTGAACTGCTGCTATCTCCTCCAGAGACTTCATCATCCACTGAAAGTAATTTCCAAATCAGGGTGGTTTCTTTATGTTCTGTGGGGTTCTGTTGTGTAGTACCGAACTGTACCACTTCTGGAAAATGAAGGGTTCACACTATACATGTTCTGAATATTCATGTGTATTATATGTAACGTGGAAATGCCATTAGTGCCTTGGAAGAAAGCATGCTTGGGAGTTTTCTAGAATAAGACAGCCTGATGCTTTATAAACTATAGAAAAAGACCTGGTTAGTAATCCAGGTAAACTTTTAGAAATTAGAATTTTAATAGCATAGTATTTTGACATTATTCTTGTTATCAGTGTCCATACTGTGCGAGATTTTCAAAACAAGTTCTTGTTGGCCAGCTTCTTTTGGCCGGCTCTTCCATGAGATAATGTAATCTATCTTTCTCTACTCAGCAGGAGTAGATTGGGGTCAAAGTTAAGTGTATCTGAAGACGTCACCAACTTCTTGATTTTGCTTCAAATATTCAAATATTGAAGCAAATATTTGCTTCAATACTCTTTTGGCAGCCCTGCTTTGAAACAGCAAGGATTTTATTTACTGATGCATAGACCTTGGGCAATTCCAACCGAAAATACCAGGAGCTGTAAGAAATCAGCAACCCTTAAAACAATGAGTTAAACAAGGGCACCTGGAAATGAACAGACTAGACTAGTGGACATTTAGTAAAATGTTGGGCCTTGTTTTTAAATGATAAACAATAATACTGCTCTTACAGTGAAATTTAGGAGCCTGTCCAGCAGACATTAGTATATCACCATGATTTCCTTTTAACAATACTGTAATTCTCTCTGTGAATGTGGAAAGAATGAAGACAGTCTTGAAGCAGGTCAAGAAAACTTTAGTATTTTTTATGATTTCTATATAATCCATATGGCATCTACTTTGCTATCTGCTGAGAGAAAGTTTTCAAAAAAGGGACTTCAGGAAAGAACAAACTGCTCACAGTGACTAAATCTGAGTTCCTGTTTTATTGCTTAATTATGAGACTTTATCCTCCTGCTGGAGCAGGTTCATCTCAAGGAATGCCACAGAAGTCATAAAAGGTGCACTTTTTTGGCCCAGTTCTTTGTTTCTATGACTAGAACAATTTTTTTTAAAAAATAATCTGGATATCTTGCAATAACTTGTGATAGTGTCTTTTTTTTTCTCTTTAGCAGTAGAAGCTCAAGAAAGAACAGTTGAAAATTTGCAGTGAAAATGAAAACTAAAATACGTACAGAATAAGAATGCAATTCTGTCCTTGATTCATAACCATTTTCCTAGCAAGTTCTGAACTGCTACAGTTTGTCTCATACAAGAAGCATTTTTCATCCTTAAGTACAACAAAACAGAAGGAAGCCTACCAAGGACACCAACTTACTAGTTGTTTATTCTGGATGTGATCCTTTTCTTGCTCAGGAGTAATTCCATTAAAATCAATGGAGTTATATGTCTATAAACCCTGCTAACTGAAAGAAGAGTCAAGACCTCAGTTCATGGGTTCTGGTCAGTGGAACTCTTTATGTTGTTTTAACAATTCTGATAACCAGGGAATTAAAATTAATATTTTACACAGATAATTTCATAGCCCAACATGCAAATGATATTAAATAAATGATCAAAATAATCTGAAAGACAATGTGGAATGGATTTGGTTATCAGGAGAATTTAATATAAATTCTTTATTTTCTCTGCAGAAAAAAAGGATTTATAGACTGAATTTATCTCCTATTAGATAGTATACCTTTTAATAATATGTATTTCCATAATTACACACTATACAAGCAGTTTACAGGTGCTGAACATACCAGATACGTCCAACAGACATGCACCTTCTGTGCTGCCTTACGTACCTGGATCTTCTTGACCTCCCATTGATTTCAATGAAATGTCCATTTAAAAAACAGCAGCGCACAAGTATGCAGGGGGCTCCAGCATTGAAGGGGCTAAAGGGCCTAAGGATAGAATACCCCATGAAAACAGCTTCACTGCTACAGCTCACCTTAATTTCAAACCAGTATTGTACTGAAATTGCAGGCATTAACGAGAAACAGAAACAAATACAGTATCTAAGGTACTCCGTTTATATTTTCTAAAGACGTCTGGTATCTTACAGAAGAGCTTTCCCGTGTGCATTATTGCATTAACTTTACAGTATAGTGTGACTTTGGAGGTTGAAACAAAATACAACTACACCTACCTGAAAGGCATTCTTACATTCATTAGTTCAGCGTATTTGCCCAGGACCTCCCAAGGGGCATGCAACTTCACAAAGATGATGTCACTGTTTGTTAGAGATGACTGCAAAAGAAAAACAAAACAGCCACCAGGGCTTACTTTTTTCACATAAAAAAGAACAAGAAAGAAACCAGGTCCGTAGTCAATATCTATTTTTCTGGTCTTGTGTCACCACCCTCCAACCCCAGCCCTGATTCTTCCTCAAGCTCATGTAGTTCTATCAGTGTTTGTCAACTACTTTTCCTTCTGGTCCCTTAAAAGCCATGCTGTGACTCCCTTCTGGTCTGCATGTATGCATCCTTCACATGGAAAAGAGGACATGGAGAGGACGTTGACATGAAGCTTTGGAAAGATGGTTATGGGGAAATCTATGTCCAGAAGTTTGGTCCTGAACTTCAGCTAAAAGCAAAATGACAAGATCTCATTCTGCCAATTGACCTGGTTGTCTGCACTCACGTGAAATTGTGAAGGCACATCTAGCAATAAAGAAAAGTTTGTATGACAATGTGATTTCCTTGTTGTTGCCCCACTCTGGCAAATAATGACCTTCCAGCTATAGAGCTATAGTGTCCAGATTCCCTTTCTTAGATACATGAATTCTGAATTGTAGAACTAACCCAGCAGGAAAAATGAAATCTGATTTTCTCCACAGCATAATAAAGTTGAGGACCATGACTATGCCAACAAAGTCTCTTTGCAGTGCTATCATCTTCTTTTCTATGGGTTGTAGGTAGTGAGAGAAGAGCTTTAGGTAGCATATATGAACCAGAGTATGGTTGTTACCTGGCAGAAGACTATCTGGTAAAGAACAGAGAATATGCAGTAAAGAGAAGAAGGGGAGAAATTCTATTTGCACTGAAGAGAAGAAATAGTGCTTTAAGAGAAAGCTACAGCAGGTTGGGTTGAAGCCAATGTGACAACACAGGCAGGCACATGTTAATAATGGAACATTAATTATTCAAATGAAAATCAATTCAGTTCTCACAAAATACAATACATCTTTAGACAGTGAGATGGATCACACTAACCGGGGCAAGCACTGCAAACTGAGTTTATGGAACACCCAGCAACTAGGTAAAATGCACAGGATGTGAGAAAAAGGAAGTGTGAAATCTGAGAAGACTACACAAAGAAATTATTGGATTTAGGGATGATTTCCTAGAGGTTTTTATACTGCACTGCTTTCAGTGTTTCTCACATTAATTCTTGATCCAGATGCTGAAATTACTAAAACTCCTATAGCATATTAATAACCTTAAGGGAGCTAAACCATTATTACTCATTTGGGATGTGACAGGAATGAAAGAACCAAAAATTAAGATACACATGTAGGATATTTGTTAGCACATGAAATAATAAAGTCAAAAAGGAAACAACCCATTCACTACAGAGTTGAGATTTTTTAAAAGAAATCAAATACCTGAATCCACAAAATGCAACCAGAGAATTATTTGCACACAGGTATTATTCGTCTGCATAATGGAACAGGTGATTTTCTGGTATTAAGAAATGTAAAAAAAAAAAAAAAATCTTGCTGTTCTTCTGCTGGTGATTTTGTGAAAAATATTGCAACATAGAATGATACAACAGCAACAAAATGCCCCCAGGAGACTCACTTCAGGGACAATTATTTCAGTTGTACTGTTTCTGTTGACTTTTATGGATTCTAAATAAGGTCTCTAATGATGCTTTCCTTTATAAGGGTATTTCACAAATTGTAAGGGTATTTCACATGAGACTTTATCAGGTAGATACCATAAAAACAAGACTACAAGTTCTACTAGTCTAAGGATTCCTGCAAATTGCTCTCTTAAAGGTGAGGTTAAGCCAGCAATGGACTGCAAATTTTGTCATAAACAGCCTGAATTAGGAAAAAACAACCAAACAAAAACTATGTAAAATAAAAAACCCTGTCTCCTAAATGCATCATGCAGTAGGAAAGTATGGTTCTGCCATACTAATAAAATATGAGTAATAGAAGAAATTTTTTATAAACAGCCTCTAAATTTAGTGATGTCTTTTAAACAGGATTTTAAACCCTATTACATATAGCACCCACACTAACATGACTTGTGGAAATGCTGTTTCACAAATGAACATCAATTTCACCTAAATGTGCTTTCTTATATGTTACGTTTTCACACAGAAGCACAACCCCCTTCTAAATAGCTAGCACAATACAAATGTTTAAAGAATATTTTTGACTGAGTATCTTGTATTTTTTTTAATTGGTTTTCTCAAGAGAAGATCTAAACAAAACACATTCGATAGGTTCAGTTACTTTGAGAAGAAATAGATAATAATATTGAATTATTAATTTGGAAATCCATTTCTCTTGGGTTTTCTCATGTTAAGTGTTCATAAAGGAAAGCACAAAACAAGCCTCCAAAAAACAAGACTGGGAAGAGAACAACAATCCATATGGAGAAATAATTGAATGAAATGTTGCATTCACTTAATCTGAGGAGTAAATCAGTGATCAAAATACCTGAAAAAAAAAACCCCAACCAATTGCACCATCTTGGATACAAAATTATTTTAGAGAATGGAATATTCTGAACTCTCTTTACTAGATTAATATTAAGACACAGTATCCCTCAGCTTCCAAATGTTTCCCTGAGAGGAGAGAAACATACCTCTGTTGTAACAGAGAAACATACCTCTTTTGAGGCTGAGCTTATTGAATGGTTTGGAGAGATAAACTCAATTTTGTCTAATGGGAACATGCAAACCAAAATCAACGTAAAATTACTTGGAAATTTACATAAGACAACTATTGACACGGGCAACCTGTTAGAAAGTGATGTCTAGATGGTGAAGAAAGAAAAACAGAGGAATCAAGGTGACAGAAAATGAGAAAAAACACTTTGTGAGCACAAAAATTGAATAAATGTTTGAAATTGATCTGTGGCATCTGTGCCTGGAGAAATATCACATATGATAATTGACAGGCCACTAACATGCAAATAAATTGGTCCTTTCAAATACATTTATTGAAGAGAACTATCCATAGCAAAATAGATTTTCTTCTCATCAGTAATAGTATTTTTGCTGGTTCCCAGAGCAGTGTAAACCCAGTATGACAAGAGTCTTAGTAGAATTTGAGAATCGCACAAGATTCTAGACATGAAAATTCATGAAAATTCAAAAGTGCAAAGACAATATCCTTTGTAAAACAACTTGTTTCTTACAAGAAATTTGTTTTTAAAATTATTATTGTGATGATGAAGCACCAGCAATGCGTGTTTAGTTCAATTGAACCCTGATCTTCAAAACAGGTTTGTATAGTAGAATTTAGATTACCAGAGTCTGGGTTACAATTAGTTAATGCACAATGAGGTTCAGTGTTCAGTGCCATTAACTTACTCTTTTTCACAAGTTGTAATTTTTCCCTCCTTCTTTCCTCTCCCCAACTCCCTTCCACAGCTAGAAAAAATATTCCATAATTTCTGAAAATATTAGAATAGTCTTCGATAATCACAAGTTTCTATAGCCCATATCTCTGTATCAGAAATGTTCCCAAAATTTCTGCCTTCACTGACAAATCACTTTAGTACTATATCATTGCTACCAGTCCTAGAATATTAGCAGTATCATAGGCCCACGTATTACAGATTTGCCCTTCTGGTAAGACTATCATTCTCTTTTACTATTAAACTTATACAGATGCTGCATTTCCTAAATCAACCACAAAAATGTTTAAATAGAAAGCTCCATAATCTTCTCCAGTATCACTATAAGGAGTGGAACAGACTAAAGCAGGGGCTGTTTACATAACTCCAAACGCATAAACACTTGTTTTGGCGAGTTACAGTCATCAGCTATGCCAAGGAAACCTTTTAAAGGGCAGGTTCTTATTCTCCTTTTGAAAGTGTGGTTTCAACTGCTGTTAAATTTAAGTCCTGGCTACTAAACTCATATGTACTCCCGTAGGCCTTCCAACTCCTTTTGATGGCAAGATTTAAATATATACACATTATTGACCTTACTCTACTTGTTCTGAAGTTATCATTGTTAGCCTGAATGGAAGCAAAGTCATACCGACTTTGAATGGCTCTTGAAAACCCACGTTTTGCAGCATTTGCAAGGTGTGTTCCGGGGTCAAGGCTGGAGATCAGTATCTTTCATCAAATACTCTCTTGAACATTCTCCTTCAACAAAGGCTGTTTTGAAGTTCATTATCAGTTATATTGTCAAGCAATTTTAAGATGAAAAAGCCTATAGGACTCACCTTAAACACGTATCTCTTAAGTTTAAAGTTAAGAAAGTTGAGAAAAGAGATTCACAGCTTATAACCTTGAAGAAGGATAACATTAGAGCATCTCCAATTGAATAGTGTAATTGTTTATTTGCCTTGAGGCTACTAGGAAGGCAACTGCAAAATATCAATGCTCTGTATCATATCAGTGTATGCACATAAACAGGGAAAAGAAACCAGGATTCTAGGGGTATATGTTCCTGGTCTTTAAGGTCCCTTCCAATCCAAATGACTCTATGATTCTATGATTTAGCATTAAGGTGTCTTTCCTATCATGATTAAGAGAAAAAAACACTCTAGACTGGGGATATCCTCACCTTTTAAAGCCTTCCTCATACAAGTAAAAGGATATAAATAAGATTTTGGAACGTTTTCAGCACCCAGCGTTAAACCTTGCCTACTTTAGCAAGGATCTGCAAGGCAAGTTAAAAAGCCAGAATGCAAAGAGTTCTTGGAGTTTTGGCAAACATAGCTTATTTTTGTTAAGATCACCATGCAGAAAAACCCAGAAAAGGAGAGAAAATCAGCATCCACCCTCTAGTAGCAATTGTTGCATGATCAAGCTCTGTATGACTTCTGAAGTAGAGAGTAGTGAATAGTAATTGCTGCAGGTTCCACTGTTTTTGAGAATTACTCTGCTATGTTAACAACACAGATTGATTTGCCATGTGGAGTGAATTAAGTGGAAAAACAAACTCCAGTAAATTTTAGTTGATTAAATCATTCTTCCTCTGGAAAACCGAAGTAAATTTAAATTCACAAGGGTAATTCCATAGAACTAGAAAAGGTGCAGTAATATGCTGCCAATACTTTTCAGAAGTACATCAATATCAATGGGTAATTACTTACATAGTGTGAATATACGTCCAGTTTCAGGGAAAATATTGCATACTCGCATGCATTAACTTCCACATTCATGGATAAGAGGAACCGAGCAAGTAATAGTGCCAATACCTTTCACATATATACTTACAATCAATGTAAACATTTAGTAAAGAAGAGAAATATATTGCTCACATTTCAGTTAGGATTTTAGGAATTTAGAAATTTAGGATTTTAGAAATTTAGTATTTTCTGACTTACAAGAAACTGCAGGGCAAAAGCAGTAAGGATAAAAATAAGAGTAAAAAAAGAAAACCCTAACTCATAAATCGGAAGCTGTTAATAAAACTATTTTGATACAAAGGACACTGATATATGAAATACAGAATAACACGATATAAAGAGACACAGTCACAAGATTGTAATTTAAGATTATTTCTATAGGAAATCTCATGAGAAAATTTGATGATAGGGTAAAGATTTATTTTTCTTTGCAAACTACTTCCAGAAGTTCAGCTCCAATGGAGTTAGTAATGCAGGCAGGTGGGTGCCTATTGCCAGCATTCAAGAAATGTGTCAGCTAATCCAACTCAAAGCAGGTGTCATTGTTACAGTGCTCAATTTCTGGCAGCAGCTGACAAGATCTCAATGCTGGAACAGAGCAGAGTTAGAAACATGGGGAAATGTTTGCAGATGTACTTTCATATATCCAAAATATGATAGTAGAAGGACAACTTAAAGCACAGGGTAGGTTATTTGAGTAGAAGCAAAACACAAAGACTATCTCATTGCTCAAGTTTACTGTGAAACAA
The DNA here is from genome assembly GCA_033558105.1 of Coccyzus lansbergi. NCBI lineage: Eukaryota > Metazoa > Chordata > Aves > Cuculiformes > Coccyzidae > Coccyzus > Coccyzus lansbergi. Next base: position 417,446 of record JAUMJK010000293.1, read on the forward strand.
CAAGCTTATAGTCTGCAATAGAGAGATACAAATTCCTTTGAGATAAGAGACAACATAAGAAAGAACGTCTTACTAACTAATGTCATTTGAGTCCACAGGATGGATCTCACAGTAAAGTAACTTAGATGTACTAAACCTACAATGGAAACAGTATAATCTGACTTGGAGTTCACTTCCTTGAGAAAAGGATTACAAATACCTGCAGCATGATGATCGTAATGGACGAGCCTGATATGACTGTGAGGCAATGATAAAACATTTCTTGATAATCCTGTTAGCAAATACTCAATGAATATAATTTTGACTTATCTGGGTTATATTTCTTTTACAATATAGTTAATCATAATGGATTTCATCTGACAAGAGACAGGATGCATCTTTTAATTCCACTGGACTGGAAAATTACTAAAAACACAAGAAATCAGTTATTAGCGGATTTAAAAGTGCAGATAGCTAAAAAGCACTGGGCAGGATAATATGCTTTTAACTATGAACATATTATTTGGCATTGTCTCTTTACATGTGCGATCAGTTGTACACTGCAATTTTAGATAAAAAATTTTAATATTTTATACATTGATAATTGAGATCATCAACCTTTTTAACTGTAATATGGACCAAAAAAGTGCTCTTACATACAATATTTTACCTTTGGCATCACAGGATGTTAAAAATAACTCATATAATTGAACTACATTTTATCTGGCAGCTTCCTCTGTGATTTACCCTACGTGATAAAACCAATATTTTTCCAGTTCAGATTTGTGCCTTATGAATCATTTTTTGAAGCAGAAAATACTTACATTTAATAAACCATCTATTAAATATTCATGTTTGCTTTCAGAGGCTTATTGGGGAAACATTGCTTTGGGGAAGAAAAAGGCTATTTATTTTTTTTGTCTAACAGTTAATTTCACAAAGTTAATAATCAATAAAATGCAAAAATGTGCAGGCAGGTTTATTGTAGCTTTTGCATACAAATAGCCTAGAGGTTATTCTGCGATGCTATCATAGCATCGCAGGATAATAGAGGGTAGAAGGGATATACAGAGGTCCTTTAGTCCAAACCACTGCTCAAAGCAGGGAGAACTAGAGTGGTTTGTGAGGTTTTGAATATCTCTATGGATAGAGACCTAGCAACCTCTTTGAACACTACAGAGTCTCTGGACAGAAGGGCCACCGCTAACCTCTCACATGGATGCAGAAGCATTTGTAGCAGCTCAGATTCTGAGCACCTGCCTGTGCTCTAGAAGATGAAGGTATTTGGTTGTTAACTCCCTCTTCAGAGTTTTTTAATCAGCTCATACAGTCAAGGAAGAAAAAAAACCTTAAATCACCTAGCTCCCAAGTGTTTTCACAGTCAACACTGCCTGATTCAGTGAACTGTACTGCAGCTCCCTGTTACAGTCTTGTGCATCTCTCTATTTGACAGTGTAATAAAAATATCCATTCTAAAGAGAGGCACCAGTGAACTCAACAAGATCACAGCCGAGAAAGAGCCTATGTCAAATGGCACTGTCATGAGAGAGGCTTGAGTTCAGTTGACATATCATAATGTTCTTCAAATAAGCTACATACCCACAACATGAGGAACTACAGACAGAGATATTAGCTTTGGCTGTGGAAGGTGTGCATGCATGTGCATGTTAGCATTGCTGATTAGGTTGGGTGCCATCCCATGCTGATCTGGCTGTAACACCTGCCAAGTCACTCGGCAACATCTTGCAGGGGTGTCGCTGTGCTGTACCTGGTGTGCAGGACACACATGTGCCTCTGCTCTGCAGGAAAAGGAAAGTTACAGAAGACCACTCTGACAGCACCTTCTCAGACTTAATGCAGGTCCCCATTTTCCAAAAAAGGAAGGGCACCAAAGGCCACACAAGACCCAGTTAAATGAAGGAGAAAGATGCATGTAAATAACGTGAATCACTCATAACTATACCAGCTATAGTTCCCCATAAACTCTGATAGTTGAGGTGACTCAAATGCCTCTTTCCTCAACTCACATCTCAGTTTGCTGTGCTTTATTTATCTTACTGTCACAACTCAGTTTCTGTGCTTTATTTATCTTAGTGCTAGGGTTATTTGAACTGGAAAGACTTTGAGGAGTCATCTTCTGACAATTCATTTCACATTGTTTAACTCAGTGCTGCAGATCTTTACTGCGTGGCTCATTTGAAGGCAGAAGCAGGTGTGAGCCACTTTCCCTTTCCTCTTCCCCATTATACAAACAATTGTTATGTTCCTTTAATAAGGTGATCATAGTGAATTTCTGAGCAACTGCATTCTGTAGTCTTACTAAAAGTACTAAATTGATCTGATATATTAAAAGGATGCAAGCAACAGTTTTACAAGGAAGCTGCCTTGGAAATCTGCCAAAGCACATGGTAGAGCAGCCATCTCTCCAGATACATCAGTATCACTACACGAAAGGGAAGCACTTTCCAAAGCAAAATTTGATGGTGAGAAGAGGCTTGATTACCACTGCTTAGCTTACAATTCAGATTAATATAATTAGGTAGATTTAAGCTTTTCTAAAACCCAAAGCATGTTAGACGGTGCAAGTCTTCCCACAGAAAAAAAAAAAAAGCAAAACTACAAGAGACAGAGGTAAATCTGTCTTAATGTGTTGGCTTCAACAAGTCACAGTTTTGGGCTTATCATGCAAAGAAATATTACAGTTCAGCACAGAGAAGAAATTCCTAATAATTGATGGTCTACAGTGTTTTCCATCTCTGCTCTGCAGAACTCAAGGTAATTTGACTTCTGTATGTGACTAGATGATCTGATGTTAAAAAAATACACATCAGAAACCCACAAGTTTCTTAAACAAATATAGCACTATTAGAATGTAACTGCAGACAAGAGGAAAATTAAATATGTAATAATATCACTAAACTAAGAAAAGAGAATACTGGATCCTTTGTGCATCTCTGTACATATACCTTCATTTGCCAGACGTGCTTTAAATGAAACAAGGTCAATATAAGACAAGGGCAAACTATGATTTTGCTTCGAACTATTCTAATTTGTTGTGATAAAGCAACATCCCTACGTGGCACAATGCACTGACAAGGCAGACACCTAAACATGATTTCCACTACTGACCAATTATTGCTATGCCTAATGTGCCTATTGGCATAGGGTGCTGGATGAAAACACCTCCTGCATGACACAGAAGAGCAAAGGAGCACCAGATGGGACTCAATATTTTAATGGTTCACATAAATATGACAGAGGACACATGATGGTTTGCTCTCCTACTTCAGAGCACTTACATGAAGATTTAATGAGAGGAGTTGCAGAAAATGAGCAAGTCTTCTGCTTGAAGGCCAGCATCACTGTCACATGAAGTAACATTAGTTTTGATCTGACTGCATATGTGGCAAAGTAATGATACTAATTCTAAAATTGTTTGCTGAATCATATTTAAATTTGAAATCCCTATGACACTGTGAAACTAAAGCCAAATAACACATAGACTGGCAAAGAATACCCCTCTCCAAATTCTCTTGCACCGTGGCAACTGCTGTAATGAAGATCTTTAATGGGTAAAAAAACATTACCTTTCTTTATAGATGAAGAAATATTACTTCTTTTTAAGAAGTCTCCAGATAGCAAAATGCAGATGATCCAGCTTAGGAAAATGCAATTTTCATGTTATCTATTACAGAAACAGCTATATATATAAACTCTTCCAGAATTTCTTATTTTAGAATCATAGAACAACCAGGTTGGAAGAGACCCATCGGATCATCGAGTCCAACCATTCCTATTGAACATTAAACCATGTCCCTCAGGACCTCATCCACCAGTGCCTTAAACAGTTTTGCCCACTTTCCATAGAGGAGCTATGTCTCTCAGAGCTGCAGCAGGTAATTCACAGTCCAAAGGTGAAACAGAAGTTACCAAAGTGTTTTAAATCTGCTTAGTACTACTCATGTACTTTTATTCTGTGTAAAACTTGGGAGTAGAATTGAAATTCTCACCTATTGCACCTCTGGAACTAGTATATATAAAACAATCTGTTTCACCCTCTTATACCGGGAAATGTAAAATGTAACATGAAAATAAAAACAAGACAAAATCTTGCTTCACTTAATAATCCCAGTTTTTCTCACACTTTGTAGATGCACTACTATATACTATCAATAAGATTTCCTAGTATGTCTCATACATCAAAGGTTTTATACCTAATAATTCAATCATTTTATTGAAAGGAATTTGCTTTAAACCAAAACAGTTTGGACTCAGTGAATATTAGAAAGGATTTTTTTAAAATGGGGAAAAATTCCATTAGTGTTACATCACTAGACAATGGGAAAAAATATGTAAATTGCAGAACACTCTCTTAACCAACTGCCACTTATGGAATTCTAGCTGTTCATAGGCTGCAGCTGTAGTTCCCTTCAAGTATTTAAGATATAACACTTACCATGTCCACAAAATGTAGGGTGGAAATGTGCTTTTCATCATTTGATGCAGTTTTACAGGGTCACTGCAGTTACTTCGTCTAGACAAACCCACATACACCCTCATGTATAACCTCCTTCAAATATCAGAACAGAGAGGTCAGGTTGGATGTGGCCTTGGGCAGCTTGATCTAGTGGGACATGTCCTTGACCACTGCAGGGGGGTTGGAACCATATGAACTTCAAGGTTCCTTCCAACCCAAACTATTCTATGATTCTGTGATTCTATGGTTAGGGAAGAAATGGTATTAAAACTGTGTGGCACATACCTATCCACGTTCTTGCTACTAGATACCAAAAGCTGTACAAATGAATTGTTGTCATTACAGTTAATTCAACAGGGGAATTTCTTTCCTAAGACAGTCTCATTGGTCCACTCTCCACAATTACCATATTGCCCTTCAGATACAAAAGAAAAAACTAAAAAAATTACTGATTTCAGCAGCATAATATTTTAAAGCATCTCCCAGTCCTCTGTTGTCTGTCTTACACACACATAGAGACAACTGACAAACTGTCTCACTGATTTATTAGTTTCCTCCTCCAGAATCCCATTGCTCCATCTTGTTTGTTTGTCTCCTTCCCAATGTCACTTTTCTCTTACCAGGTTCCAGCACACAGCCACAGAAGGCAGTAAGTCCTACCCATCACTCTCTGACTGCATATGTTGTATGACAGAGGCATTTCCTGTGTCAGATTTCTGCCAATGACAACCTCTGGAGCACAACAAATTACAGGTATCTATGTTTTTTCAAACTTCAGACTAAGATAGTAAAAGGAAGTAATCTTAACCTTTGAACTGGAGGAACCTTGTATAATATAAATATGCATAATATCAAAATATAAAAAAATTCCTCAGACCACCAAGCGAAGAAATATGCGGAAATTCTTGAGGGTATTTAGGCACAAAATGGGAACAAAGTGGAAGGTTTTAGAACATTTTTGTACCTGGCAGGATCTAAGTGAAGAGCTCATCTAGCACATATGCCATCTCTCCTTTAGAACATGAAAGGTTAACAGGAAATTATAAAAATGCTAGTAAGGAAAGAGCTGTGGATAACAACTGAGCAGTCACCACCACTGTGCATAGTTGGTGAAAAGTGCAGTAACAGCAACACTGACAAGAAACCAGAACATCTAATGCTGGAAATGTCACCAATTGCCTAAAGTGATGAACTAAACTCAGAGTATAATTTTTTTTCATGTATAATGAAAAGCAAATTAAAAAAGGGGAAACAAAACCACACTCTGTGTTTGGGGAAATGGCTTCTCTTATATGACATACTAGGTCTGACAAACTATTGTAGCACAGAGAGCAGAGACAGTAAGGAGGCTAAAAGGGAAAAAAGGCAGAAAAGATGAACACACAAAAGGCCACTGTTAGGATCAAGAAGGGAAGTTAGCAGCAAAAGGAGGAGTAGACTGAAGTGCATGAAGAGGAAAAAAGAGATCAAATTAAGAGCATATAGGGCATAAATTCCCTTCATTTTAGTCCTTTATTTTGTATAGCTATTCTGCAGGTAGTAAAGTCCAACCTGACTAAGGAATATATGCATCAACTAAAGAAAGATCAGAGCAGAACAATAAAGAATGATCAAGAGTTTTGGGGAACTTGACCTAGAGAAAAAAATTGGAAGAGTCAAGGTGATTGAAAACAGAGGGGAAAATGGTAAGCATATAGCACAGTAACATATAAAAATAAGTAACAAGTAGTTGTGAATAGCAAGAGAATGAATTGCTCTCCAAGTTACTTTTGAATCAGGCAAGAAATAACAGGGTTAAATTTTAGCAAAGGAGATTTAGGTCAGATACTTTAAAAAACCCCAAGTTGAACAGTGGTGAAACATGAGTCATTTGCCTGCTTCACCAGGATTCTGGTGTTTAGGAAAAGGTTAGAAAAACAATTAGAAGTATGTTGCTGATCTGCCATTGAAGCTGTAGAGGAACCCCTAGCCTCATGACCCCCCTGCATCACCCCAGTTTCTTCTATTATGATTTGCAGGCGAAACAGTGTTTACATTATAAAAATCAAACTTCTCTTATTTGGCATAGCTCACCTTCCTTCTACCCTGGAAGTTGTGGTATTACAAGATGCAGGAAAGAAAGTATTTCATCTTGAGAGACAATACACAAGGAAAAATATACAAACACAAACCAGGCTCTAGAAGAAGAAAATGAGGCAATTCAGAGAGCAAATAATGGTGTCATGACCTTTTAAAAGCCGAAGATCTGGAAGAGGAGCACTATTCTCAACACAACTACATCTTGCATCCGTCCACTACAGGAAGCTATGAACCCCAACAGTTTTGTAAAATTCAAAGGCATTTCCAAAAAGGCATGGTAGAATCATAGAATAACTAGGTTGGAAAAGACCCATCGGATCATTGAGTCCAACCATTCCTATCAAACACTAAACCATGCCCCTGAGCACCTCGTCCACCTGTCCCTTAAACGCCTCCAGGGAAGGTGTCTCAACCACCTCCCTGGGCAGCCTGTTCCAGTGCCCAATGACCCTTTTTCATGAAATTTTTTTTCCTGATGTTCAGGCTGAACCTGCCCTGGTGGAGCTTGAGGCCATTTCTTCTTGTCCTGTCCCCTGTCACTTGGGAGAAGAACAATAAAGAGCAGGGCTGGGGACTGAGATATCATTGTTATAAATGGCATAATCCTCTAGCATTCCTTCTAGTGGGCAGTCTAGAAAAGAGATGTGTAGGTGTTTGATAGAGTATGAAGGGAAAAAACAGGGTTAAAAAGCAATCTAAAGATGCTTCACAGATCAAGTCTGTCATGGTAGCCTTGGAGCAAGAGAAGCAAGCCAGACAAGACTTTCTTAGTTCCTCCAGGGTGGCTCAAATCCTGGCTCAAGCAGAGACATCTTTAAGAGTTAGGCATGAACTGAAAGTATTGTTTGCTGTATTTTCTTTAGTTCTGCTACCTAATCTTTTGCTAAAATAAGACCTTTTTGCACATTAAACTTTTTTAGTGTTTATACAAATCTCAGGTGAATCTGATAAAACAAAGCACAGCATCTCTCAAAGGCAACAGATGCAAGTAAAGGGGGTCCACAGATTGCATCTAACGCCGGTTTGGTATTCCCAGGAATTGGGATATGGGTTGTAAAGACAAGATGGGGAGGCTGGCAATATCTAGTGTGGAATAAAAGGAGAAACTCTATGTTATGCTCCTATATTGATCTTCCTATACTAATCTCTGTTAAGAGGGCAGTGACAAAGACATGATTCCTGACTCTGGGAAAAGTAAAACTATCATCTCCCTCCCCGTATTTTGCTTTTTTGCTTTCACCATACTGAAATCAATAAAGAAATAAAGAGCTGTTTGGTAAAAATACAAGATGATTCAGGCAACAATGGTATTTATAGTATAAGTTTCTCCAAACCCAACTGATTTCCTTCAGAGATAATTTTAGGATATTTTGAGCAATATTTTTATGAAGTACTTAGTGTGGAATATTTTATTATTTGATTTAAAATGAATTTCTGAGACCTTCTGGCCCCATAGTCTTCATGATTAAAATTAAGCAGTTCAGAGCATTAAAAATATGCCTTCCCTTTGTTAAAGATATGTACTTAGCTCAGAATGGTTCAGTTTACAATGTTAGTTACTCAAGAGTATCACCATGAAACAGATCAGTGCATTTGCATATTGGTAATAGCTTGTTGACAGTGCTCCATGCCTTTATGAATAGAGTTAGGGACAATGTCTGTCAGGCACTGAGAGAGATGCACATGCACTTTTTAGAAAATACAGATTCTAGGTGTTCAAGAAAACTCAAAATATATACATGTTTCCACCACAGTTTTTTAGGGTCTGACTGTGATAATATCCAAGCATAGGAGAAACAATGTAAGTGCAAATAATCCATTCACTTCCATGTAGATCCTGATGAGATCTGTACCAGCTTGTGGGCCTTGCACTGTGTCCCAGGCTATCAATCTAATTTTACTTTCCTGTAGTCACAGGAAGCAAAATGTCTGTGTAGTGAATCTGACCATAAAGGCTGCTGTCAGCTTATTTCTGCATTGGGAATCTAGTAAGGAGTTTAGGAAATGAGGTTTTCTTTTACGTTACACAATATCTGATGGAAAACATCCTTGATGCCTCAGAAGAACAGAACAGAATGAAGAACAGAATCAGTCAACAAAAAGTTCTGTTAGGTAGGCACAGTTAGTCCTGTGTGAACATTTCACTGATCAGAAATGGATTTTTTTCAAATCAAACTGAATAAATTACACGAAAATGAAGCAAACTGAACAAGATTTCAAAAAACATTGTAGGTAAACAAATGAAAAATTCCTATTTGTTTTTAGTTAAAATATTTGTTTTTAGTTAAAATATTGTCTGTACAAACCAGCATGTTTTGGTTTATTACTGGATCATATAATCACTTCTAAACATTTTACCTTTTTTTTCTGTTTTCTTTTTGGCAAGTTAAGCCTTTCTTATCAACTAGCATGACATTTCAATATCAAGCATTTAATTCTGAATCCATTTAAAAGAAGTGTTTTGACATTTTTGGAAATGCTTTTCTCTTTCTGTTTTCTGAGTTTATTCTAGATTAATGACTACTAATTCCTTGCCTTTTATTTTTCCTGCCTTTCATTAAGTTGCTTTCCATGAATAAAAAGTATTTGTTTCGAGGGGAATTATACATTTAGAAGTGGTATTTTCTTACTTACCTGCCATGACTTAATGTAGGTTTGCCTCCACATCTTGATACTAGCTTCCTCTTACTGCTTTCTGATCATCATCTTTCTCCCCCTCTCTCCCAAAACTCCAGTGCACCCACTTTCCCCATGTAATTTTTATGCTGTGCTTTTTGCCTGGAATAATGCATTAGTAAAATGCCTGAATTAATTTCCTTTTACAACATAGACAGCAAACAGGCCAAGACGGACATGTAAATAGACATGGCAAGCTCTCATCAGTTCATAGTCAAAACAGCAAAGAACAGATGAAGTCTAATAATGGAAAATCTGCAGAAGCATTAATTTATTCCATAACCTGGCGTTTTTAGAGTTGATCTTTACAATTGTTACACAATTCTGTTTGCTTTACACTACACCAGTACTGTGGCTGATCCACAGGTCCACCTACGTGAGTCTGTAGATACCACTTGGACTAATCCACTTATCTTCAGTAGTTTACAGACACAGTGTGCACCATATATCTGACCCAGTTTCCCCTGCTGGACACTGACAGGCTGCTATGTTTGTATCAAAACACTGGTATTATCACGGCTTTAAGTCCACTCACCCTGAGAAGCTGCCTGAAGGCTTACTTCAAAGGAGAAGACATCACAGGTGTGATTCAGGGCTACTATGTTTAGATGTATGCAATGAAGAGGAACAGGTACCTTCAGGGTACAATTCTTTTGTTCTGTTTTCCTCAGATTGAGATTACCTGTTGCCCAGAAGGGCCTGTTTCTCCCCAGTCAGGTATCCGCATTGCAAAACGCTGCAGTCAATAAGATGGTCCTTTTCCCTCCTGGTGTTCTGCAGTACAGCTGCCTTACTTTCCTTGGATTCCTGTTACTTCCCTCACCAGCCACCCCAGCTTATGCAGTAGCACAGACACACTACTTCCTACAGGTACAGCTTCAGGGGTGGCTCTAGTTCACTGTGTATCTGTCCGGAATACATCACAGTGACAGCAAGCGAGTCCAGAGAAGAGCAACAAAGTTGGTGAAGGGGCTGGAGAACAGGCCTTATGAGAAATGGCTGAGAGATCTGGGGTTGTTTAGCCTAGAGAAGGCTGAGAGGAAACCTCATTGCTCTCTACAGCTATCTGAAAGGAGGTTGTAGAGAGGAGGGAGTTGGCCTCTTCTCCTAAGTGACAGGGGACAGGACAAGAGGAAATGGCCTCAAGCTCCACCAGGGCAAATTTAGGCTGGACATTAGGAAAAAAAATTCACAGAAAGTGTCATTTGGCACTGGAACAGGCTGCCCAGGAAGGTGGTTGTCTATACTCAAAATTATCTTATAAGCCTGCATTATAAAAAGAGACAGAAGTAGTGATGCACGTAAATGTGTCTGAATAGCTTTCTCCTAAACGGGTACGATATTTTTATAGCTTCTCTTTTAAAGAAATAAAAAATTACATTATAGAACTTTACTTATTGATGTTTGGTAATTGAGTAAATCAGATTTGCACAATTAGTGGAAACATGAGAACATTGTAAGTATCTCATTTAAATGGCCATTTTAAAAGGAATTACCTGAATAAAAGAGGTTTTAGCAGATTGATTAAAAAGGCTTAATACAATTTTCCTCACTCAAAAAAGAAAAGAAGTTAAGAGAAAAATGTTAAAAGTGGGGAAAGAAATATTAATTGGAATTTAGGAACTACCAGTCAAGCAAATAAACTTGCTGATACTCTTCTTCAAGAAACAATTTCTACTTCTGAAGCTAATCCAATTAAACTAAAATTGTGAAAAGAATACACTAAAATTAGATGGATTTGTTGTAACAGCTTATTATGGGAGATAATTTTCCAACCAATTTCATTTAAAAGCCTGTCTATACCTAATTTCAGATTCTTAAAGTCTACAGAAGGAAATTGTGCAAACTCCATGTCAGTAATGTTATTATAGATACAGAAAGATACAGGAAAACTATATAATTCTACTTCTTACGCAAAGAAGTATGTGAATGTGAAAATCCCTGAATATGCTGCCATTATTACTAACCTACAATGGCAGATTTTCAAAACATGACATTTATAAACTAATCTGAAAGGAGAAGGTCAAGTAAATACATTGGAAATGAAGAGGAAATGTCTCCAAATGTACCAGTCATTAAAAATAACAAGAGAAAGCATAAAGTCATGGTTTCCAGATATACATGTGTCCATTTTGTTCTTCAATCTGCATTTTCACCTTGGAGGATTTTCCTTTGTGGAAATTTTTGAATATTAAAAAGGTATAAGAGACAGTTGTTAAAAAAAAGGAGGTACAAAGTTCTAACACAAGTGTTTGATGACAGAGACTTCAGAAAAGGGAGTAAAATCTTATTTGTTATAAATGGAAAAGTCTATTTAAGTCTATTAACAGAAAAAACCCAAGCTGTATCTAAGAAAAGTAGTAAGAACAAAACCATGAAGACCTCAAATATGAAAGAAATAGGTCCTTACACTGTTTCACTTAAAAGGTACTTCTAGAGATTCTTTTGAAACCTTTCATATGAGAATTCAAAAAATATGTGCACACAGAAGAGCATTCTGTAAACAAGATAGGATTTTAAATAGGGAGATATAACTAATCAGCTGTCAGAGGTATTGGTCAGGGTAGCTATCTCAGGAATATTTTTCCTTCAGGTCAGGCTTCATTAAACTCCATTTACAACATTACTTCATTACCACTCAAACAGTAAGAAAACAAATACATAAATATGCAGCGGCTAACGCTGAATTTAATTTGGGCCCAGAGAACCATAAACTGAAATGTCTTTTTCAATAAAGTCTGAGCACTGAGATAATTTGACTAGCTCTATTTGTGAGGCTCTTACCACAATTAAAATACAGTTAGTCCAAGGGCACACAGCACCAGTGCTCCATGACTGATGTTAACCTGGTATAACTAGGAAAGTAGTAGGGCAATATAAAACCCTCCTATGCCAAGAGTGGGTGACAAAGAGAACTACTCTTTCCAGGCTCATGCTTCCCTCCTGGGACTACTTCCAAGGAGGACAGCCCCACACCGCTTGATGCTGCAGGGAAAGACACAATTGCCCCGTAAACCAAGAAAGCATGTGACCACTTGAACGTGTTACTGTTTGTTCAGAAGTGTAATACCGTAAATACAACACCATCTTTTCAAAACAACGGCACCAAAAATCATTAACGCAAAAGAAGAATGTAAAGTGTTCTGCCGGCATTTCTATGTACTCTGCCTTTCTGCTTGCCACAGACAGCTCTAGATTTCTGCTCATTACGCCAGATCAGGGAGCACTGCAGCAATCCAGTCATGTCACCTCTGGGCAATGAATACTCTCACTGTGCATTAAGTGATTGAATTATACTTGTTCCTGATGCCACTGACAGGCAAACAACATCTCAAAAATAATTGCATTTTAAGACCAATTATTGTAAAGGGAAAGGTGACTTTTGACATATAAAGGACATCTTGTGTGTCATCTTCATCATTATTTTTTAATCTATTGCCTCCTCTTTTTTCCCCATGAGCCTGGTGTCCTTCCGAATGTTTTTGGCATTCTGATCCATGAAGACTCATGACAGGAAGCTCTTTAACAAAAAAATCCTGTGCAACATTGCTGAAGGAAAAGAAATGTCTCAGAGACCTTTCAATACCTTTTCAGTTATCTACATGTTTTCTTTATTACCACCATACTCAATAAAAAAATCCATATTTGTTTCAAATGCACATCATTTTTTTCAGCAACAATTTCTTAGTCTACTAGCTTTACAAAGTCCTGTTAAAGGCTGGAATTTGTAAATTTGGGAACACATAAATTTCTGGGCTCCCTCAGACAATCATGAAAGTTACTTTGAAAATCTGCACACTGAAATTTGAGTTCAGACTATAGCCATCCACAATTCCATGTACCTCCTTGAATTTCTCTTCTAAATTGCCACTATGCTGTACAGTGGACATAGTATCTGACATCTAAAACATTTTGCCTCAGAAGCCGAGGTAGGTGGAAACTCCTACACTGTTTAGCAACAATGCTTTTTGATACAGAGTACTACCTTTAAAAGGACGTTGCTCTGTTTGTTCCTCTACATTTTTCTGTAAAACACTGGCGAAAAAAACTCCACTTTCTATTTGCATGAAATAATGAGCTAACAATAAATCTTTGGAAGACTAGTCTATTTTTAATTTGCTCTGGCTGAGTTTGGATGAAATGAACAGCCCAATGTTTTAAATTAAATAGCTGGAAGCACTTTAGCACTTTCACTTGTAATGCATGCAGTGGGCTTGCATTTCAGTCTGGTTCCCTTTTTGCAGGCATAGTTTATGTCACTTAGTTGTCTCCACCTGTGATTTGTGGATGGAAGCAGACACAGTGCTTAAACATTAGATAACAAAGTGCACCTGCTAATAAAAGGATATTATGCTGTTTGCGAAACTACAGCTCCTGCAGGCTGCATGATTTGTACTGTAAGTTAACTATAGGTATTTACATATTGAATAATGGGATGAGAAAAGTAAGGCACTGAAACAACTTACTAAACCTGAAAGCTATTGAGTGCTTGAAATCAGCTAGAGTAGTCCATTAACATAGAACTACATGCGATCTTCTCCAAAGACAAAGAAGGTCTAGTTTTGTCCAAACACCGGTTATTCAAACAGGGAGAAATGCTTGCCACTGTTACTCATATCCTACTATTTTACTTATTGCAGCTTTAGCATGAAAGCGAAATTCTTTCCCTAATGTCAAGGGACAGGAACATCTACATAATATTTTTCATTACCTTGAGACAGACATTGGCTACCCTTGTTTTCTCTGTGTGTATCCATTATTGTGTACATGTATGTGTGTTTAAACATGTTCATGGGTAAGTGTGTGATGACTGGAGTTACTGACAGTAACTATCACTCCACAAGTATTTAAAATTAAAAAGAACAGGAAAGAATTGGATTTCTTCTTGAAAATGTCCTTGAGTGTGGTTTAAAAATAAATCATCAAGGAAAGACAGGATGTGTAAATTGGATAAAAAATGATGTATTTTAAAATGCAGTAAAGATCCCTCAGCTAGCATAAACTGTCATTGTGTTGTTGACTTAAATAATAGGGTGACAGCAATCTACCCCACTGCAAATAGAGTCACAATGAGTCACCCTCTTCACAATGAGGGTGGTGAGACATTAGAACAGGTTGCCCAGGGAAGCTGTGGATGCCTAATCCCTGGAAGCGTTCAAGGCCAGGTTGCCTTGGGCAGCCTGATCTAGTGGGATGTGTCCCTGCCTATGACAGGGGGCTTGAAATGGGATGATCTTTAACGTCCCTTCCAACACAAATAATTCTATGATTATTACAGGACACAATAGGAAGATACGAACTGTATTGGAATTTAGAGAATCATTAAGTCAGCAACCCCTAATTTTAAGGAGCTGTGTAGTTTGTCCTAAAGGGGAGCCTGTTAGCCATAGGTGACAACCTCCATGTGGCCCAACCTACCATTTCTTGACCTGTTCAGTGTCTTTATCAATGACCTGGATGAAGGCATCAAGTGCACCCTTAGCAAATTTGCGGATGACACTAAGCTGGGTGGAAGTGTCGATCTGCTGGAGGGTAGGGAGACTCTGCAAATGGATCTGAAAAGGTTGGATCACTGGGTAGAGTCTGATGACATAAGGTTTAACAAGGCTAAATGCCAGGTCCTGCACTTGGGGCACAACAACCCTATGCAGTGCTACAGACTGGGAGAAGTATGGTCAGACTCGATGATCCGGTGGGTCTCTTCCAACCTGGTTATTCTATGATTCTATGTAGTATGGGCAATCATCACATGCACAGTTTTCCTGGTGCTTTCTATACTGCACATGGATATTTTCCCCTGTGTAAAAAAAGTTTTGAGAGCAGTAGATGCAACTTTGGTAATGGGAAGATTTCCCAGGTCACCCTTTTTTAGCTACACCACCGAGTAAACTCAACACGACAAGGAAGAGATAAGAACAGCAATGGAAAATAGCAGTCAGGAAAAGAGATTCCTCAGCTGACCTGCAGTCTGCTCCTTGCTACCGCACAAACTCTTCTGGCAAGGTGCAAAAGTTATTGGGCCATAGGCTGAACATTCTGTTATAAACTGTATGTCCAGTTGGTTAAATTAACAGTTACAGCAGCAATAAATTATAGGCTAATTATTGTTCTTTCAGTAACTGAATAAACTGAAACTGCACTCAGATTTTATTGTGTACTGCTTCTCAGAGAACCAACTTATGTAAGTTAAGTTTATAAAATACCTTTCCTCACTCATATCTGCTAACGCCACTTGGGGTCTGGAAGTCAGCTTAATTCTTTTCTTCCCTTGAATCACAATCAGCAATAACATTTATGTAACAGGACTCTCATGAACAATTGTAGCAATGACGCACAAGCCAGAAGAAAGCAGATCAGTCTCACATAACCGTTTTGGCTCTGCTATATTAACAACAACAACTATAAAAAGTAGTAGAAGTCATTTTTGCCACAAAGATGATAATATTTGACTACTCTCAGAAGCAATAGCTGTTGATCATAATATCTCTTTCATATCATCACTTCTGAGCACAACTCTATTTGAAGTTTCAGTCTTTGAAGTTCTGTTATTTTCATCTTTATCCTTTATTTCTAACTTTTACCTCACTTTGACTTGGTCATAAGTCTATTTTGGTTTTACACTCAGGTATGAGCCAAAAGCCACAGTGATACTATATTGTGTACTCTTTCTGTCATCTGTAATTTCTCTCAACATTCATCATTTTAAACCAGGCTTCAAGATGCTGCTAAATAGAAGTATCTTACTGAAACAGATATTTTTAGCCTCTAAAGTTCTGTCCTGTTAATGCAAAGTTACAGTTACATTCACAGAAACTGCTTTGTAGAACTCCTACAACCTGGCCATCTACATCTGCTTGCAGACATGAAAAGTAATGAAATAATAGTATCCTGTAAATATATTTCATCATCTACTGAAAAAGACCTCAAAACATAACTTTCAAACTCAGATTAACATAGCTTTCAGGCTCAGATTATACCTGTTGGTAGATCCTTGTTCATACAACAAAAGTGAACCTTATATTGTGCTTTTCTTCCCTGTTTTCTCCAGGGAACACCTATTGTATATTTCTGCTACCTACTGTACCCATTAGCTGCATGTCAGCATCCAGATGTTGCCCCTGAAATGTCAGCTGCTACTTGAGGCAGGGAGTGAATGCAATTAGAGACGTCCTGGTGACATTTTGACACTTACGGTGGTGATGTTTAAATTTTTAATCAGGCATGTAACACAAAAACCACACAATTTGGATTGTTCTTGAAAAGTGGACCAATACATTACATTAACATCTTTTGTTTTCATTTGAGAGACACAAAAATCAATGTGTGGGCAGAAACCCAAATGGGTTGACTGCTTTTTGTAAAGTATCTGAAATTAGTTCCTGGAGCATCCATTCACTGTGAGAAGACCTGCATGTTAAAGCAGTAAGGAGCCCAGAAGCTGGTAGAACTTCCATGGGAAAGTGGTGTGATGTAGCTGAAGAATAAGAGTGTGAATACATTGGGGAATATCTACAAAACATTATTACCTCTTTCTAGCATCAGAAACATGTACCTGTTCAGATCTTTCTCAGCTATGTGATCTTGATGTTGGGCCTGAATTTATCTCAACATTTGTGTATTAATTTCAGATTCACTTTCTCGTTTCACACTGTTAGCTAAACATTTTTCTCTCTGCACCCACTGTGTATTGGGTATGTTTTCTTTTTTTTTGTGCTAAACTTGTCAGAGAGTCACTGCAGTCTGTTATCCTCTTACTGCAATGTTACTGAGAAATACAGTTTTGAAAGATAACAAAAAAATCTTTCTATAAATATATAATTAATAAAAGGAGGACTAGGGAGACAGTCCCTATTGGACGCAGAAGGAACAACAGTGACAGGCAATGAGGAAAAGGCTGAGGTACTTAATGCCTTCTTTGCCTGAGTCTTTAATTGTAAAGAAAGTTGTTCCCGCTGTGTATAAACCCCGGAACTAGAGGAGCAATACAAGGCTCCCATGGCCCAAGAGGAGGTGGTCAGAGCCTTGCTTGCCCAACTAGACACCCACAAGTCTTTGGGCCAGACGGGATTCACCCTAGGGTATTGAGGGAGCTGGCGGATATGCTGGCCAAATCTCTTTCCATCATCTTCCAACAGTCCTGGAAGACTGGGGAAGTTCCACTGGACTAGAGGCTGGCTGATGTTGTGCCCATCTACAAGAAGGGTTGCAGGGAGGATCCAGGGAACTACAGGCCTGTCAGTCTGACCTCAGTGCCAGGGAAAGTAATGGAACAGGTGATCTTAAGTGCTATCATGAAGCACATGCAAGAGAACGGGGTGATCAGGACCAGTCAACATGGGTTCACAAGAGGCAGGTCTTGCCAAACTAACCTGATCGCCTTCTGTGACAAAGTGACTCGACTGTTGGATGAGGGAAAGGCTGCGGATGTGGTCCTGCACTTGGGGCACAACAACCCTATGCAGAGCTACAGACTGGGAGAAGTCTGTCTAGAAAGCTGCCTGGAGTAGAGGGACCTGAGGGTGTTGGTTGACAGCCGACTGAACATGAGCCAGCAGTGTGCCCAGGTGGCCAAAAAGGCCAATGGCATCCTGGCTTGTATCAGAAATGGTGTGACCAGCAGGTCCAGGGAGGTCTATTCTCCCTCTGTACTCAGCACTGGTGAGACCACACCTTGAATCCTGTGTTGAGTTCTGGGCCCCTCACCACAAGAAGGATGTTGAGGCTCTGGAGTGAGTCCAGAGAAGAGCAACCAAGCTGGTGAAGGGGCTGGAGAACATGCCCTATGAGAAGCGGCTGAGAGAGCTGGGGTTGTTTAGTCTAGAGAAGAGGAGGTTGAAAGAAGACCTCATTACTCTCTACAACTACCTGAAAGGAGGTTGTGGAGAGGAGGAAGCTGGCCTCTTGTCCCAAGTGACAGGGGACAGGACAAGAGGAAATGGCCTCAAGCTCTGCCAGGAGAGGTTTAGGCTGGACATTAGGAAAAACTTTTTCACAGAAAGGGTCATTGGGCACTGGAACAGGCTGCCCAGGGAGGTGGTTGATTCACCTTCCCTGGAAGTGTTTAAGGTATGAGCGGACAAGATACTAAGGGGCATGGTTTGGTGTTTCATAGGAATGGTTGGACTTGATGATCCAGTGGGTCTTTTTCAATCTTGTGATTCTGCGATTCTGTGGAACTGCAGTACGAATAGCTCTGTAAGCTTTCCTTTCAACAGTGATTTCACATTAAAAACATAGGACTAACATGGTCATAAGTCAATATATGGACATTCTGTAGTCAAAGGAGAATGAACCAAATCCTACAAAAAATTCATGGAAGGTTAAAAGTTGGTTTTTAGTCCAGCTTGTTACAGTCTGTTCCCTCTGTATAAATTCTGCAGCCAAAGCCGGAGACAAGTCTCTCTACTCATTTAGGAGCAAACTTTTCCCAGTAGAAGCAATGTAACTATATGAACAATTGGAAAAGAGACTTGCTTTTAAAATATTCCAGAATTAAAACTCATAACATTGCATAGTCTCATGAAAAGGAGAAGTAAAAATACTGAGAAATAATTTCAGCTTTAACTGATCTCACCACTTAGTATAAAAATAAGTGTTGTGTAGCACAGCAGTTATGTTGTGGAGAGAGAGAGAGGGAGTATACCAATACTGTACTTATTTCCTTCAGGATTATAATTCAATTTGAAAACTAAAGTTATCATAAAATATACATGTTAGGTTTTGATCTTAGGTCAGAGTCATATGTTAAAAAAAAGATTTCTACCCTAGAATTCAAAAGCAGCCTGAGTCATGTAGCACAACCTCATTTTTGTCATTCTCCATTTAGAAAATGTACAACTACTTACGCTAGCAAGAAGTCATACCCAGGTCAAATGAGATTAATAAGAAATAAATCTGCATGGCTGTAGCATAACAAAAACTGAAATGAATATCCAAATGGGCAGATCATTCATGCAGCCAAGGCAGAAAAGTGCAAGTAAATGGGCTTTAAAGCTACAAGAAAACTATACAGTTTTAAATCATCAATTCAAAGAAGTTTTCTGTGCAGAATGTTGCAATAAGTTTCATAATACTTAAAATATAAATTGAATGTAGAGGTTTCAATGCTGACCATAGTACAGTAATAAATCTGCAGAAATCACAAAGAATATATTTATCTGAAACCATTTGACAGATGTATAAATACGGAGGATTTATCCCACTATCACTTTTTACACTGCTAAGACTTCAAATAAATTTTCTGTATCTCTCCTGATCAAAGCAAGGCAGAATTCCAGGATGTGAAGCTAAACAGCTGGAGAAACTCTTGTGTTCTTGGATTTTGGGTTTCAATTCCTACAGATATTGGTATATTTACAGGCAGCAAGTAGGAACTGCACAATGGCTGTCATTGAAAACATCTGTCAATCACTGCAGCACGGAAGATGCTGACTTCCAAGTTATTTGAAGAGAAAGTTTATGGCAACTGGTTCTTGCAAACTGTGATATGCTCTTACACACTTCTATTCACCAGAACCTGCATTCATTCTAAATCTTCTAAAGAAAAGAAACCATTTAATTATTCTGGAGAGAAACAAGTTTCATTTTTTCCTCACCAATGTATTTGAAGGAAGTGTGCATTCATACAGAGGTACACATACAGAAGTATAGGCAGAAAATCTATACATGTACAAGAAATTAAGTGAAAGAAAGGGAGAGAATGTGCAGCACCTACTCAAATGACTAAGCCTGGGACACAAAAATTCCTCTACTGTTTCCATCACTAGCAGCAGGACAATGCAAGAGTAATAAATATGAGTTGAATTAAGTACAAATAAAGACCACTATTTAGTCTATGTATTCTTCTCCGAAGTGAAATTAACCCTGTTTAAGCACACTTAGAAAAATGTAGGAACGAACATATCCTAGACATTAAAAAAACAAG
Organism: Coccyzus lansbergi; assembly: GCA_033558105.1. Taxonomy (NCBI): domain Eukaryota; kingdom Metazoa; phylum Chordata; class Aves; order Cuculiformes; family Coccyzidae; genus Coccyzus; species Coccyzus lansbergi. The sequence continues at coordinate 437,581 of JAUMJK010000293.1, forward strand.
AAAAGAGAAAAAAGATGTTCTCTTTAAGTCTTGCTTTTGCTTCCTATCAATAAATTTTTGGGTAATTTAATGTTTACATTTTACATTTTCTTGTCCAGAAAGGATTTACTGGTTTAGAACATTGTGTTGGATATAACACTGATATAAATGATTCGTGTGTACTGTCCAATTATTTCAATGTTCAGGATTAAGAGAGAAGCGGAGATACTAGGCTGGTTTCAAACTGCCAAAATACCACCCAAATCTCTCTGCTAGATGGCAGTGGTCAAGTTAAGTCTCTGAAAAGAGTACGAAGAGCCTCAGCAAAGGGTGGGGTAGATACCTAAAAGGAAATAAGTGCAGAAATGTGGATTGCGTTGAGTAGAATTTAGGCCATCCAAACTCAGCACTTATTTTCTCTGTTGCATAGCACAGGGGATGAAATTCTGTGGCCTACTTGTGCATGAGGTTGAAAAAGATGACGCTAATAGCCTGCTTTGGTTTTCAATTCTTGTGTCTCGTTTTCCTTTAGGCTATGCTTTCCCACTGCTCTGGCAATAAATAGTCTATATTTAGGCAAGCTTAAGAGCATTTTTCACTGCTACGACAGAGTAAAGGGGTTTCAGAGTAAACAAAATTCATACCCCCAGATTCTACATGACCTTAAATGAGGAAAGTTTTTTCCAAGAAAGCTCTCTTACCTCTTTTTCCATTTGAAGACCTTCTGCTCTGATATTTCTCTCAAATACTTCCCTCTTTTCTGCCTGTGGATTAGATTTTCTGTACACCAGGATGTAGTCAATCCGACATTTTCCATCTCTAAAATACAGTCCATTTGCTTTATTCTTATCAGGTACTTCCTGTAAAGAGAAAGTAAAACATTTCAGTAACGCTCATTTGCCTTAGAAATCACTCCATTGGTGTTTGCATCAGTAGTTTTCACTAGTACCTCACAGGAAAGATAAGGAATCAGAATAAGCTGTTTAAGTTTTTAGATGATTTACACACAGTGCCTCTGAGATTGCCTGAAAGAATTACAGATTTTCTCATTTCAAAACCAGGTGGTTTTCTTAGGCAGGTGTTTGGTCATTTAGGTATGGGATAGGACTAAATAGACAACGCAAACCAACCTTCCTCCCCTACCACCCTGCATAAAATTAGGAATAAGTTCTTACATGTAAATCAGAGAACAGCATTACTGAAGTGTAAATTGAAAATGAAGAACTTAGTATCATAGATTGTGTTTGTAAAGGTGAGAAGAATGAATAGCATGAGCATTTACTGTGGAGAGAAACACAAAGACGCGGTAGCACAATTCTCATTGCTTTGGGATGATTCCAGTACTTCTTATCTCACAGGACACGGAAAATGATATGGAAGTCCTGTTACCTAATTCACAATATCTCATCAAAATAATTATAGAATAGTCTTTGATTAAGCAACGGCTGAGGAAATCCGCTAGATTTATTTGAAAATATTTCCTGGTATTTGGTATAGCAATACATAAATACAATAAAAAGCACTTCTTGGCCACTTCCTGCAAAGAACACGCCTGTTTGAATGTTTACTCTGACAGAAAGAAACAAACAACTTGATTTCACTGTTAATAAGGGGTCAAGCATGTCCCTCTCCTGAGGGGAGAGAAGATGAAACTTCTGGTCTTTTTCCAGAAATTCATGAGATGAAACTCTCTACGGATCCTCCTCACAATTTAATGACATCCCCACACAATAAAAAATCCTGTCCAGGGGTTAAGATTTCACTTTCAAGTAAGTTGAAATTGTGTGGTGGTTTGTGAACTGGAGTGTTTCCTACAGAAAATGTACATGGTGAACGACATACGGAAAGAATCAGCACTCCCTAGAAGTAGTATATGGGCAGGGGCCTTCAGGGACCTCGAGATCAGTCCAGCTCCAAGCTGAAGAGAAGGTTTAGTCAATTCCTCTCTGTTTTCCAGAATCTGCTCAACCATTCCTGCAAAAATTAGCTGTGCTCTATAATATATGATGGTATCTCTGAAATAATGATTATTTTCCTTTTCACATTTGGGAAAGTAGAGAATATTCAAAATACAGGAAGCATGAGAACTGCTTCTGAGTTTAATTCACAAAAAGTGAACACAGTAATAGGACAAATAAGTTGTACAGAAAAAACCCCCAGAATATTTCCATTCAAAGACTTTAGTGTAAGTTATCTTTCTGATTCTCTGCAGCCTTTTTGATTAAATGGGAAAAAACAGTGAAACTATCCCAAATGTGCCCACCCCTTGGTACATCCAGGTTACTGCAGAAAGAAAGGGAAATTTTTCTAAGATTCTTTTATTACAGTCCTTGATTCCTGACACAGCTTAATGCAGAGCTGATATAGGGGAACTGTTCTTAGAGTTGAAACAGAAAGAAAGAAACAAACATACAAAATTAAGCCCTAAGGAAATAACAGTAACAAACCACTTACATCTATATTGCATATTGTGCTGACAAATGGTATTATCAGGATACCAGAAGTATATTTCACAGAGCATTAAATATGAAAACAGTTCAGGAAGCAGAGTTTTTTTTTTTCTATAAAATATCTACATTATGAAGACACAAAAACCCCCAAATGATATTGAAAGTTTTTTAATTAAAAGAAGGGTACAGGTTCGAGATTTAGAGGCAGTGGGTACACTTGGTGGCCCTGCTCTGATTCCTAAGCCTCTTGTTGGGCCATTCTACCTTTTTTGTAGGTCCCAGAGTCACTATCTCTATTTTGGCAAGTAAAGAAGTGCAGAACAAAACATTCCATGCTGAGGACCTGCTGTCCATGCTATGTAGGCCTGAGGGTTTCCTTTGGGCCCATTCTATTCTGGTCCAGGAGGCTCACTGGAGTACATCTCACATTTTAATTGCATTCAGAAGGAATCCAGATTTAAAATCCAACACAGTTCTGGAATGCAAACAAAGCACTGAAAGAGGCAATTAAGAGATTCACTTCAAAGGTACACTCCTGATCTGAACTAAAATGTTAGCACAGACCTGTCCAGAGTGTATCAAAAGGAAAGTGTTCTCCTCTGCATGCAGTACTGACTGCACTAGAAAAATAGATTTGCCCTTTACACTCCCTATATTTCATCTTTCTTTGAAGAAAATTGGTTTGCCTTACACTTACTCATCAGTGCATATAGCACCTTATGATGAAGAGTACCCGTGAGATTTAGTTGTTGACTTGTAGGACTTTTCACCCCATAAATATAGCTTCCAGAGACAAATAATTTTCTCTTGGACTTGTGAAACAGTCCCAATGACAGTACCATTGTTCTTCGCTCAGGAAAGCAGCTTGGACACCTTCATTTGGAGGTCCTTTCAATTTTAGGAATACAGTATATCAAATCCAGACTGATGAACTCTACTAGACTCATACAGCCTCTGAGTAGGAATACCTTTCTCCTGCCCTCTGTTATAGCCTGTAAGGCAGCTTTATGGAGTAAGCCTGGACTTATGAGAACTCTAAGAATCTAACTTGCTATGAAGACAGTCGGGATGGGCCTGTAGTATCAGAAAATAACAACTGCAGGGCTTTTGCATTGTCCACAGTATTGGAGGTTTACACTATTCTAGACAGATAATTTTCTCGTACCAAGGGCTTCACTGTTCCTTCTCCAGACATTGCATCTCCTTTGCCTATGTTATGCTTTCAAAACTCAATTTTCCTAAACTGATTTAAAAAATATATCTGGAATCAAGTTTGTGGTGGGAAAGTATGGACCATGTGTATCAGGTGTCCATTCCTTCTACTGAAAAAGGCTGCTGGAAGAATGAGGAAGAACAGGGAAAACTTTGCTCTAACAAGAAGTTCAGCATTCCTGGATATCTTTGAAGCTGTTTTTTTTTTTTAATTTTTGTAATATATGTATCTAAAGTTGTATAATCAGGAATTCTTTTCCAAGGAATGCACTAGTTTTCATATTTTTAGACCCACAACTGGGAGCCATCAGCATTCATAGACATGAATCACACACACTAAGAAAACTTTAGACTTGAGGGCTTACCAAATGTTTCTTTATCCAAAATCAAAGGATCCATAACCCTAGCAGCTACAGAAACATTAAATGGAACTTCTAAGCAAAAGTACAGTTAGGGGAATCAAGGGAATTTTGAACTTTACCCTCAGGTCTTTAAAAAATAAATCAGAAGGGACTCCTATATTCACTAATTAGATTTTTTTTTCATTCCTAGTTATTTTGGTACCTGGTTACTATCAATATGGATGCTCAGTGAAGGTGGGATATTTGAATAATAAAGAGATCATCTTTTCCTGTTGTTGATGGCTACTTGGAGTTCTTTGTTTGCCACTTCAGAGCTGGTGGAGGAGGTTAATATGTGTACTACTAATAGTAATAACTTAAGCAGAAAAGAGGAATCTGGAACCACCCAGTTTTTAAGGTAAAGTTTTAATCAAAGACAAAGTGGTTTTTATTTCTTTTTTTTAACCCTTAGTATCCTTTCCCCCATTTAGATGTGAAAACTGCAACTTTATTTTTCCAGATATTTTCATTATTTTTCTTGCCATTGTAATGTACTTAATAACACGGAGCTTTTCTAACAATAAATTATCTAGGCTGCAAAAGCAAATGCTGAAAAGTTAGGAAGTAACAGATTTGTAGCTTTCTCTGAAAGCTTAGAAAATCTCTTTCCATATCCAACCTGAACTTTGAAGAAGAAAGTAATTAGGCAGTTAATTTGTTTTCTGGTAAATACACACAAGAAAAATGAGCTGAAATTGCATAACTATCATAAATGCCATAAATAACATCAGAATTCTTATCTTGCCACATGAATGCCTTTTTTTCTGCCATAACCCTCAGTGTAAGTTTCATTCCAATTTATATAAGAGATTGTTAAAGAAAACTCAATTGTGCACAATGTTAATAGCATTGCTCCTGAAGATCAACAGACTTTAATACTTAAAGTGAAAACTGTAGGAGTGACTTAAAATTTTAATCTCCAAACTACCTGCAGAAGCTGGAATGTCAAGAATGGGTTATATAAGCTCATTTAATTAGAAGGCAGTTTTTGTCCCAGCTCCATCTTTCTCCTTTGCTGGGATGACTAATTTATTAGCCCTTAGAAAAAAGGCAGAATGGATCGATACATGCGTAGAATACAGCTCCTAAACCATTTTTTCCTTTAATTTTTACCTTCTTTCTGCTGCAGCTCCAGTTCTCAGGAAATGAACCTTCAGTGGAAGTAATACAATATTTTATTGAAAGCATGTCCCTGGATTTAAATTGCAAGTGTATACCTAAATGTTATATTAGCATGTATACAAAGTGCTCTGATCAGTACACACAAAGGGAAATGTGATCATTAATTTCCTCAGAATGCAGCTGTGTTTGAATGAAACATAAAACAAAGAAATAAAACATCTTTAGCTGAAGGACAAGCTGAATCCCAATCTGGCTCTGCATCTGTTAAGGAACTGCTGATAATGATCTGTCCATAAAATCTTCATTCTTCTGTCTAAGCATGAACAACTAACAGTAGAAGCAAATAGTATATCAATTGTCAGCTAAGAAAAGTGATAAGAAACCTTTGTAAATTTTTTGATTGTAAATTCAGTTTAACAAGCTCAGCTAGAAATTATCATAAATTTTTTGGCTGCAACGAGGGCTTCAAAACTAAACCAAGCAAACATCACTACTCTCAGAAAGACTTTCACTGATGCCACATCCCCTGTCTTCAAGACTTTAAGGGGGGTGAAGACCCCTTAAAGGTCCCTTAGCTACTAAGCTAAACTGAAAGACTAAAAAGAAGCTTGAAGCTTCAAAGTTAACCTCACAACTGTATAGTCGTTCTCCCATATTTATCCATAGAAACCATACCACAAGTAAATTGTGTATTGCTTCCTTCTGGAATTAAGCAGGGGCCAAATAGTTTGAAACTTTTTTGGTGGGCTACAGCATCCTTCAGATCCCATTAGGATTTTCAGTTTTCTGGTTTTTCCCCCTCTTATACATATACATGACCTAGATTGCTATTTTCCTCAGTTACAGTTACACACACACACACACACACACAAAAAAGATAGAGTGTTCAACTAGGAAAATAGTCCTCAGATTTTTTTCCCTTTAAAAAACCAACAAAAAGTAAGTCAAAGAGAAAAATTTCCTGCGGTATTGTTAAATAAAAAGTAGCATACCTTGCTCTATGCCATCCTCTGTCGTAACTATTTTCTGTTCTTTTTTCCTCTTTAACTTCCAAAAATCATGTGCCTTTAACCTGTGCCCTTTTATTAAAGACCATATGGTACACGATCCAAAAAATGTAACACAAGAATATCATGTCAGGTTAACCTATTGGGGCGCAAGCAGGCAAAGAGAGCCCTTTGTAACTTTTATGGGAAGTCGGGAAGGAGTGATGAGTAAGGGGAAGATAAAATTGTGAGCAAGGTCAAATGTATCTCTGGATGTCCTGAATTTCGTTGCTTTAATTATCTGTCTAACCATTTCAGGAGTGCAGCCCTATATGGGCTGAATTTCTAGCACAAGAAAAAATGTGTCTCCTCAGCAGTCTTTCACAAAGGACCTTGCACCACGAAACCCTCTAATTCCTGAAAAAATACATTATTTGTAATTAGAGTTTCTAAACTTTGCCTAAACTAGTAAATAAAACAGGGTCGGGACAGGTGCTTCAGCAGTGTGCTATGGATGTCTATGCTTCTTAAGTGTAATTATGGTCCCTGACAATTTTGGTCTGTGCCAGTCAGCCCCCTGCCAAAAAAATCCTCAGTCACAGACTGCAGGTTATATCAAACTACTTCAGCAGGTAGTCTGGATGCAGTCACACTCCTGAGGTGGGAGAAAGGAGACCAGAACCTGGCATCTTAACTGCCTAGGGAGATAGCCCAAATATCCATGATTCTAGGGCAACTGGGGGCAAAGTTAGAGAGTATCGCATTCTTTTCTGTGTAAAAGACACAAAATAGAATTTAGGCCAAATTTTTCATACTTGGGTCCATGATATTTTGCCTGCCTTAAGACATAATTTAGAAGGACTATGCACTGGATGATTCCTCTCTGGCATGTTCTCTGAATCACCATACACTATTAGGTTGCCACTGGAAGAGAATGTGTCACACATCTGACCCTCAATGCGTCTTGTGAGAGATTAATGATATATCCTCCACCTCCCTCTTTTCCCCAGAAGGATTAATGTAGGGAAATCTTTCCATTATTTTCAGGAGCAGTAAAGCAATAGACTTGGCTGGTCAGAAAACAAGCAGACAATACCTGTACAGACTTTTCAATGAGGGTGCATTAAATCAATAAAACCTCCTTTTACCTTGAGATGTTCTATATTTCACCATTACAACCTTGGAATGAGCAAAACAGTCCCCACAACAAAGGTGAAATACAAGTTGTCTTGCACAGAATGAGATTTTAGATCAAATCACATTTATTTGCTCTTTAAAATGGACATAAATAATTATGACATTAATAATTATCTGTGTCCTTACCTCTCCCACAACTTCCAGCCGGCTGGCATCATCAGAAGTACTGGTCAAATTACCATGGTGAAGCAGGGAGTCATCATCTTTGGAAGGGCTATTCACGCCTTCTAACTCATCAAAAAAAATGTTGACATCTTTAGCTACTAAAAACGAAACAAAAAAATATACGTTCAAATCAGCGGTGAGAAAAAAAGAAGAGTCTGAGTGTAACGCATTATAAGCAAACTTACTTTTTTGTTTTAAGTATCTACTATGTTCAGTTTAAAATCTGATGTGCATTGGTGGAGTGCCTTCTGCACCAGTGAGCCACATAAAGGTTTAGGATATCACAATGCCTCTCTTATGACAAATAAGCAATCTTCTGTTGCAGTGAAGAATATATTAGTTATCTCCTCAGCTTCTCTTGGGGTAAGCTGCTTAACTGATTGCCTTATGGATTACTGTGGTCTCTGAAATTTTCTTTTTATACAGAAGGAAAATTATAACTAACTGCATAAAATATCAAATTAGACGTGGTACAGATGTTTTTTGGCAGCCAGAGGTAGAAGACCTCAAATAAACACTTACTTAAAAGGCAGTGAATAAATGAGCCTGGGCAGAAGTTTGTCCTTGCACTATTTGGTATGTTGTGATGCATGTAAAAGCTGTCTCAGTCCAATCTACTGACTACACATCCCTCAATAATGTACAAATTTAAAATGAACAAAAACCACTAGAGGGAATGAGTGAAAGGCTGCCACTGAACACAAGATGAGAGCAGTGTTAGCTTTGGGTTGACATTCCCTGCTCTGTTTAGCATGGAGGCTATGAGAAGCTGTGGGCAGAGTAACTGTGTGAATCTATAGTCACACATAAGGGCCTTTGATCTGTTGGTGATGGGAGTCGCCAGGCAGGGAGGCTGTGGTTGGAGAGTTCCACCTTTGCATCCCATACACTGCAGGTGTGGTGTGGGAGGGTGATGAGGATAAGGGTCATAGGGGAAGAAAAATGCCTTTTCTGAGTATTGAGCTTCTGCTGTGGATAAACTCCATCTCTCCCATATCACGTTTCACAGGCAAAATCTAGAATTATGAAAGTAGAGCCGTAACTGTTAGGAGGGAACCCAAAGGTCAGCTACTGAGCCTGTTCCCCTCACTACAACAGGATCAAACATCTACCATTCTTGACAGAATTTGTCTAACTCACTGTTCCTCATACTTTTCTTCAAACTTGACCAACTTTTAGAATTATTTTTCTATTGTTCAACAAACTTCTGGTCCTTTTGCCCCCCAACTTAGTGACAGAGTTGTAATTCCTGTTGACAAGAATTTGTATTAACAGCGAGCAGTCAAAAATCTCTGATTGCTTAGATCCATTTCTTACTCCTGGCTGCTGGTGTAAAAATCCATTCCCCCATTGTGGAGAGACTGAGCAGTTGCTAGAAATTAAAGATCATTAACTGTTCCCAGCCATCATGAGCATTTTGTGACCTCCTTTTCACCTTTCCCTTCTTCAGGGGCTATAGCCCATTTTCAAAAAATCTTTAAAAAAAAATCTTTTAAAAAATCTCCTATACTAAAGACTCCCCAGGGTCTGTAGGTGCCCTGTTTTTCAGTATCAGAAGAAGGAGAAAATTTCTTCATAATATTCATCCTGAATTTGCACCTATGCTGCAAATTAAGTAGATTACTCTTTTCCTATCAATCATGAACATGGGGAGGAGATTGGTCCCCTTTTGTACATCTTTTACAGTATCTAAGTTCTCTTCTTATAGCTATAGGTAGATAAAAAAGAAAACCCTATCCAGATATTCAGGAACCCTTCTTCATTTTCATGCATAAAATGACAGGGTTAATGACATACACTGAATTTTTGTATGTGATGATTTTCCTTATAAAACTACTGAAAACTTAAGAAACAACAGAAGAGTCTTAATATCCAAATGAATCCATTCTAGATACCAAGCTAATGAGCCGACCTAAGCAGCACTTTCCCCCCCATCTAGACAGCATAATGATAAGAAATTCCGTGCCAGATTTACAGCTTTTAGGATAACATACTACTACTCCTTGAGTTTAGCAATTTTGGGGTTGAATATTGACTAATCTATCTATTATTCTTTGTATCCCAATATTAGAATTGCACAATATTTAATTCTTAACACTTACAGCATAACTCATCAGTTTTAGATAGCACCCTCTCTTCTGGAGGAGTTTAACCACTTTTACAGGGCAGTATTTTACAGAGATAGTGTTAGTATTAGCTTCACCTACTTCACTTTCTTTTATATTGTGCATACATCATATCATATCATTATAATCTGTGAACACATCACAGAAATAAAACCTCTTTTTTCAGATATTGAATTTCTCTTACTGTTTTAAGTCTGGTTTTACTATTGTTCCATTTATTTTACTTACCCTGCTTTTGAAAAAAGTGCTGGGATATTATTTGAAACAAATATCCTGAACTGAGATTTCCACATTAAAATTGGCCTTGGCCTCACACTATCGTGTTCACAGGTAAGGGCAAACTTACTGACAGGAGTGAGAAAAAGCAAACTATTTTTTTTTTATTTATGTGACAGGGAATACCTGCAGCTCCTCAGTGCCAGCAAAGCTGCATCTAACCTGTATATACCGACAAACTACAGAGGCTTTAGGAGATTTACAAGACAAAAAGCACATTAAAAATTATACCACAATCAGAAGTAATGATAATTATTTGTCACCTTAATCCATTTCAATCCACAAAATTCACACTAGAGATGCCTATAAAAGACAGGGGAACTGCCACAAAACAGCACAAGCTAACAATTTGCCCTTCACTATCTCTGCTTTTTCAAAGGCCAAGACTGGAAACATCCCATTCCATCAGATAATAATCTGGCTGTAGATCATGGCCAGCTTTTGCATACGTATTTATATGTGAAGAATCCATCTGAGTACTGAACATAGAAAACTTCTGAAACAGAGAACATTTTGAATGACATGGTATTTCAGCAAACTGAAACCTGGCAGAGTTCCTGCAAGAGAGCGACACGGGAACCTGTATATACCTCAATATAATTTAGAAACAATTGAGGAAAGCAAAAAAATAATTAAACAGTGAAGCGCCCTGAAGATCATGCAAGATTTATATCTGTTGCAGACAGAAGCAATGAAAGTTGTAAAAATTAAGTTTTGCCTGTATGCTATGCTCAAGGGAATTTGAACTAAATTTTTTTGCTGCCGTTAAGGGTTTCCTGGTATAAAAGATGAGGCCGTTGAGACAGTAGAACTGCTGCTTCCTAGAGTGCCAGTAATTCCTTAGGTTGCTAAATTGCTTTAGTTTTGTAGGTGGGTGTTTAGATATGAACAACTTAATGTGTAAGAGAGCAAATGTGTTTGAAAGTTTCAAGCAGAGAATAACTGGATTATTCTGAGGACTTGTGAGGAACAAAAAACCTCTCATTTCAAGGTCACTTTAAAATCCAGCCCATCTTAGCACTGACTATAAGAAGCAGTGAATCTCCACTGGTTAGTGAAATTAGCTACCAGGACCTGTCCAGACTGTGTGTAGTTGAAAATTGCTTATATCAGAAATATGTAGATAATTAGCATATTGATTGGTAGATTCAGCAAATAGGATGAAAAGTGAAGAGAGGTACTGGAATACCCTGTCAGTTCTGAAGTTGCAGTTAAGGTGCGCTGCTGGCAAGAAAGTGGAGATCTTTACACTGTAATTCCCTTGCTGTGGACATTTTTGAAAATACGTTCCCAGTATTTCAGTCACTGGCACTGAACATGGGGCCCTAACATTTCCTAAGAACATTTTCCTACCCCAAGTCTTACTGGATATTTTGCAAAAATAAATCATTAAATACTGTTTCACAAAACTAAATAAATAATGAAAAAAAAATACTGTTTGCTTTACTTTAATGATGGTGATGGTACTTTCAAGTAAGCTTTCCTGCTGCCTGTATCTAGTTCAGCCACTCCACTCCAATGAACATGAACACCTGTGCTGCCAAATTTTTTAAAGGCAAAATCAGGGTCCATCTTTTCTGTTCCCTTCAGACCATGACATGCATATATCTGCAGAAGAACCTAACAAAATGATATATAGTTGTTTTTTTATTCTAATTTACTCTTGATGTGTCATTTGGAAGACAGACGGGCGCTAGTGTATAATAAAGTCTTTATAAGCAGTGAAATTTAACAGCAAAACAGGGCAGCATGTACATTGCTACGGGAGATATTAAGAATTCCTCCTCTGGTTTTAGATCAGCTTAAATATGCAAGTTCTTTTCTCCCCCTCATGTTCCATTTTGTGGAAAAAATGAAAATTACTTGATAATTCATAATTATTGAGGAGCTAAAAAAATGTGGATATACAAATATTTTTATCCCAAGTTTTGCAGAACTACATATTCTGAAAACTAATGCTGGCTGTTCTGAACAAGAGTCCATGCACAATCTCAGTGTGTCTACAAGCCATTTTTGACAAAGAGGCTGATTCAGCTAGGGCTCAAAGATAAGACAAGTCCTTTAGCCCTCTGAAGATGGACACTCAAAATTAGAAGTGCCCAAAAATAAGACTTTGTCATTCAAAGGTAGGACTTTACTATGTTTTACTGTGGCAAGATTAAAACACACTGAGGAGATCATATGGTAATTGACAGTTCTTTTATTATTATTAGTGGTCATGCCATGCCCAGCAAGTCTACTCCAGCTTTGGAAAATGCAATCTGTAGACCAATATTTCCAGAAACTACTCTTAGAAGATTTTAGACCTATCAGTAACATCAAAGCGTGAACTTCCTTAAAAATTCTTACTGGCAAAGTGGATAAGTGTATAGAGCATTTCCACATGTTAACAGTGGTGGAAAAAATGTTGCCACAGCATCACCAGTCCTCAGCTCAGCCATGGACCTGCCACACCATGGAGGCACCCAATGACCATGGCTGGGGCTGCCCTAGTTTCTTCCCAGCTGCTCTGCTCCTGCCTGTGGCATGAGTATGGGCTGTGAGTAGGTAACAACAGGGAACTCCAGTTTGTATCTGACCAACAGTTTGACACTTCTGCTGTGGAGTTAGTAAGTTTGGTTTAGGTCAGATTAATCAATGTGTTACACAACCGCTGAACAGTCATTTTCAAATTAGTATTTATTGTTTCTGGACTGTCTCTGATAGACTATAGAAAATTTCTGAATATCCAATGGTTAAGAATAAACTTTTTCATAAAAGATTTACCAGAAATCTTTAGAAAAATGTGTCTAAGACTGTACCATGGACTATGGTACTGAAATGCAAAATTTAGCTCTGATGCAGTAGAAATGACTGAAGTCTTTTATAATAGTAGTATATTCACGTAAAATTAAATAGTGAGATGGTAAATCTTTATCTTCTCTTGCAGTTTAAGTGATTTACTAGGACAAAAGTAAAAACAAAGTAGCTTTAGAGAAAAATATTTAAGTAACTAAATTAAAAAAGAACAATAAAATATCTGCTATTGAATGATCATTCTTGTCAACCTACCAAACAGAATGATATGCCAACCAGCTAAAGTTGCACAAAGTAACTCCTGAAAAGGGAAATGCTCAGGAAACTAATGTTAGCAAGAAAAAATAATGGTCTGTAAAGCATCATTAGTTTTTTTGAATTTTCATTCTATGCTAACAACAACTGGGAATAAAAGAAACAATGACTATTCAGAGTAACCACCCTAAGAAGAATATTTTGGTACGCTTATGCTAATTATTTGATATTCACAATGGACTGCATGTGATAAGATATTCCCCTGGGCAGGTAACAAGCCTTTGCAAACTGAGTTGTACAGTTGTAGCAATCTTTTTTTCTTTCCAGAAGAGAATGTAACTGAAAGACTTAGAGATTAATTTCTCAACAACAACAGTGTCTAGTCTGGATAAAGGGAAAAACATTGTCTCCAAGGCTGTAAAAGCTGCATTCTTCTCATATGGCTCTAAATTTATCTATAAATTAAATTCTAATTATTTAAAAAACTCCTTGCTTAGTGTTATTTAGTTTTGAAATGATATTAAAATCGATATTCAAGGTATCTCCATTATTGACTTGAAAATACTTGGTTTACTTAGGGAAGGATTCACCTACAATTACACATTTACAGTGCAGATGCTTGTGCCTAAGCTTTGGTAGCGATTTAAGACAACTTATGTCCCTGAATTCCATCTGCAGGCAACAGAGGCAGATCTTCCAAGCTGCGGGTCATCTAATCTATATTAGACACCTACTTTAAAATAAGACAAACTGGGCTCTAGATATGCTTGTTACATCCTGTTAACTGCAAAGGGGGCTTAGACAATGAATTGAAATCTTAATACTCCCATTGCAACCCCCTGTGTCTGAGTCAGATGAATGTCCTCTTTATGACCCCTGGAAAATGGCATAATTTTAAAAGAAACTATTTTTTTAAAATCTGGAAGTTAACCATTTGAAGTTATAAGCAAACATGTACCATGTCGAATGAAAATTCAGAGTTATTCAGCATGAAGATATTATCAGAGAGCAAGATATTAAAGTATGATGCAGTACGAAAGGAAGTTGTGAGATGATCATTTTAAAAAAGAAGCTGCTTTGAACAAACACAGTTGATAAATCTAGCCTTGACACCTAACTTTTTAAAAAAAATCATCCATTTTTATTTTCCTCATGCATGTGCTTGAAAGGAAGATTATAACTATTTCTCATATTCCAATATAGTCTCTTCCCAATCTGAATTTACTTATCTTCGTTTGTCTGTCTCATCTGTTTAGCCTCTGAAAGACTAGTGTTTTTTTCACCCTCTCCACTTCATATCCCAGCTGTCCCCAGACCTATATCTGCACAATGTGTGTGAAGAGAAGAGAGGAGAAAGTAAGTTCTTATATCAAGGTTTCCTGATGGGAAAAGCTTTTTAAGTTACCAACCATAGAGTTCATTATAAATGTACAACTTAAATAATCAGATGATTCAATTTCAAATGATTACCACCATCATTATATTAACCTGAAAGTTTCCCTTCCATCTGCAAACTAATACCACCACCATATGACCTGATCCTACCACTGTATGGTTCTTTATTCATATAACAAAAATCAGGAGTAGTACAGGATCTTACATGTTTCTATGTATATTTTAGCATTCAAGAATGTAAGTTGCTGTTTCTTGTTTTAGAAAATTGCGTAAAAAAACGCTCTAAACCAGATTAAAATAAAAAAGAAAAGAGGGAAACCAGAAAGTCAGCTAGGAATGTTGTCATGCTTTGCATTTTCCTTCCCGGTCTGGATAAGAATTTTTAACCTGTTATGGAAAATTCCCAGCAAAATTCCAGATTCTTTTGGATTCCAGAGTTGCATCAGTTTTAGGGATGGTGGTGTGTCTTCCATTGTTGTTAACAAGACTAGTATTTCTCCTAATCCAAGTCTTGAGATCATTCTGCAGCTGCATTTAAGAAGGGTGGATCAATCAATTCTTAGTCCACAGCATATTACATCTAAAAAGATATGGATTCATACATTGTCTAAGATACACACACCTTCAGCTGTAGTGGCAAGGCTCATCGCTTCTGATCCCAAATATTACCAGCTACAAAAATGTGAATATACCCCAAGACTTTGGAAGACCTGGAACTTCAAACCTAGTCTTAGATCCAAGACTGCACTATTTGCATGATGGTATCAGTTCACAGAGCTATTCAAGAGTGTAAGGAATGGATTAAAGTAATTGGAATCTTAACATTTCTGACTGCTTCTGCATAAGATATACATACTGCTGGAATCTTTAGGTATATAGTAATTCAAATCCTTCTATGACTTCTCTGATAGTAAGATTTCTTACTGGCTATCAATAACCCATTGATAAACCCACAGATTTTAGCAATGCATACTCACTTATCGTTCAGTTTGTCACTGTTTGTGTTCCTTCAGTTATAAATTCAATGCATCTTAATTGATTCTTCTACTGCAAACTCAGTTTCACATACAAGGAATAACTTACTTTCATGTATTGCATTAAGAATTTCTGAAAAGTCCACATCTGTCTTCTGTATGCCTGGTTTTATCCATATTTGTGTTTCCAGGTGGTTAACCTGCAAATCCTCTCTTCCTTCTAAAGAAAGTGAAGAGATTGATGGGGTTTGTGACAGTGCAGTAGAAAATCCAGCCAAGGGACTTTCAGGTGAGGAAACATACACATTGAATAAAGCTACGTATTTTTCCCCCCCAGCAGAATCAATTTTTCTTTAAACCAAGCAACTTTAGATATAATACAGACTGACTTAATGCTAAATACAATGAAACAACTTTCTCTGCTATTAGCAGTGATGCAGTGTCACTGTTGGCAGGTCCTTTTTTCAGGTCAAAATGTGCCACGATGCCATAAGCATCCTTTCAACATACCATCTACAAAACCACCATCGAAATGTGAAAACAGATAACAGACCACCACAAACGACACAGCACTACAGGAACAACCAAGCTAAAATAAAACACAGTGCTACATATAGGATGAATTAAGTCTTAAGACAGAAAACAACCATCAGGACAAAAAAAAAAAAAAAAAAAAAAAGCACAGATTAAAAAGCGTGTTTCAACCACAATAAGTTTCCATATCCAAAGCTGATGGCGTGCCCTGATCTAGGATGCACTGCAGTGCTGCAGTCCATTTCAAAGGGACACTAGTATGTGATGATTACTGTTTAAAAGCACTACAGAATAAAAATATAGGCTAGTGGGTCACACTTTCTAACCTATTTGCACACATAAATAGACACAAGAATTGCTCATTTCAGTGTTCTTCCAACATGAGCAAAGAAAGCAAGAAGTGTTGAAAACACTCTTTCCATGTAAAGGAAAGTAGCTGCACAACAACAGAAGCCAGGCAAAGGTAACGGGCAAATGGGCTTAAGCTGCTGGTAACAGGTTACTCAGATACAGCCAGACACCAAGAAGGAGTGACTGATCATTTTGTAAAGCAACAGCAAATATGTCCTTTCACAAAGGCATCTCTTAGAAGTGATGCTCTTGAGTAATTGATACACAGTCAGTAGAGAGCTCCAGTGGTCAAGGAGGTATCTGCGAAAGGGCTTCACAACCAAAAGGCCACAGTGGAAGAAGAAACCTTCATGCCATCTAGTCCATTACTGTGCCTTCACTAGTGGTTATTACTCATGCTTTTGATAGAAGTGCTTTCCTTTCTTCTACAGCCTGTCTATAACAAACTGGAATGTTTCGGATTCTCTCCTAGTCAATTGTATCTTCCCCCTCCCATTGCCAAATGACTCTCTCACCACCACCTTGATGAGGACTACAAATTATATTCCCGAGCACAAAACTACTCAACCCTACTTTAAAGGTCCTTCTTCAGTTTTTGAAAATACAGATCTCAAAATGGATGTACATACACCAGCTTCAGCCTTTTTTTATTTCCCAATGTTAAAACATCATAAATTCAAAGCATCTTATGCTTGCCCCACTGTATTCTTTTGTTTCACAGAAAAACCCCACTGTTAACATCAGAGACAACTCCCCTTGTAGCTTACTGTAAAGTGGTTGGTCATAGCAGCAGCAGGAATCAGCATTTAATGATGTAGAACAAAGAGAATTTCTGAAGTGAGATAGTAGATTATTCATATAATAGCAGCCTAGGGAAATCTGCAGATGGCCTCGAAGATGGGAAGCTAGGATTTGCCCTAGAAGAGAATTCTGGGGAATTTGCAGCTGCTGCAAAACACATATAAGCAATAGAATGGACGTAAGGGAGTAATGGACTGCAATTCACTTAAGGATCTTTGCAAATTATATTAAATTTCCTGTTAAATATTCAGCTATCACTATTAATGTATACAATTACATATTTGCATGCTCAAATCCATCAGCCTTCCTTCTCTATTCCAACCTAGTTAGAGCAAAATAATGACAATACTAACAAATATACAATATTCCCTCCTCCCCAGAGTCCTCAGTCCTTGCTACTCCCAAATCACTGCTCCTCAGAACACATGAAAGTACTAGGATCCCTGCAGCATCTCCAACAGATCTGAACTAATTGGGCCAGGGAAGAAGCAAGTGACTGCCAGGCAGCAGTGGCAGTCCTGAAGTCTGATATCTGGTAGACTAGATAACCACAGGCTGTTCATAAAATGAAGCCGTTGGAGAATATATATTTAATACCAAAGCCTCTTTTTAATTAATGAAAAATACTGTCTAGATAGTGGTCAGAAAATGCCCAGCCTAAATCTGACTGTTGTTCAGCCTACCACAGTCTATGAAGCCAAGAAAAGTTTTGCTACATTCGAACCTTCCCTCCTGTATTTGACCCATTTGCAGTAGAAGTTGCTTCTAGCAGTCCACACAAAAAACAGTCTCATATGCTTCTCTGATTCACAGTAAACTTAATATCTGGCCTCTCTCCACTAGTATCAAACCAACAACATCATCCAGACAGTTGGACTTGATGATCGGTGGTTGTTCCATGATTCTATGATTTCACTCAAAATTGTAAGTATGATCTTCTATCAGTCACTTGTTATTTAGTACGTGGCTAATCACAAGCTTCCCTTCACTAGCACATGGAGGAAAAAGAAAATGCATCTGCCAACAGCATAGTTTCAAAATAAGTCATTACAGGAATATTTTCTTGTCCCATCATCTTCATGGTGTCAATAAACAGCCTTGAATCAGAGGACATTTGCTTCCACCTCCTCTTTCTCCCTCAGCATCCACTTTGCAGGGGAGAGCACTGCGTTGTTTAGCTGAGAGAAGCAACCCACATGTGATGGGCTGTGGACTGAGTGACTTAATGTCTGCTGATTCGTTGGCTGTTGGATGCTTTAGCCCAGCAGCTCTTTTGGAAAAGGCCACAGTATTTTCTTACATGTCCAAACAAGATTTATTGTCTTTATCTTACCACAGATGTCCAAAATAACAAACCAAGATAATATCTGGTGTCAGAGTTGTTATTTAGAGATAGCTAGCTTAGCTTTAGTATATCCTCATCACTTTTACAGCTGATGATTTATGCTTTATCAGAGACAGGTACCACTGAGTAAACTCTAAGCAATATTGCCTGTGAGGTTGGGAGGGAAAGACCCTTTTGATAAAGAAACATGCAAAATAAACACAAATGAAAGTGAAGTAAATATTATTCATAAAATTTTATGTGATTTTATTAAAAGATCAGTCTGAGAATTTTCTCACCTTAGTGAGATGCTTTAGTTCCACTGAAGATGTATTTTAAATTATCTCATGGCATTCACTCTGATTTACTCATTGATGCATACAGCACTGCACGAAATAGTATACTTTTTCCTTTATTTGTTTTGAAGTGTTTCTACTAATTAGGTTCAGAAAACAAATTAGATTTTTTTAAAAGGCATTTAATTTTTAGAAGTTGAATGAGATGACTTGTTGTGAATTAGAATTTTAAAATACTTTTAAATATTAAAAATATCACATGTATCAGGTAAACAAATTAAGTAGCAAGGTAGTTAATATGGAGCTAATATTAAACAAGGCAGTGGGAGAGATTTTTTGTCTGCTTAAATTTAAGAAAATTTTCAGGTACTAGGCCTTTTTACATATATCCAGTATCAAGGCATTTATCACAAGCAGTTATTTAGATGTGAACTTTACAAGCTAAAGACTTATTTTCTTGCACCTGGGGACAGATTTGGAAGGTCTGCATGTTTTTACACATGCACTGTGAAGTGGAAATCATATTTCTAGATGAATATCCTCACATTTTTATCTGCAATAGAGCATGAGTTCTTGGGTGCACAGAAAAATGTGTGTCAGTATCTGGCACTAAATTAAAGAACACAAAATTAAATAACACAAAATTAAATTGATGGAACAAGTGCTGCTGTTTCACAGTGCACAACGAAGAACTCATACTTACTCCATATGTTCAAATGGTTCAATGGGCTTCTTGAGGATTTTTATTACTTTGGTTCTGCTCATTGGTGGGAATAAAAACACTTAATGTGTTTCTTTCTGAAATCACATACTCTTTTCTTTACCCTCTCTCATTTCCAGTTAACTCAGTAAGTGCAAACAAATATTTTGCCTACGGGTCTAGAAGTTTCTCTGGAGAAAAATTTACAGCTTTGAAGGTTAGCCAATAACTACGATCAGTAAAATGAGTTGATTTTTGATATTTTCTTGTTTTTACTAATTTTGCCAGCAAACATGTACTTTCACAATGATTGTACTTCAACATGGAAGTGAAATGTGAGTAGCAAGTAACTAGTATATTATGTGAGTAGATGCTCCTATCTGAAGATCAACTCCCTCTAACAGGGAGTAATATTTAGCAAGAGCAAATATAAATCTAATATAAGGAGCTTTGTTTCTCTGTGTTAAAGTACCAGCTGTAGTTTCTACAGAGATGTTGCTCCTTTTCACCAGAGCCTCTTCTTTAAAGCAATCAGAAATCTGCTGCACATGGCGCCCTTTTCACTAAAGGTAATGCAAGGTGAAGTATCACACTTGCACAGATACACTTTCTACTGGCTTCTCACTGTGAGTGTTAGGCAGGTCATCAACAGCAAATCCACATCTTCAAATAGAGATTGTTTAAAGAGTTGTCTACACATTAGTCAGAGCTATACACCTCTGAAATAAATAGCTGTACTCATCTCAGTTCTGGCATTACATTTTTTCTGTAAGAGTAACGAAATAGAATATACTCCACAGTGGGTCCTCCCAACATCCATCCCATGACTACACTGGACAACACAATTAACGTGTGAAAAACACATCAGTTCAATTATTGCATCAAATAAAAGAAGCTGTTCTAAGTCAAAGGATGAATGTAAATATATATTAATAAACGCATCTTCCTAGAAAGATAAAGTTGGCCTGAAAGCAGTGGCTCAGAGATAGTTGATTATGTACCATTCAGTGGAGGCTGCTATGTGTCATGGCAGGTCTTTAAAAAACAGCTGAGTTTGCTACACCGGTCAGAGAGAAACTCTAGTTGTTTTCTGTAAGAAATCCTGTATCATATTGCGTTGTTTCTCCCTAAGCAGCAAAGTATTGCAATATTCTTTCTGCCTAAGCATTTTTCTCTCCTGCAGAATAATCTGGATGCCAGTGTTAATCTGTTTTACTGCAGTGATTAGGTACACTTTCATATACTAAAATTATTCAGTTTCTTCTTGCTACTCTTAAATCTGACATATACTACAGAACAGAGTTCCACACTGGAAAAGTATTGTTGATGAGATAAAACATCCAATAACAGTTAAAGAGAAACAGAGAAATAAAGAAGTAAGAATTGTAGATGAAGAAAAAAAATAGGTATGTTTGAAATACATGTAGTCAGTGTCTGCGTTTTGAAAACATAAGCTATTGTAATTTATGGTACTGTAATAAAAGCATCCAAAATTTAATATCAACAGGATCATTTGATTTTATCCTAGTCAGTTTCATTTTAAATATAAAACATTGGTTCCTCTTGACTAAATCCAGTTTAAGCTTCTCCTTCCTCAATGGAAATGAAAAAGAGGAAACAAAGAGAAGAGTGTTTCAGAATTTCCTTACAAATCATTTGTCCAGGTGGAAGGGTTTCTCCTCTCCATTTATAGCTAAGACAGTTCCTGGCTGGGTCCATGTAGAAATTATTTTTTGCATCAATTTCTAATTCCTCATAGCCTGGTGTTTGGGCTACTTGGCAGGACAGTAGTTTTTCAATATGTGGCTTTGCACCAAGGGGTACATAAAATATATTTGATGGTTTTGGCCCACCAGCCCAGTTTTTGACTCCTTTCTGGAACACTACCTTTACCTAGGAGCTTTCCTTCTGTCCTTGCTCCTTACTAGAAGCACGAAGCTTCTTCTGCCTTACAATTGCAACACAATTTCAGGATTCTACAAAGAGCAGGTGGTGACAAGCCTCCCTTTTCTTTAATTTTGTTGATCTCTTCCAGTCTTGAGTCCTTTTGAAGGTGGTAGTGGGGAGAAGGACAGTTAAAAGTCAAGTATTTAATTTTCTGTTTCAGAGAACTTGTTGACATATTTGTATACTTAAGATACTGCATTATATCAGGGTATGACCATCTGACTGCCACATCTGCCATAGCTTCTGTGTGTTGTGGCAGTACCTACATGTATGTACCTGTAGTAACAAATGGGAGAAACTTAAGGCACCAGTTTTCCCTAATTTGAGGTACTTACTTCTACCTTTGCAGATGACAGGATTTGCCATTATGTATTTACAAATCATGGTCATGGTTTTAGAAGAATTATAAATAATATTTAATGATACATTGAAATAGAGTCCCTTAGGGACTTATGATTTAAGTGGAAGCACTCCATCGTAATAACATTAATACAAAATGAACTTCCAAGACTTAAAAAAAATGGGTAACTTCATGGAAATATTTGCAGACCTTTGAAAAGCCTGGTAGATTGCTATATATGTCTGTAAATATGTAGGAACTTGGATGCAAGTCTTAATAGTCTTAACTAATTCAACAATTACCTTTAAAAAAAAGGGTATGCTCTGTCACTATTCAGCACAGCTAATCAAATCTTCCACTATGTAAAAAAAGACATTTCTCTTAGTGGTTTTCTCACAGATTATGGATAAAATATGTCTGCATATTAGTGTGTAGGATCAAAAGCTGAGTGTAAAAGCATGAAAATGCCTTGTCAGTTTTAACAATGCTTTGAAAGCTACTGGAATAAATACATAGGGCTACTTCATTTTCAATGGAAAATTCCAGTGAATGTTAGGTTAAAAAAAAAAAAGAAATTAACTCCCCAAATCATTCTGTTTAACATGAAGAACCTATGGCACAGCAGTCTCTGTGCATGGTCATGTCAAGGGCATGGTAGTAACAATACTGGAATCACTTGTGAAAGGCAAATTTAAAATAGTTTCTCTTTATAATACAATAGACTGTTGTCACAGTTCAGCTAAATTTCAGCAGCTAAAAACCATGCAGTTGAGCTTCCTTCCTGCCTACCCACTCTCGATGAAAAGGGAAAGGGAAATGAGAGGAAAAGGATTTACAGGTTGGAAACTAAAACTACAGCTTTAATAAAATAATAAAAGATAATGAAAGATAATAAAAGATAATAGTATTAATGAAAATAATTAGAAAGTAATAAAATATAAACAAATATGAGACTGCAGTAGAAAGTAGTAAAATAAATTTTATATATAAATATGAGACTGCACCTGCGAGCCCACCCCTCAACGACTATATGTCACCAAAAATACCGCAGAGCATACACAAGGGAATGTGTCGAAGGCTAGGAGGAAGCTGAACTCAGGAACTGGATTCAGGAACACATAGATCTGCGATCAGAAGCAACCAGACAAATGAGGTCCTCACTTGATGTCAGCTATCACAGAAGAGCATACAGCCCCTGTTATCGCTCAATTCTATATCAAGTATGGCATATATGGGATTGACTATTCTGGTGGTCAGTTTATGGTCACCTTCCTTATTTGCCCCTCCATGCAGGTGTGGCTCCTTTTCCACCAGCTTGAGGATGGCCTTTGTTAAATATAAGCATTGGCCTTTTCGCATACCAATGCCCTGTATTATCAGTACAGAGAACACTGCCTCAAAACCTTGCAGTTAGTTTTCAGAGAATGAAGTTACTTACAGCAACCGAGTTAGTCACGAAACTGACTCCGAGATATCTCAAACTACAACAACTGTTAGGCATGATATATTTTTAATTATGTTAATATAAACTCTTATCTTCCAGAAACATCAGTAGTGAAGGAGGGATTTCTACGCACCTAAACCCCACCCTATCACAGAGGATATGTTGAAGGCTTATGGTGTCTATTCTCCTCTCCAATAAACTCTGGCTGGAGTCTGACTCAGAGAAGTTCACTCAGCCAACTCAAAATAGAGAACTGGGGAGTCATACATTCTGTGTTCACTCTCTGTCATGCTCTGTATGCCTGTCTCACAGACAAAATGGACGTATGTCTCTTGGTGCAAAGCCATATCTTGAAAATCTCCTGTCCTGCCAAAATAACCCAAACACCAGGCTATGAAGACTTCTTGCTTTTCTGATTCTCCGACAGCCTAGACTGAACCATGGCAGTCAAAGTCAACACCTTGCTCTTATCATCAAGAGGGAACTATCTGTTAAGCAGCCAAGTTCAAACTGGACAATAGTTGAGAAGAGTTGATAATCCAAGTCTCCCACAAGGACAGGCACCCAAACCATTGGACTGCTGGTCAGAAGGACACCATCTCTTTCTTCTTCATTTCCCGTTTATGTTCAAAGCATGGTTTTATGTTCTGAGAATTGAAAGGATCCAAATATTCACACAGAAGCCCAGTGTTGCATGTCACATATTTCTATACTGAATATTTCCAATTGTCTGACTCTACAGGGCCCTTACACAGGCCTTTATATGATCAGTAGACCGACAGTGTTGTGCGATGAGCCTTTGGAACTACACCCTAGAAGTACTTCTCTTCACTGATACAAAGAGACAGGGCACAAAAGTGTGTGCTCAACTACTGGGAACAAAGCTATCCTTTTCAGGTGCCACAATGCCAGGGATAGGAATCCACAGGAGACAATCTGAAAATGGCACAAAGCCACAGTGTGTAACTAAGCAGGGTATTTCTGTAGAGTTTTATGTCACAAATGAGAATTTAGAAAGAAGTCTGAGATCTAAATGAACTGAACAATTCAGTCCATTCCCTATTACTCTTATTTATGTAAAAATGACAGTAGGAATGTTTGTCTTTCAGTTCTACCTCTTACACCGTGAGTCCACATATAAAAACATAATTATGAAAGATCACTATTGTGTACGTTCAAATATTTGCCTGTGTTTGAAATATCTAACTTTTTGTGAGTGGTAAATCCCTTAGTTACCATCTACCTTTAACAGTATCAGGAGTTGCTAGCAGGCATTTAATAAAAATGAAGGGGAGAAAAAATTTGCTGAATAAACTGTTTATTGAAAAATCTTACCCTGTTCTCAAGTCAGTAGTTTACTGTTGAAAAAAAGCAGAAAAGCTGGCTGCACAGGGATAACAGGCATAATCTAACAGACAACTTCAGACCATGAAATATTTACTTTGCTATTACATGAGACTTTAAGACAGCTTTTACAAGATACTATATTCTAGGTGGATTTTAATGTATTGACCAATTATACAGACTCTCATTATACTGTAGCCTATTGCTGCCTTCACAGCCTAAATGCATCCTGGTAATTCATATCTGTAGAAAGCACAAGCTACTAAGCCATTTCAGAAACTTCAGCTGTCCTGAGTCCACTGAGGAATGAATATAGCATAGGAATGCAAAAACAGTTATCTGAGAGACCTGATAGCTCAACAGAGTTTATCCAGTGCCAGTTCCTATCTCTGACAGGAGATGATTTAGCAAAGGGAACACGAACAGGGCAAGGACATCCAGATTAGAGATTTCTGGAGTGGAAGGTTTCATGTAGATGATAATGATTCATGGTTACCAATGTCCCTTTCCTCTAAAAATCTGTTCCCGTTATACTCAGCATTCCTGTGAGCTAACAGGTAGCCATTGCATTCCCCCCCCTACTTTGACTTTTCTTGTTTCTAGCCTTTGTGAGCTAGCAGGTCTGCTTCTCAATTACGCTGTCACTGTAATATCTAACATCCAGTTCAGAGGCCTTGAAACCCAGAAACTCACTATCACCACAAGGCCTCTCTTGTTGTAGTCTCAGACAAGAACTATCATGCTGACCCCAAGTAATATGCCTTCCCGTACAGAAACTAAAGGAGCAGTGAATCCCAACCTAGTCTGTCTTAGGGAGAGGATATGGTTCCAGTCTACCAGTCTGGATGTGTGGAGACCTAATTTGGAAGAGGCTAAGATAAATACCATTGTTTAGTTACAAACTGGAGCTAAAGAATGGAGGTAATATTTACATATTGATTGTGTAGAAGTACTCTTCCTCAGATTTTTAGTTTGTCTTCGAGAGCACCTCACAAGCAGCAGAAATCTTGCCTCTAACCCTGGTACAGGTGGTCTTTCTTATAAAGCCCTGTAAGCTGGTATAATCACCAAGAACAGCTAGGAAGAAACAGAACACTTTGCCATTAAAATGTATGGACTAGTTTTTGACTGTTCACACAAGATTCTTATCCAAAAGAGATTATTTCCTGTGTTTGGCATGAGGCAGAGTCTCCTTCACAAGCAGTAGGAGAACATCTGATGGCAAAGTCATCATTTTTAGGCATCCAGGCAGCAGAAATGACCTTGAACTTACATGCTGTTTTGATGACCCTTTTAAGGTGACCTTCCAGTCTCATCCGAGGGCAGGTTACTTCTTGATTTCATCAGTCTAACAGGTGATGAATTCCTTTCCTGTGCTTGGTGTATTCCCAAAGCAAGGTTGAAACAAAGTAGTAATCCATAGTGCTATCTCCCTTTTCCTACTTTAGGCACCTTGAATGTTATCAGTAACGAAGACCTGAAAAATACATGCTTTTGCTTCACTGGTCTTCCGAAGCATAGCATGGTAGAGAATTGCACACCCCAAGTATATGACCAGCAAATACTATGCTCCTGTGGAGTTATTCAGCACACAGAGAACACCTCTGCTTTTCTGAGGCATCCAGTGACTCATGGCACAGGACAGGGTAGCATCTACACGACCAAAAGGGAATTCTTTTCTGGAACAAGAAACAGACTAAAATGATTCCATCTTCATTTCACTATTGTCTTTATGCCTGCTGTAAACTCTGATGTTGAGTGTTATACAATTCTTTTGGGGTTTGTGGCACCATAGAACATTACACTGCCTGCAATTTCTAGTGGACTCTGATGCCTAGACGCACTTACCCATCTAATATCTAATCACCCAAGGAGCAAGCTATACCTCCCAAACCCTCCACCTCCTTTTTCTTTTTTTTTTTGTTTACATGAGAAAGAAAGGTCTGTTTAACTTTTGAGATTTCAAAACGAATTAGCAGGCTTGGTTTTAGGAAAGAAATCTTGCTATCTTTTGGACTGGATCTTTTGTGGAAATCTGTAACATTGTGCAACCCTATTACAATAATATACTCTTATTTCAGTAATATACTCTTTCAGATCTTAAAGGCATCAAAGTATAAGCTAGGTTGTTCCATTTTTTGACAGTTTACTTGCAAGAATCTTTTCTTGGAATATTTTACATTAGAAACTGAGGCTTACATAACACTAAGCCCCCTCAAGCTCTCTAAGCAAGAGCTATAAAGCTAAGAAAAAGTCACATTTTTTTCTGTCAAGCATTGTAGGAACATAGTAATTGATCACTCAAAGTCTCCTTACTGCTTCTTGAATGATAAGCTACTTATTTAATAAAATGCATCATTATATTTTCAGAAACTTTGATTTTTTTTAATATATTGTTTGTTTTCTTCAGTAAAACCTGGAGTGGTCAAGAACTTCAACTGTTTGAAGACAATTATGGTACACTGGCCTGGGCACATAATAACTGTGGCTTTGAATCAGTGATATTCCCTGTGTGGCATCAGGCCACATCTGGCTGCCTACTCCTATTTTGGCCAAGTTTCCTTTTGAGAGGAAGTGCTGAGGATGGAATGATTGAGAACATCAACAGAGAGTGGCATTTTGCAGCCTTCATGAGACAACAATTATGGGAGTCAAAATCTGAGGGCAAATGGTACTGATTTTAAAGTAACCATACATAATTGATTGCAAGAGTGGATGAAAGATCATTTTATAACAGCAAACAGGAGACTGATCAAAGCAGGAAGGGAAAAAACCCAGAGTCTTTGAAAATGATGAGTATAAAAATACATACTTCCCAAAGAAGTAGAACACGCTCAAAGTCATCACTTAAAATTATTCATGTTATTTTCGATGCCCCTCATTGAGGGTGTGCATGGGTCTTAGGTAGCGTCAGTACTTGTGTGTGTCATCTGCAGCACAAATTGATATCTGCTTAAATAAAAAAAAAATTAAAATTAAACAAGATTAACATTGAGAAATAGTGCTTTATCCTCCAGTCTTTTTCATTTTGTTTTGCAAAATGGTTCTCCAAACTGGTGTAATGAACATTTCAGAAGACTTCAGCTTAGGAACAGGAATTTTCAAAGAAGCACCTTTTGCCCTAGAAAGGTGAAGTGATGAATAAAATGGGCTGAATGACTAAGCAAAGTGATAGAAGCATCCAAACTCTGCATCATCTGCTAGCTAGTACAGCTCTTAGGTTCAAAGTACTGCATAATCACCATGTGACAACCTGTCATTGAGCCTAGTGACAAAAGGTCTTCATTGTAATTGAAGTAAACACTTCTTCTCATTAAGAGCTTTGCAGAGGCTCCAGAGGACCCGTAGTCAGGAGAACTAACTGCCTCTGTGTTCAGCAGGGGGGTACATCCAGCTCATGACTGAGGTACAGACACAGGAGAAATTTCATTTGATGCATCATAGTTGCACTGAATACAGGCTGTAGGTAAAAAGAAAAGCTAAGTATGCAGGTTGGTTTCTTTGATGTTAATGTCCCTTTTGCATGGGGTCATTTCTTGTAAGCCTTTTTTTAACATTAAAATTAGATTAATCAAGGGAATATTAAACTTTTTTGAAATCTACTTGCTTTTTCCATGCTTCACTCCACAAAGGAGGAAATTCTGTATGCACTCAGTAGAAAGCATATTGAAAAATCCTGCTCCCCTAATGTCGTTAGACAAGTAAGGTAACATCACAACTGTCACTGTGGATTCAAATTCCAGGCAAGTTTACATCAGCTGTTCCTACACCATGCACACATTTGCTGCCAAGAAATATTTGCATTACAGAGCTTTCTGGCAGAATTATTTGCAGGATTTTACTCTTTTTAGTCTGAAGAGTTGTATGCCACATGTCCTGCCAGTCAGCAAAGAGAATGTGATTTAACCAACAAATCACACTGAACTAACACAGATCTTCTGAAGATCATTCACAACCAAATGTGAAGTCTGACAAGCATGTACATGTTTTGTGATGAGAGAAGGCTATCTTCTGTGCAGTAAATTATCGTTTTTGAAGAACTCAATTCTAGCTACTTTGATGATTCTAAGTTCATTAAGTTGTGACTAAGCTCATTAAACATACATTTCCTTTGTTCTTTCTTTAATTTTGATTGCCACAGTTTAAAGATTCATGCATTTTTTTCCTCGCCTCTAAAGTCATTTGTTGTGTTGGTCAACACCACTAGCTCCTGTTTCGTATTTTCAAGATCAACAGCTACAGGCATCAATAAAAGTGCTACTGTTTGATAAGCAATTAAAAAAAGTATCCAAAAGTCAAGCAAAAAGCATGCCTAAGGCAAACATATTTTCCGTTATATTTTCATTTATAATATATCTCATGGGTACTATCTGTCATAAAATGCAGGAGACTGCCAGAAAAATATTCTCAGTGAATTCCAGTGACTCCACTAGACTTCCACCATAACACCAGAAACCAATCCTTTCAAAAGATGTTTCCTTAGCACTGAACATGAAGTTCTTTCAAATATCTTGATATCCCTGTATAATTTTGGGTAGCAAGGAACCTCCATTCCAAAATGTACTGTCCTTTGGATTTGATGGAGATCTTTTTGAATAGCAAACTCTTGAAAGTAGAAATTTCTAGAACTTTATTTTTGCATTTCCTGGATTGAAGACTCTTTGCATATTTACTAAATTCTGGAAATAAATTATTTCTAAGACAATCCTTCCTGCTGGATGTGTAGATTACCTGTAGATCTAATTTGTACAAATGATAGAAATTATTATCTACATTATGTATATATATATAAACTTCAAAATGCATTAAGGATTAACCAGAGGCTTTTGAAGGAAACATAGGGAAAGAAAATCTTGCTGAGGAACCTTTGAATCCCTGTTATTACAAAATGGGTAACAATTGTCAGCAAGCATTGCAAGTACAGAAGACCTACAAAGATTTCAAGGTTTCACACAATAAATGAATTCACTTTACTGCTGCTTAGTTTTATTAAATAAGGAAAATTTTTCACAGTCAGCAAATGTAATCACTCCTAGAGAAACTAGGTTTGACAAGTTCTGCATATTCTTGGAATAAAGGAATTTGTCACCAACAGGAAGAAGTAAGGTAACATTGTCCTGATTCGGAATAAAGAGTATAAATGGAAAAAGCAAGCAGAAACCCAAAACCTAAGGTCCTGTTTACTCTGTAGCAAAGGCACAATCCTGTTAGAAGTGAGGCAAGTACTTTTTTGTCCCTAGATTCGTCTAACTCTGACATTGAGGGAACGGGCTGGGTTGACACTGTAGTCTTCTTTAGGCTTATTCAGTACTTGGTTCTGCTGCTCTTATAGATAGCCTAAATGCTGATTGCCATTCCTTTTAAAATAAGCCTCCTCTGTGCAATGCAGACAAATTGATCATAAACCATCTTAGGAGAGTTGTAACAATTTACAGCAGCCAAAGGTTTTCCTCAAGTGGTGTGAACTCTGCTTCAGTAGCCTTGTACACCATTAGCCACAACATACAACAATTGTAACTTAATGTTTCTTAAAACAAAAAATACTCTCCATCTCTGATTCCAAAAGGAACGCATATTTGCCTTAATATCATTGCAGTTAAATTTACCATCTGATTGCTTTAATTGCCTTTACTTTTCTCCATTTGAAGAGGAACTTCCCTCATACAGGCTTGCCCAAAGACATATCAGGAGTCTTTCCTTCACCATTAACAGTCATTTTCTTCCACTTATTTCTCTGTTTTGTTCTGTGCTTAGTTTCAATTACTTGATACTTTCTGATCTGTTAAAAATCAGAGCTCAGAAGTTGTGCTTTTGCTGGAGGCTCAGCACTACTTCTTTGCTAGCTTACACTAACGGCTTTTTAAATACATATATATTTTTTTAATAAGGAACATTACAGACAACTTATTGTCTGCCAGCCACTCTAACACCCAGACTAACAGTAGAAGCCATGAGCTGCAGATCCCTTACCAGCGACAAAAAAAAACTGTCCAGGAAGCAAGCTGAAAAGGACTGCTGTAATACTGAACACTATCTATTGTTCCTCCTCCTAGGCATGTAACTCCCTAGGAACTTCAAAAAAGAAACTGTTGTCAATTAAAAAGAATTCATGACAAATAATAAAAGACTTCGTTCTGTAAAGAAGAAAAGTGGCCAAGGAAATCAAAGTGATGTGCAGAAAACAGAAGCAGTATGCTGTTAGAGGGGAAAAAAAATACTCATTCATAACTCTCATTTTATCAAGAATCTTTTCTTACTATGGTTGCTAGCCTCTGTGATTGATAAAAACTAGAAATGTATTTTCAGATCCTCGAAATACATTTCTGTACAATCTATTTTGCCAGACTATCTTCACGTCTGAAGTATTTGTTCAGCGGAAAAAGGAAATTTCAAACTAAATATAATGTATCCTACCCCAATAGTGAGGTGTACTTATTAACACATTCAGCACTCTAATAGAAGCAAGAACGCAAACTGTATGAACTGTTGAAAATTAACTGTACAAAACCACAAAGAAATTACTATGCGCAATAACAGAAGGATAGGTCAGGAAATGATGGTGTAAGGTCTGTTACCCCAGTAATTAATATCTGTCAGAACAATTTCTTTCTAAAATACTAACTATGTATATGTTTATAATGCCTTGAATAAGGTGCTGCCATTGGACAATTCGTGTATTAAGTTAATTAATTATGAACCTATAGCTGTTAATTTGTGGCTGAGTAAGAATAAATAACACATGACTTTAGATTTAAATCAAAATTTCCTCTTAGGACTGCTATTTATTACTACTGCTGCTTGACTATACTCTTTCTTAGACTCTGCTTGCATTTAGCTGAAATAGTTGGAATTTAACCTGAACACAGAGACAAATTTAGCATTTTTACATGGAATTAAAAAGTCATATCCAAATCATAAAAAAGATTATTTCATTCCTCGTAACTTCAGTGAAGCTCATAATACTAAATGCCTCCTTGAACAAACCTGCCAAGCATGTTCTCTGTAGGTCATAGACAATGTTATTGTCTAAAGAGCGGGACGTGATAGACAAAATGAATCTTGTATGACTGTACTGAAAGCTAAATTCCTTAGAGAATCATCATTCAAATTATGCTCACTAATGAGCTCCATTTTAGGAAACCTCTGGGGTTTACCTAAAAGGGGATCTTTTTCTCAATCAGAAGCCAGCATACATTGCTTACAAGTTATTTATTATTAAAACATAAGCAATATCTATCAGCACATAGACGTAGAACATGCTCAAAAATGAACATAGTTATTGTGTGTGTTCAAGACATTTCTTTCACAAACTATGGTAGAGTTTTTCTGTCGTTTCTTTTAAACACGCTGTGGTCATGACTAGATATCTTTAGCAACAACAGTAGTAGTAATCTCTGTAATTCAAACAAAAAACATAGAAGCTGAAAAAATACAAGGACAAACAAGTGAACAGAGGAACTGAAATTAAAACAAAACATATGGTTATGAGTCATTGTAGATTCTTAATTAATCTATGTTGACAAAGATTATGATGACTAAACAGTACGGGTGCATGAAACTCATGGCAATAGACCTACATAGCAACCACATCAAATTATCTGAATTTTCAACTTCGAAAAAAATAGGCGCATTCCCTACATCCTCAAGGTAGTGGAAGCACACTTGGGGGTTGCAGGTAGAACTGTGTGTCTCACACAAATTCTGTCCTGTGGTACCCAACCAGCAACATACAGGGTGCATTGTGCCCTTTACTGGGTTGGAAGATTGAGACCCTTAAATCTAGAAGCTACAAACCTGATTTCATGGACAGCCTTAATTTGCTCTACTCAAGAAAGAAATCTGGAGTTTAATTTTCACTTTGAAGAATGACAGAACATGGCCAGCACAAAAATACTGTCCTGCTATAAAAAAAGATATTTCTAAAATAGCTCTGGCAATTAACATAACAAGGGATGAAATCATGATGTCAATTAGAATTTGATGGTTCCCAGGAGATTCTGGCTTTCTTTTAAAAAGTTAACATATGTTGTAAAATCTCCTTCAGATCTAAAGTTTTTGTTTGCATCCTAGCAGCAAGACTTTGAGCTACGCCCTGGATTGTGCCTTTATTCAAAAATAATATTAGTATCAATAATTGAGTTCCACAGGGGATGCCTGTAGCCTCCAGAGTCTTGCCATTAGCTCAGGGCTTATCAAAATTATGCATAAGAGAAGAAGTATTAAAAAACAACAGCCCAAAGCTCTCTCCACATTAATATTTTGAACACCGCCATGTTTTATGGTTTTTTTATTATTAAACTTAAATCTGTATTTCCCACTTTCAGCTGTCCCAGGTGTTATTATTCCCTGTAATCTGTACCTGACATAAATATACCAAACATATACAAAGCATCATTCCATATCTTCAATAATCAATAGGCTGATCTTCATGCAAGCATGATCTGGTGCTATTAATACCAGCTTCACAACATCAAGGCACATCACACAAGAAATGGAACTGAAAAAGGTGTGAAGCCAAATAATTTACCTGGCTGATGGGTTTTTGCTTTTCCACCAGTGACTGCTGAAATACTAGATCCAGAAGACGAGGCTTCCATTTTTATTGACCTTCTGACTTGTGGGAGTGAAGGATGCCCAACCACAGGCGGACGCTGTGACACTGGGTAGCTTGCCGCAGTTCTCCTCTGACAGATTTGCACACGCTTTTCAGCCCCATGAATAGATAAACTTATACCTGACAGGAATAAGAATTAGTCCTGTTAAATACAAGAGGCCAGCACAGAATAACTAAAATATAAAAATTGCCATCGTTTAAAATGGAATTGTAACAGCCTTCTAGAAGAAAGAATAAAGAAAACTATAAACCCATGAATTTTCTATGAAAATGAAAAATGTGAACATCTTTGCTGCTGTGCTGCAGACATCAGAGTCAGCCACACTAATAGATATTTAAATTAATACAAAGTCATGGTTTACTGCATTGCTGGCCTGCAGGAGGAATTATCTTCCATTCTTTCAAAAAACCCACAGAGCTCACGCAGGACAATATTAATGAGGAAATACCACAGAGTATATTAAATGACCGTTTTCTGATTGATGGACTAGAACTTGGCAATAATGGTTGCTTTTCTTCTAAGCATTCACAAGTGTTAGGAATTCTTATCATATGGATAAGCTGCTACACTTCAGGTGGCAACTATCTTTTAAGGGGAAAAAAATGATCTCTTTTGAGAAAAACAAGTCCTACAAGGAACAATAACATGACCTTAAGCTTGAAAATAAGCTGACTTTCACCAGTCCTGTGAAACATTACCAACAGCACTGGAAACAGTCTTTCACCCCAAACATTCTCAAATTTGTCACATAGCCAATTTTTAAATAGAAATTATGATGAATAATTGGATTTACTTTTCCAAAGAGAAAAACAAAGTTGAGATTTCCTGTCGTGTACAGTCTTAGAAAGAAAGACTATCTCAGAGAAAAAAAACCCGCTAATTCTGACTTCCTTATGTCAACACTGATGCAATTGCTCCAATGTCATTTGAATTACTCCCAGCTTACTCTGGTGAAAACCTTTAGACAATGTCTTTCAGGCCACAAAGCTGAATAATCATAGAATCATAGAATAGCTTGAGTTGGAGGGGACTTAAAGATCATCTAACTCCAACCCCATGGCTGTGGGCAGGGACATCCTGCTGGATAAGGCTGCCCAAGGCTCCATCCAACCTGGTCTTGAACATCTCCAGGGATGGGGCAACCACAGCTTCTCTGGGCAACCTGTGCCAATGCTTCACCACTCTTATGGTGAAAAAATTCCTCCTTATGACTTGTCTAAACCTGCTCCTGTCCAGTTTATAGCCATTGCCCCCAGTCCTATCACTACAAGCCTTTGTAATAATAATTCTACCCTACTGTTTTCTGCTTAATCTAATTGTGACTCTTAATGCTTTTATCAGCAACCACCCCTTTAAAAAACCCAAATCAAATGAAAAACCCTAATGATGTATAAACGGGCAAATTGAGAAGCAGACAGGAAAGCAGAGCCTGAAAAATGGGAATGCGAGTATTGTAAGCACATTGTAAATTGCAGTCACTCGAAATCATTAAACTTTATTGATTACATTTGCTGACTTTTGTGAAAGGAATCCCTCACTGAAATATGCAAGAATGCTTGAATGACCCTGTTCTTCCAGTTCCACAGAAAGTCAATGTATTTGAATCTCCAGGTCATAGAAGAGATTTTGAATCTCTGAAATGGTAATACACTTTGATCCATAATATCACACAGAATCACAGAACAACCAGGTTGGAAGGGACCCATCGGATCTTCTAGTCCAACCATTCCTATCTAACACTAAACCAAGTCCCTCAAGACCTCATCCACCCGTGCCTTAAACACCTCCAGGGAAGGGGTATCAACCACCTCCCTCGGCAGCCTATTCCGATGCCAGATGACCCTTCCTGTGAAAAACCTCCTCCTAATCTCCAGCCTAAATCTCCCTTGGCGGAGCTTGAGGCCATTCCCTCTTGTCCTGTCCCCTGTCACTTGGGAGAAGAGGCCAGCTCCCTCCTCTCTACAACCTCCTTTCAGGTACTTGTAGAGAGTAATGAGGTCTCCTCTCAGCCTCCTCTTCTCCAGGCTAAACAACCCCATATATACTACAACCCCATATACTACAAAGGGGAAGAGACCTGCCACTTCTGCAGACAAATTGTGATGACAGTGGGGCTGCATACATGAGGAAAGACTGTGCAAATTTCTTTCCTTTAAAGAAAGGAAAAGAAAGCTTTGCACATTTAGAATTGAAGCTGCATGCTTGCTACCTAACTTTGCTACACTTCACCATAGCTGATCTCCTGCATGAAGTGTGAAAGTATAAGGACTCTGCTGCAGCAACTGCTCCTGGTTACAGGCCTAACGTAACTGCTGGCTGTTTCGGAAGACTGGGAAATCACGTTCTCTTTAGCACAGAGAGCAAATCCCAGTGAACTTAAGTTGACTCATCTTGAGAAAGGTAGTGTAGTAATCCACACAAGCAGAATGACAATGAGCATGCCTGGACAACACATTTCTTTGACCATATTAGTCATATAGCTTAGACATAAGGGACTTCAAATATTGAGAAGCTACACTCCAGCTGGAAAACAAGCTCTTTAATTCTTGTGCAGTCAAAGATCCTTGTTATGCTCAAAATACTGTGCAAATATCTCTAAGGTATTAAAAAATTAGCCACAACTGTTTTCTTTTGGCATCACCACTAGTTGTCACGTCATTTAAACACCCTTCCCTCTGAAGCTTATAATGGATCCAGTATTCTACCCATGCTAAACATCAATATGGCACAGACATACTTACTAGCTGGACCTCAGGAAGCCTGTGCTTTCATTTAGTCATGAAATAAGTGATCTATTTTAGGAACTGGTTCCAAACATAAACCAACTGCTAAATTTCTCTGAGGTTTAAGTAAATTACTTCTTCACATACTGAAAACAGTCTATAAAATTTTGTGCAGCTGTGGTTTAACTTCCTAAGCCATTTGTGCAGCATTTTTCAGACATCAAAATAAAGGATACTGCAGCCAGATCATTATTCCTAAGAACTGCAAAATTATGCTCAATCAAGAACTCAGCTCCTACTACATGCAAGTTCTTGTTTCTTTCACTAAAGAGCAGTGCTATAACATTATCATAGAATCACCAGATTGGAAGAGACCCATCGGATCATCGAGTCCAACCATTCCTATCAAACACTAAACCATGTTCCCCTCAGGACCTTGTCTACCCATGCCTTAAACACCTCCAGGGAAGGTGAATCAACCACCTCCTTGGAAATTTTAAAGATTCTTTGGATATGTTTGAAAGTGCCCCCAGACTACCATAGTTTAGACTAAAAGTGCGTCACCAATATATTTGGGAGGTTTTCACCCATTCCCTTTGTCACTGCAGTTATTTTCTCCATGTAAGACGTTCTCTTGACTAGTGAGTTTCCATTATTGTCATGAGAACCAGATGCAGGACAAAGATGCAAATGTCACTATTTAATTACCATTTGAGATTTTCTCAGAGAGACCAGATCTTGCTTTCCTATGTACCTTTATTTTTTTTTTTTTTTAATTAGAAATGTGCAAAACCACAAGACAGTAATGTTGTAGCAAGCAGTGGTTTCCCTTGTTTTCATGTGTACAAACATCCTTTTAAAGGAGACACGGGCACTTCAAAGTGCATCCCAGATAACACACAGAAAAGCAGAGACAAAGGAGAGGGAATTAGAAATAGAAAACTCCTTGGGAATAGCGCATGTAGCTTATGAGAGATAAAAATCTGGTTAAGTATTGGCACTAAGCAAACTCTAGAGTAAACTTCCCCTATTCTTCCTGCAAATAGCCTATACTGCTCTTGAATCCTGAGGTTTGAGGGCCAAAGATATGAGTAAAGAGTACAGAGATCTCCAAAGAATACAGGTTGAAGTTGACATCAATTACTTTTTGAAGTGTGACAATACCAACAATAAGACATCTAATAAAAAAGACAAGTTCTCCAGTAGTATACTGCAGACTAGGTCTTCAAGTTAACTATGTTTTCTGGAGGTTTTCTTCTGCTTTCAGGCTTGGTTGTGTAGCTGCTGACACCAAAATCACGGTGTTATTGCATGCTTGGCTATGTGGCCTCTGATTTCATCTGTCCCTGCTGCATCTAAGAGAGCCTGGCAGCTTCAGTAGCTGGATATGAACACACTGGTATGATCTGACTGGCAGCCAGATGCTACAAAACCCAGAACTTTCTCCTGCCTGCCTCTTTGGCTTAACATAATGCATCCTGAGCACCATTTCAACCACAGCTGCAGTGCAGAGGCAAAAGAAGGGCTTTCACGCTGGCTGGTAGCCACATCCTACTGTTGACTTTGGAGGACTAGCTCCTGCGTGGTGTTCAGTCACCTGCACCTGGCTGTCAGCAAAGTACTTAAGAGTAGGAAGTAGAAGTTCAAAGCTGGGTATGATTTGAGCTATCAAGTACTGTACTTGGGTTTTTTCCTTTCCTGCATGCAGCAAAATCCCATCTCTGTATTTTCAAGTTTTCACTTGCCTTTTCATTCCTCTTCCTGCCCTTTCATTCTCCTCTGATACCTCTCTTTGAGCTTGCAGGTTCATATAACAGAAACCTTCACTCTCTTTCTGCCAACACATATCATCTATGCAGTTTGCCAGCAGGGAAGAACCATCTCTCTCCTGCTTCTGGCTGTTGCTCCCGGCTACGTCTTTTTGTTATAAATTTTTCAAAAGCAGTATTTCTTTTACATTGAATATATTTCACCTCTTATAAAGTGGTATTATGCTTATGACACTACAGAATTTATAACGCTCTAGATAAAACTCCACAAACTGTGGAGTACTAAACTACTTCCAAGTCAGGAAGAAATAAGAATAAACAAAGACAAGAAAGGAGGAAAAGATTTCTAAAAGTAGAGAACACTACAATGCACCTGCAGGCAAAGCTTTATGTGACAACGATATTTGTTTGTTGGCTTATCAGATGTTACAATGATGAAGAACTGCTTTCTGCACTGCTTTGAAGTTACTCCGTCAAGGCATTTGGTTTGGTCTTAGCCTTGGCTAAGAGGTGTTCTGTACCATGCATCGCTGCATGGAGCAACACCTGCTCCCAGTGGGCCTCATCCTGCATGCCTGTGCTACTTGAGTGAGCATAGCACAGTGGCTCCGGTGCCAGTGGAGATGGTTTTGGCATGAGAACTGGGGTTAGTGAGGCACTATATCAAAATTCACAGGACTGTCAGGACTCTGCCTAAGAAGTCACCTCCCTGGCGAGACTATCAGGTTTGGGTCAGCCCCAGTTCTGTCCCACCCTTCACCACTTCAGGGTACAGGCATATAAATAGAAGTTCCTTCCTGATATGTCTTTCTAACATAAGAGATGGTGAGATAATATGAATATGAATAAGTAATAATAGTGCAATATGGAGTTACAAAGCTGTACAAACATGCCACAGGTTAACAGTGTTCAACAAGCCCAAGTCCCTTGACCCGCTTTGTAGACCTTCTCTGGAATAACAACTAGTGCTGGCAGATGCAGTTCAGTCATTTTGGTCTGGTGTTATTAGAGAGTCAGTGCTTATACCAGAGACACATTACTGTAGCTATTTCTCTTCTTTGTGTGGAGTTTTTTGTTCTGTTTCAGCCTTATGTAGGGGTTATAGAGGCAGACCAAAGGAGATCCTTCCTTCAACACCCCCTTCAGAGTAGAGCAAGTGCAGGGGAGCACGGAGCAAGAAATGAGGAAGAAAATCTCAGCTGCAGCATCATGTAGGGCCACAAGAAATAAAGCAGCTTGGGAAATCCTGTAGTCATCAAGGCACAGATAAGTAAAGTAATAAGGCAACACTTTGGAAGCATGGGCAGAAAGTAGAAATTGAGGCTTTAAGATGCTATATATAAAATGGGTGAATTATATATTTAGTTCCTTTCAACTTTTACACCCAGGAAAGGAGAAAGTGAGCTAATTCATCCATCTTAAAAAGCTAAGCACCCTTTCCTCAACTTGTGCAAAATGCCACATTTCCCATTAAAGCCCATGATGCTCTACAGACAGCTTCAGCTTTTCTAAATTTTGAAACTTGCCTTTATAAGGAAAAGCTCAGAAAGGGCAAATAACCTAAAAGGTTTCTCAAGCAAAACCAGCTTCATCCGAGACTCAACAGAGAGACAACATGATGGACTCTGCTGCTTGTTCTGAATCCTGCATGGAAATTATTAAGCACGAGAGAAAAATTCACCTGCTGCCCACTGTAAACACCCCTGAAAGCATAGTTTGAAGTCAGTTCCTGTTTTTTCCCAACCCTACACACTGCTCTAACAAATACATCGAGGAAAGCACATCTACCTTTCTCTACATCTCAAGAGAAAATATTACAACAGCATTAGGATTCCCACATTAGATTAAATAATTTTAAAGAAGTTTAAATAGCACCTATCTAAACCAGCCATTGTTAACACATATGATTCATTGAAGCATATCTAAGCCTGGATTGTTCTTCAAGTATAGCTTTGAAAATACTGAAATGACTTCTGATGATATCAGATGTAAAAAAACCACACAACTACAAATGTGCAAACGGAAAAGCTACTACCTACAGAACTATCTTGGAATGGGAAGAGCAAACCACTTAATAACACTGTGCATCTCAACAAGTTACACAAGTTTAGTTTTCAGAGGCTTTGAATAGTCTTCTACTACACTGCCTACAAATATTGGAGAGATGACAGGATCTTCAAGATCCATAGTAGTTGCAGGAACCATTCCCTAAATGTTACTTTTTTGCCCATTTTCTGTAAAAAAAAATTGTCCAGCTTGCTTCTGAATTTATATGAGGTTTTAGCATATATAATTTTCCATGGGAAGAAACTACAGAGCTTAAGTATACAGCATACAAAGGACTATCTCTTTTTCTTTGCCTGAAACATCACCGCCTGTTTTGCATTGGAAGAGATCATGAACAACCACTTCCCTTTCCCTATCTATTCCACTCTTGATACTACAGGGCTTTATCATACCTACTCTCTGCTGTTTCTGTTCCCAGGCTTAGGAGACCTGGTTTACACTGTTGCTCCTCACCAGTAAGCTGTCATATACCTCCAGTCATTCTGCTTACTCCTCTGTTCCTTTTCTTTGAGAAATGAAGACCTGTAAACCACATTAAGGAAGCTTGAAGAAGTAAGACCAGAAAAACTGTGCCTTCAACAAGGATCTACACAGTGGTACAATGATGTTTCTGGTTTTATTCTTTGCCTTGTAATTTCACTTGCCCCACAATATTTGTAGACAGGTTCTACCTCCCTGTCATATTTGCCATCCCTTGAGGCAATTTTCTTGTAAATGAGGGACCTCCTTCCTGACCCACCTGCTCAAAGTCTCTGTGTCAAGGAAAGGCAACAGGGAATGGTACTGCATTATTATGTTGTGCCATTTTCCACTTCAGTTCCTTTCTAGGTCTCATGTTTATCACTTCTGTGAGAATATCACTGTATAGCCCTTTTGCATCAGCAGAACAAATCTTCACAAAGGCGTATTACTTGTCACTGCATATTTTTTTACCAATTACCCTCCTTCAATATGAGGAAGGTAGCATCATTCCATACTTGCTAGTCACTAGGGATATTAGCACCTGAATTTTGAATGGAGATCAAAGGCATGTCTGGAGTAGAGTCAGAACTCCATGAAGGGGCTTGTGTACACACTGGATTTATGTGGCTTTCTCTGCACAAATTTAGAAATGAACAGTTAAAGAGCTGCAGACTCCAGGGGGCATAGGTTTGCCCTTGCAAATATGCTTTAGGTTTATTCTTCTTGAATTTACAGAAGTGGCTATATCACCTGCTGCATACTTGCATCCAGAGTCAGTATTTATTTAAGGCTGCAAAAGCCTTAGCAAATAAAAAGATCATGCTTACCTTAGGTGAACCATCAAAGGGTTGTTTTCATAGCCCTGAAGGTACTTTATTAAATTACAACAAGCTAGCATTCAACCGTGATTAGCTAGCATTACCGTAAAACTCCCATAGTGCTCACAGAGATGCAGGATAACAACCTGAAGTCATGAAGATATCTTGGAGAGAGTCATAATAGTCCTACTTTAATAGTCTACATGACAGTCTGAAAAAACACTTGTCTTCCTTAGGCATGGATAAAGAGAAAAGCTTAGCTGAGTAAATATAAAGCTCTCTTCAGTTGCTATTGATTTGTTGGTGATTGTCAGGAGCACATTTGCAGGACCATAGTGCCAAAGGTAATGTGCTGCCTCCACAAGTTGTATGAGGCCAGGTGAACAAATGGAACTTATTTCCCAAGATGCCCTATTTGATTAATTTTTATGTCTCGTATTTTTATTTCCGTCTAACAATTTTCTCTCTACATAAAGAAAGCACACTGTATAGTGTATATATGATGCTATTTTCTCCAGGGTACTATGGTAAATGCCTAAAAATAGTGTGTAAAACATGCTCCCCTTCAGCTTGTTTAGCAAGCTGCAGTTGGTAGTGTGTCACCCTCTCAGCAGACTGAGTTCTTACTGTGGTTATCTGCAGTGTTTATTACTAAAATAAATAGAAAGAGATAAGTATGTACTTTATGATTACAACTGGAGTTTTAATTGTATTAGAACCACAAGCACTCAGAAGAGTAATTAAAAAAAACCCTAAATCTGAAAGATCTTTTGCAGTATCGAAATAGCTGTGAAAAATAATAACTTGTCCTGAAATCTGATACACGCAATACGTAACAAAAACTGAAGCTGACAAAACTTTTTCAGTAGAATGTTTTTCCATAAAAAAACCCTGTCAATTGTTTAAGGAAAAAAGGTTCATAAGTTAAGAGTTTCTGTCAAAAATTTTGTTTAGAAAATAAATCTGACCTTATCTGGAATGGAGTATCCTGGTTTCTTATTTTGTAGTGACTTGACACTTTGAAAAACGTAATCTAACATAACAAATAGAATACACATTATCAATTAGAATACTAGTTGCCTCTGAGTGTGCCAAAATCCAATTAATAATTTCAATTACTGAAACATAGTCTGTAACACCAATCATGAACTGATGGTACTGCAATGTACTAATAGTAAAAAAATTCAAAACATAACATTAAAACCAGAAAACCAAACACATCAAAATAATAAAATAGAGTGGAAACCAGAAGTCTGACCAAGATGAAATATTTCAATTGTCCAAAAGCAAATTCTGATGAAAACATTTTAAGCATTTTGTTAAAAAGTGACTTCATAAAGTTCCCAAAAGAGATTCAAAGGGTGGAAAAAAGCAAGAATATTAGAATTTCTGGATGTTCTGGCTTTTGATTCACCAACTCAAGTGGAATAGACTTGTACTATAATGAATGTAGGTTCATACAAAACCCAATAGATTCAAATCAGTTTCCGTTACTAAACATCATCATGTCAACACTTCTTCCTTTGACACGACATCTGTTTTTTTAAAAAAAAAAAAAAAATTGGACGACTGGATCTATCATCTTAAGTGGCACTTACTGATTTAGAAATCATGCAGTAACTTGTCTTATTCATTATACTATATATGCACAGAATTTGCTTGCCAGAAATAAAACACAGATGATTTAAACTTTACTTTCACTTGTGCTAAGCAGTGTTCAAAACTGTTTTCTTTCTTACAACCAACTATTATTCTGATCCTCAGAATCAAGGACATTCATTAAACTTGATTGAACTGATTTTACGCCTTTTGCCCATATGCATAAAGTAAAAGATAACTGGAGGTACAGAAGTGATACATAGTATAAGCATCAGGGCAAACTGCAATTCCTTGTGAAACAAAGCACCAAGTCAAATCCCAGATGCTTTTTACTGGCCAAAGAATGAAGTACTAATCACGCAGATATATTTTGAGTGTAAGTAGATTTAAAGCAGAGAATTAGGGGGTTTTTTACATCTTAATATGCTGCCTTAATGTCAACTGCTACATTTCAAATACCACAAGTCTCATTTAACTGGATATTCTCTGTAATGCAGAACAGTGCAATCAATCTGAGACATCATCTGTGAAAGAGGAAAAAACCCAGGAGACTTCACAGATGGGGAAAAAAAGGGTAGATCAGGATACATCTGAATGTGTCTGCCTCCACAGTACAGACAGTAAAAATTTTCAGTGCAGCAACAAGAATTAATTTAACTTTGTCTTTGTGTGCCCTGTTTCAGGAAACTGATTCACCACAAATGCTCTCTTGCTGCTCCAGTGCCAGCCCATCTCCAGCCCTGCTGCCTAGGGAAATCACAAGTAGCATGTCAAAGGCACATTCCTAGCCTTGCCCAGCCTGTGCCTCAGATATGGGACCTTCTACAGGCTTAACCATCAACTGACTTTGATGATCATTTTAAATAGGTCCTATACAGCCAATGTATTAAGAGACAGAGCACAACTTACTACCTCTCTCCTCCCTCAAATGGAAAGAATAATCTTGTATCCCATATTACAGAATCACAGAACAACCAGGTTGGAAGGGACCCATCGGATCCTCTAGTCCAACCGTTCCTATCTAACACTAAACCAAGTGCCTCAAGACCTCATCCACCCGTGCCTTAAACACCTCCAGGGAAGGTGAATCAACCACCTCCCTGGGCAGCCTGTTCCAATGCCCAATGACCCTCTGTGTGAAAAACCTCCTCCTAATCTCCAGCCTAAATCTCCCCTGGCAGAGCTTGAGGCCATTCCCTCTTGTCCTGTCCCCGGTCACGTGGGAGAAGAGGCCAGTTCCCTCCTCTCTACAACCTCCTTTCAGGTACTTGTAGAGGGTAATGAGGTCTCCTCTCAGCCTCCTCTTCTCCAGGCTAAACAACTCCAGCTCTCTCAGACGCTCCTCATAGGTTCTGTTCTCCAGCCCCTTCACCAGCCTCATCGCTCTTCTCTGGACTTGCTCCAGAGCCTCAACATCCTTCTTGTGCTGAGGGGCCCAGAACTGGACACAATATTCAAGGAGCGACCTCACCAGTGCTGAATACAGAGGGAGAATCACCTCCCTGGACCTCCTGGTCACACCGTTTCTGATACAAGCCAGGAGGCCATTGGCCTTCTTGGCCACCTGGGCACACTGCTGGATCATGTTCAGTCGGCTGTCGACCAACACCCCCAGGTCCCTCTCCTCCTGGCAGTTTTCCAGCCAGGTTTCTCCCAGTCTGTAGTTCTGCATAGGGTTGTTGTGCCCCAAGTGCAGGACCCGGCATTTGGCCGTGTTAAACCTCATGCCATTGGACACTGCCCAGTGGTCCAGCCTGTCCAGGTCCCTTTGCAAAGCCTCCCTACCCTCCAGCAGATCGACACTCGCACACAGCTTTGTGTCATCTGCAAACTTGCTAAGGGTACCCTCAATGCCCTCATCCAGGTCATTGATGAAGACATTGAACAGGACTGGACCTAGTGCTGAGCCCTGGGGAACCCCACTTGTCACTGGCCTCCAGCTGGACTTAACACCATTTACAACCACTCTCTGGGCCCGGCCATCCAGCCAGTTCTCTACCCAGGAGAGTGTGTGTCTGTCCAGGCCAGAGGCTGACAGTTTCCGTAGCAGAATGCTGTAAGAAACTGTGTCAAAGGCTTTACTGAAGTCCAGAAAGACCACATCCACAGCCTTTCCCTCATCCAGCAGCCGAGTGACTTTGTCATAGAAGGTGATCAGGTTGGTTTGGCAGGACCTGCCTCTGGTAAACCCCTGTTGACTGGGCCTGATCACCCGGTTCTCTTGTAAGTGCTTCATGATAGCACTCAAGAT
Organism: Coccyzus lansbergi; assembly: GCA_033558105.1. Classification (NCBI taxonomy): domain Eukaryota; kingdom Metazoa; phylum Chordata; class Aves; order Cuculiformes; family Coccyzidae; genus Coccyzus; species Coccyzus lansbergi. Next base: position 482,300 of record JAUMJK010000293.1, read on the forward strand.
CACCTGTTCCATGACTTTCCCTGGCACTGAGGTCAGACTGACAGGCCTGTAGTTCCCCAGATCCTCCCTGCTACCCTTCTTGTAAATGGGAACTACATCAGCCAGTCTCCAGTCCAGAGGTACCTCCCCAGTCTTCCAGGACTGCTGGAAGATGATGGAAAGGGGTTTGGCCAATACATCCGCCAGCTCCCTCAAAACCCTAGGATGTATCCCATCTGGCCCCATAGACTTGTGGGTGTCCAGTTGGCCAAGCAGGGCTCTGACCTCTTGGACTATGGGAGCCTTGTATTGCTCCTCTGTTTCCCGGGTATCTACACAGAGGAAACAGCTTTCTTTACAATTAAAGACTGAGGCAAAGAAGGCATTAAGTACCTCAATTATTGCAATGAAGTATGTTAATTGAATAAAATACTTTTAAAGCACACATGTACTGGGATAGATGTATGTTTAACTAAACAGGCCGCACATGCTGGGTTAAATCCAGTGCCTTTGGAAGGTTTCTGCCCTCTGAAACCATTACTCATAGGCATATTCCCAGGATTAAGCACCTCACATGCCCAGGGTCTGAAGTTGGACCCCAGGTGGAAGAAGTCTCAGAAGCCTCTAATCCATCTCTTACATGAACAGGAAGGAGAGCCTGGACAAGCATCACTCTCCAAGGAAGAAGTATCAACTTCCACAGCTACGTTTGCTATAACACTCAAGTTAGGTGTCAGCCTCTACTATATAAAACACACATCAACAAGGGCCAGTTGTATGAGAAACTTTGAGACATGCGCACTACTTGGCTTTCTTTGGTGCATCATTAATTTCCAGCAAGCACTCTCTCTTGGCAAGTAATGCTTTTGGTTTTAATAAAATCTATGGTGCCGAGCCTTCTAAATGGTCATTAAGCGAGAGAGATCCCCAGAGGAGATGGCAGCTATAGCGTACGGCAGATGCCAGTGAAAATCTGTATTCATCTACCACCTCATCTTTCTGGCAAGACTCCAGGTAATTAACAATAACAAGCTGCTATTGAAAAGAATATTCAAACCTGCTATGTTCGTACATACATTCCTCATAGGGATCCAATTGGTCTCAACTTATGCTGATCTTGATTGAATAAAGCACAGGTCTTGCTTATTTCAGTTCTGAGCTAGACTGTACTTCTGGTGGAAGACCAATAAACTCTGAAAGAGAACGTTAATCATATAATGATTGTCTGAATTTGGCCAGTTAGTAGTTAGGGAGGGAGAGAAGTGCTCTATGGGTCAATACCATTTTAATTTCTTGAGTTCTTCATAGTGAATCAGAAGAAATATAGTAAGAGGCTATAAAAATGCAGCAACTTCATTGTAGAATTTGAAGTCTATAGCATATAGATTTGTTTTTGTAAAAAGGCAGACTATGCTTTAACTCATTTCCTAGATAACAACATTGTACAAGTCCCACGTCTCTTTCTTATCTTAATAATTCTATTATACATTAGCAATGCACAAGAAAATGTAAGGTACACAAAACAGTCTTTAACCTGTGCTTTATGCACTACATAAACCACCAGATGTTAACTGGATATTCCTAATGGTTCAGAGGAGAAGCAGGAATCACAAATTTTCTGAATCCACCTAAGCCAACTTCGATATAGAAAGAACATATAAGAAGAGACATGTCCCTAAGTTTAGTTCCTGTGACTGACTCCTTCTCAGTAAAGGAACTTTCACAAATACTCTTTCATAAAACTTTTCTTTCTTCAGTCATACCTCTGACACTAAATGTCCCATTGCTCATTCTTTTTCAAAATCACAAACAGAAATTTTAAAAAAACCCAACATAATGCTTACGTAATGAATATTTCAAATATTTAGAAATCATATTTGTAAGTATTGCAAATATATTGAAAGTTATATTTGTAAGAACACGTCAGTCTGAGAACGATATTGAATTTTTCTGAATATCATTGGATTTTGAAGATTCAAAACAGACAGACAGTTAAGAAAGAAACAGTCTGTTTCCATTCACAGATACCATTTTGCCCAGAGTTGAGAACATGCTGTTCAGCAGATGTGTAGGACACAAACTTCCTGAACTGTGCCTAAACTGAAATCTCATCACCAAAACTGACTGCACAATCCTGAAACTTGTTAGCAGTGATTCTGAGAAGAGCTTAGCATGCCACTTTCTGGGACTGTCTTTGAGCAATACACATCATCTGGCCAGTAAAAGATGGTTGCGTATTCTGTTCCTATGATGGTATAACATCCACAAAGAGAAAACTCAGATACAGGAGCAGCAGTGTCTTGAGAAATAAAGAGAAACAAAGAGAACAGTGAAGTCTATTAGTAAGGCATTTAAACCTAAAAGTATTGATGGGCAGCTTATTTAATGAAAAAAAACCAAAACCAAAGAAAAGATAACATCAAAGATTTCCAAATACTTTTTTTTTTTTAATTTAACAACCATCCCAGTCCTAGGAAACCATATAAAAACAACTTATAAATCCACCTACCTCATTTGTTTCCTAGGTAAGTGCCTGGTTAGACATAACTGTATAAAACTGTCTTATATACTCCCTGAAAGAAAGAGCAATGCATACTCTTAACTAAGCCCCAAAATCAAAATGGCACAGAAAACCATAAGTCCCACAGGCGTCATGTCTTCCTTCTAATCCTACAGGCCTAAATCCTGAAAAAGGTGAGTCTAGAGATAATGTTCCTGTTAAATTTCTACGAGGAGTTAAAAACCAGCCAGAAAAATTTTTCTTCATTTACACAGAAATATGAGCCTGCTTACAAAAGGCTATTAATGGAATGAAGCGGTCATAATTACAATTGCATGAATAACAACCTGGAAATAAATTTCCAAAGATGATTTTAATGCCTCAATCAATAACGTGTATAGTCTGCCTAGGAATGAAAGAAGTATAAGAATTAGAACTGGAGTGAAGAAAGGTTTGTGAGACAATGAACATTACATAAGAATAAAATCTATCAGAGGGTATCGCCTCTCATTTCCTGATAAGGTTCATGGTGTTTTCAGTCTCCTTATGTAATGTTTCTCCTTATTGAACATTGGGCATAGCCTTCATTTTATGGGTACTGACGATACTTCCTTCAGTGATCAAGTTATGACAATAAAATGATTGTTAATCTCTCTCCCTTTTTCATAAGCTACTGAGTTTTGGCCTTGCTGCCACCTTTGCAGCTGTCAAACTTATTCCTCTCATAGTGCATTTTTGAATTATGGGCCTCTACTTGGGCTTTTGAAGAGTAAACCTAAACCAATCAAGAAAAAGAATATTTAATCGTCAACCATATTGAGTCTTTCTTTATTCTTCTTTTTACCTTTACCGGTCAACAATCCAATTTATAGGCAAGCACATTGGAACCTAAACATTAGGCCAAATACAACCATGATTCTTAAGGATTCATAAGTTCTAAAAACTGCTGCCCAAATGTGCTCAAGACATTTGGTGCTTTTATCAGTTTCAGAACCATTTTTCTCTTCTTAGAATTTAATGGTATACACCAAAACATTTCATATATGGTCCTCAATTAAAAAATTCTCAAAGCAGTTACTTTTATCCAATCTCTGTGAATGTCTTATACTTAGCATTCAGCTATTATTGTCACTGACACCAAATTCATGTTCAGTGAATACAAAGACCATAAGTATTCTTAACTCATGCAAAGTGATAATCCCCTGACTGCTTTCTTTCCTATTTATACACATGTAAGAAACTACAAATGCAAGAAATAAAGGTCTTTTCTCCCTCTTACTGCACTACGCCCCAGCTCATGTCTTCTCCTTAATTTTGAAACTACTTTTGTTATTTATGATGCATAAAGTCTACTGTCCACCCTTTCTATAGAGAGAGGAACGTATATTGTCCGTAAAAATATGACAATAAGATGCACATTTGACACCTGCAAATCCCAGTCAAGTAAATCAACCACAGTAGAACCACTATGTACTAAATTTTGCCATGTGCTGGTGGATGTTATAAGAAATATTTTGACCTAGCTATAATCCTATCTATTGGAAGCACTGGGGTAGAAAAACATCTGACAACCTACATAGGGTCAATCCTTCAGCCAATTTTTGAGAAATTCAATCAACAACAGTTGCTGCTTTTTTGAAAGATTCTTGTTCAACAAGGAATCAATTGGCATGACCTCCTATCAGCTTTCTTGCAGATACAATCCTGTTCCTCAATGGTGTTTTGTAAATTTAGTGCTTGCTGAACTGCTCACTGACCAAACACCTTGTCAGGCTTTCAGCTGATTTTGGAATTTAAAGTAAGTTCTTGACAGGACCCTGAACATGCAAGAAAAACAACGCATCCCTTCAGATCATGCTGTTGCTATCCTTCATAACAAAAGCACAAAAGGCAATCTTTTACTTACCTACATTTCACATGAAATAAAGATATTACCGCATGATGGCAGAGACATCTCAAAAGAGCACACGCTTCAGATAACTGTTACTACCTTTACTGCTAACTTTGGTCTAAAAGTTTCTGAAGATGTTACATAACATGAATAATTCAGTAACTGAAGTTATTTTTTAACTGCATTTACTTTCAACTGAACTGCTAAGATATTGAACTTAAGGCTGCCACCTTTGAACAACTCATTACATTAATATAATAAAATTTTAAAAGTGTTTCCAAAACTTTCCCCTGCTTTATAATCTGTTTCTTCCAGATACGCATTGCATAGAAAAATATCTTGGAAGTGTTGACAGCATCACCCAGCCCTAATTCCAGCAGAATTAGCATGCTTTCTCCAAGCTGAAGACAAGACCAATACAAATGAACCGTGGCCATAAAGCTAAATAAAAACAGATGAAGAGTGCATGGGTGAAGCCCACTGTGCCCACTCCAGACATTAGCAGAGAGACTCAGCTAGCCACCTGTGGGCAGCTCAGACCTTGCAATTACAATGGCATGAAAGGAGAAAAGGAAAGTCACATACTGACCTGCCCTCCTGCTACCTACATACAGTGTGGGGACATTCCTCCCCAGCACTGATACACTTCTGAGTCACTATATTCAGCCTTAGTAGGGTTGAATTTTTTTTTTTTTATCAGTGTTTTCCATGGTAATTTAGCAATTTGATTAAAAGCAGCTGTCTCTTGCCAGTCCATCAGCCTCCCTACCACCTGCTGAAATCTTCACCACGACTGAGGTTCTCTGTCTGTAAGCTCTTTCTACCAGTCTTACACCTCCTTTTGACACAGAAAGTTTTGTTCTAAAATGTTCTTATTTTGGTGATTGCAGGATGTATCACCAGAGCTGTCATTTTAGGGAAAAGAAATTCCATGTTCCTTCAATACAATACTTGGAGATAATAAGATATTAAATAATCCACCTGAGCGCTGAGAGAAATCAGAGGAACACAGAGATGAATACTAAAGTTAAAACTCACTGAACTGCAATGTGTGAAGTATTCTCTTCTTTTAATGCACGAGTGACTTGTTCACCCCCACCTCCAATTTGCTACCTCACTTTTTTGAGTAAATAAAAATTTCCCAATGAGGTTCTGAATGTGCATGAAAAGGCAACCCAGAACTAGGACAAGGAAAAATAATGTTTTAAGTGCAAGAGAAACGTTGGCTAATTGTTAACTATAAATTCACCTAGATGATATCTAGTGATATCACAAACATTACCATCAGGCTTTCTCTAGTTCTTCAAGTCTATTTTAAGCTAGTATTATGATGAGATTAGCTACCATGCAGCATCCTTAAAAAAAAAAAAAAAAAAAAAAAGACCATAATCAAGATCATATAACTTTTCCTTTCTACATATAAAAGTCCTTTAACTGATTCTTGTAAAAATCTTATATTTGCTGGGAACATCGCTAGAAGCTGTAAAAACTCACCTTTCTCTTAGACGAGCATGCTTCTTAAAGGCAACTTTCTATGTTTGGAAATTCACTGTAAAGGTTGCCATGGTGATTAATTTTAAAACTGTAATTCTCCCCTTTTAAAGATTTTCTTTAAAGAAGAAGTGCTCTGTACTAGGGCCCAGTCCTCAGCAAGGCAAATGAAAATCCCATCTTAATCTTGAAGATTAAAGAACATAGCCTCAGTGTATCTGAAACTTCAGCAACAGAGATATTTTCAGAAAAATATTGGAAATACCTATTTTAAACTAAGAATGAAAAAAGGAAAAACTTCCACAGAAGAAAGAACTCAAGGAGAAAAGCTACATCTTTTAGAAGTCAAACTACAACCAGTCCACCAGGTTGTATTATTGAAAAGAAGGAGGAAAAGCAAGGAGGGAATGGGAATGGTAGCTAGAGCTGAGCAGGAAAAACAGTAGAGCTAAGATAGCTGAGATAGTGTCAACATGAGGTAAAAAAAGAGAAGAGAACTACATTCCCAAAGAAAGAGTCTTGAAGCCAAAGGTCGTTAATGAACAGCTCTTTACCCAAGAAATCTTCAGTTTTCTTTTCACAGCTCAAGACAGAATTCACATGAGTGTCTCCATCTATTGACTTATTCTCCACACAGTGCTGCACAGGGCTACATTAAACCTTGGCTTTCCACACAACCGTGTTAGCTGCCAGGGAGGAGAAAAATGCACAGCTCTGTTCCTGCAGTGAGAGAATGAAAAGTAACATTCCTTCTCTAAAAAAAAAAAAAAAAAAAAACCACAAACTAAAAACCTAAACAATGTTCAACATTACATCAGCAACTTGTCACTGCAGAAAGAATAGAAAGTGTTGTGCTACTTCAATACCAAAACAGTTTATGACTTCCTTATTCACCCAAAGATCGCCATACTGTAAGATATCTGCACTACTAGTTATGTGTTTAATATTTTATCTCTCTAGGCAGAAGCATCTGTACAAGTACAATTAAAATGCCTGACATAGAGTTGATTTTAATACAATCAATCAATTTTGTTTCAGAGACCTGTTTGACCTCAAAGATCTATGGGTTAAATGGAGAGAAGGAAAAATATACTGAGACTCATTTGGTATAGTGCAGGGGTGTCACCCATTTTACCTTGAAGGACTACCCAGGGAAACCTTTTTACTTGATCTATTACCACATCAGTCATGACAACTGTAAGATATTCTAGGTTATAGCAAATTATTTGAAATTAAACAGATAAGATTATGATGACAATGAAAGAAATCATCTGTTTAGAAATGACAGAACACACATAGTTACCACTGCTGCTCTATCATTACTATAAATTTTCGTGAATCCATACACTTGGAATTTACCATTGTGACTTTGAGGGGAAAACCTGCTATCTACATGGCATCAGAACTACAGATATGAATACAATGAAAGTTGTGTAGGAAACAGTCATCACCATGTTCCCCAGCCCATAGGGCAGCAATGCTGCTTCTAAATTGTTGGTCCCCATGCTTTTTCTTTGCCTTCTCTCACAGGAAAAGATCACACCTATCAGCAAATACCAGCTCCCTAAAGTCCAGTTGGTTTCTATATACAACAAGTCCCACAGAACTGTATTTTGCTGCATACAGAGTTTAAGCAAAGAAAAACCCATTTACTGAGCAAGGAGAAAACCAGAGTCCATTGTGCAAACAGCTAAACTAGTACAATCATTTCAAGGTTGTTATCTCTATCAGGAACAGGTAAGTAGACTTAACTCTTGACTTAAGTCTTCCATATATTCAAGTTTTGAATAAGGTGTTTGTTGTGGAGGGTTTTTTTCTTTCCTTTTTTTTTTTTTTTTTTTTTTTTTTTTATAACGATGGAAACAAACCACACTTCAGAAACCCAGTCTTAGGACTTCACAAATACCAGAGACTGGTATTTTCCAGTGTTTCTCTATATTTTTTGGAAGACCATGAGTCTTCAAGATTGTTTAAGTCAATGAAGAAAACTAGCATGAACCAGCATCAGTCCTAGAAAAGGTGGCAGGGCAGAGATTAGCCATAGCAAGAACAAAACCATCCCTAGTACTATCCTCTGACTGTGACTTTAATCAAACACATTTTTTTCCTGAACATGAAATCATATACATAGCTATCAGCTAAGTGGAAAAAAACCCCACCCAACTAATTGAACTGCAAACACGTCAAAGGGTCATTTCAGGAGTGCAATTACACAAAAAAAAAGCAAAACTACAGATTTAACAAGCATGAGACTTCCAAATTCTACTAAACTCCAGAAAGAAACCACATAGAAATTTCAAATATTACCTCCTCCAAATTGCAAGAGGTGGCACATTCTCAAAAGCTGCTTTTCTGCAAAAGCACATTGCTCATTTTTCTTTATGAAGATTTTATTTCACACAATCACAGAACAACCAGGTTGGAAGTGACCCATCAGATCTTCTAGTCCAACCATTCCTATCTAACACTAAACCAAGTCCCTCAAGACCTCATCCACCCGTGCCTTAAACACCTCCAGGGAAGGTGAATCATTCACCTCCCTGGGCAGCCTATTCCAATGCCCAATGACCCTTTCCGTGAAAAACCTCCTCCTAATCTCCAGCCTAAATCTCCCCTGGCGGAGCTTGAGGCCATTCCCTCTTGTCCTGTCCCCTGTCACTTGGGAGAAGAGGCCAGCTCCCTCCTCTCTACAACCTCCTTTCAGGTACTTGTAGAGAGTAATGAGGTCTCCTCTCAGCCTCCTCTTCTCCAGGCTAAACAACCCCAGCTCTCTCAGCCGCTCCTCATAGGGTCTGTTCTCCAGCCCCTTCACCAGCCTCGTCGCTCTTCTCTGGACTTGCTCCAGAGCCTCAACATCCTTCTTGTGCTGAGGGGCCCACAACTGGACACAGTATTCAAGGAGCGGCCTCCCAGGAACTCCCAGAAGTTTTCCAGAGAAATCATCAGCAGCCTTATGTTGCTATCATCATATGCTTTTAAAGTCCAGACATGCACAGTACCTTTGCTGGCCTCATAACTTGCTGAACTGAGAAACACCAGAAGAGAGATAAAGGACTCTTAACCACTACTCAGCTTTGCAGCTAATCACAAAAGACTAATTTCTGTGTTTCTTCATTTAAAGATACAAATGTTCATCCCAGACATGAAAAGAACCACACATCACCAGAACAGACTGAGAAGAGATGAGGAGGGTCATTACATGTTGCTAATATTCCTCTATAACCATTTTCACTGGTCTAAAACCACATTCAGACCTTGCCTACTGCTTCCAGATACGGAGGTCAAACTCCACTAGGGAGCAGAGAAGCTGCTGGAGGGAATTATCTAGCACCTCTATCTCAGAAGGAGGCTGAGAATCATTAGAGTTAACTCATTCCATGCTGCACATCTGATAGCTGAGACAAATCTTGTGTTCATGAGTAAGATAAACTAAGTACAGTAGTGAAGCATCATTCACATGTTTTGTATATCTTTTCTTTCCTTTTGTCTGTTTTGTTTCCTTCAACTAGCATTTTCCTTAAGGCTACAACTTCTCTTTTTCAAATCTTCAACAAACTGCAGAACAGTTTCTTCCTGCGTGTGAATTTGCCTTCAAAACATCAGCCTGTTAAAGCTTTGGCATGCAACAAAAAGTACATTAAAAACCCCCACAACAAACAAGCCCACATTCTGTGTAATTATCCTCTATTTTTAATTTGCACTCAGTTTTATAAATAATAATGCCCACAACGATTTAATGTAGAACTTAAGATAACTGGCATTGTTGTCTTTAAACAGGCAAAGGCACATAGAGGCTCATTCAAAGATTACACAAGCAGCTAAATATCTGATATATATTTGATTTTGAAAATAGATGAAAACTGAGTGTTGGCCTTTCATTAGGATTATGTCATCATTCAGAATGAGCAGGCAATACATGAACATACAGTGAAGGATGCTGTCTGGCTGGCAAAGAGAGAATAACTGGCTAATTACTGACATTATGGAAGAGCAGAATCCCATGAATGTTTCCCAGACATGAAATTGTGTATGCCAGCTAAGACAAGGCTAAATGAATCAAATAAATCAAAATAACGTCTTGCGGCTTTAGCTGAACGTTTTCCTTGAGCACCTTTACTCAGAATGTTGATGTTTCCCTCATAACTTCACCAATACATTACAACCAGTTCCTTACACCAAAAAAAGCCCCTCAAGGGGTTCAAAGCAGAAGAGGGAGGGGAGAATGGCACCTGGGTGCAGGTGGCACAGAACAAGACCACCAGACTTCAACTAACAGAACCCAGACATGAGAAAAAAGGAACCAATTTACCTGCAAAGGGATATATAAAAAAAAAATACAGCTTCTTCCCTTTTCCCAGTGCCTTTCCATTTAGCAGTGGGCAGTGTGACTGGTCAATCTCACACTCTCCAGTCCAGACCATAGTTATACCTCCCTATCATTTCCAGATGAGAAAGAATTCCTGTTTGAATGTAGAAAAGGCTTGATATACTGCACCACCAGAACAAGATGCCAGCAATTCAGTTGCTAAATTTGCAACTTCGCTTTTGATCAATATGACCAATTCAGTTACAGCTGGATGGAAGAGCCACTGCAATGTAACCTCTTGCAACACTGTTAAGTGGCACCATTAGACTGAAGAATTGTGGTCAAGTGCTATTAATATGCAGTAGAGGCAATCTGTGACTGCCATGCAAATGTACAGCCTCCAGGACATCCATGAAAGAGGACACATCGCTATTCAGAGCCTGCAGAAGTAGACATGAGGGACATCTTTCACACTGTATGGCAGCAGTGCAAGTTGAGCCAAGGTCCAAGAGCAGTTTAGACAGATGATGGCAACATGGTGCCCCTAAGGTCCTGGATGCTTGGAGCTCAAGCAATGAATCTTCCATGTTCCCTCTATGTAGGCCCAGGCTTCCTGAATCACTTGCTGTAATAACCACAGTGGGGTAATTGAAAAAGTAACTGGCTTGACTGCAGTCACTCCTACTGAAACATTCATCAGCCTAGTTTCATGGAAGAAACCCTCTAGCAGAAAATCTTCACAGGTCCAAAATCACGCATGAAAGCACTGAATACAAATTCCTTTTTATATGGAATTAGTACCTGTCAAGTATGAAAAATCCCCAACATTTACCCTAGGGCAAAATTACCACTTCCTGTAGCCCTGAGAAGTCCCATCACGATGAAGAAGGTGGTCAAGTTCCTCAGTATATTTGACAGAAATGTCATATCTACTGCTAACTTCGATCTGCTGCAAACACCAACCAGGGTCTAAAGGTGAAATGTAAACCAAACCAAGTATCACGCTTCAGCAAGGATAATCTTGTTGGAAAAACAGAGCTGAGGTAGAGACAATCCAATGACATGATATTGCTACATCCAATTCTTAATAAGTACCTGGTGCAGAACACTCTGTCTATCCATCAGACTTCAAGTATTTGAGGACATCTGAAAGACTCTAGCTGAGTCATCCAGGAAATGTTTAGACCAAGGAGACAAAAGGACTCAGGTAATGATCAGTTATACATCCATATCTTTCATACAGCTTAGCAGATCATGAGGATGCTCAGTGAACAGGAGAGATGGTCCAAGACCTGGGACAAAATTTCTGTCTGGGTAAGTAAAGAAATAAGCAAAGCAATAATACTAGCATATCACTTTATAATTAATATTATTTAAGGGTCCCCCCCATCAATGGCCAGAACTGCTCCACTTGCCCAAAAAAGTCAACCACAGCAGACTTATTGTAGTGCCAGCAGGCTGGCAAACATGATTGCAGTACTGAAAATACATTACACAGAGACTAAAACCACCATTGTTATTGTAGTAAAAGAAACAAAGAGAATGCACTTTCTACAGTGCCACACCAATAGTTCTTTGGAACAAAACAGAAAGACTTCAGCCTCACTGAAGGCTAAAAGCAGACTAAAGAAATGGTGAAAATGAAGAGTATTACAGGCACCCAACAATTATTCACACGGCATGACTAGACAGATTGCAAGGGGCAAAATACCCTTCTTCCTGCCAGCTGAGGTCCTCTAAAGACTGGATTTTGTCTGAGAGGACTTCCATTTTGTCAAAGTGGAATTAGGGAATTACACCATGACATGAGCTGCACTCGGTATGAAAGGACAGAGAAAAGCTAAATAGTACATCAGGTTACCATTCCTATGGTATGATGCATGCTGGAGGGTAGGGAGGTTCTACAAAGGGATCTAAACAGGCTGGATTGGTGGGCTGAGTTCAACAGCATGAGGTTTAACACGGCCAAATGCCGGGTCCTGTACGTGGGGCACAACAACCCTGTACAGTGCTACAGACTGGGAGAAGTCTGTCTAGAAAGCTGCCTGGAGGAGAAGGGACCTGGGGGTGCTGGTTGACAGCCGACTGAACATGAGCCAGCAGTGTGCCCAGGGGGCCAAGAAGGCCAATGGCATCCTGGCTTGTATCAGAAATGGCGTGACCAGCAGGTCCAGGGAGGTTATTCTCCCTCTGTTCTTGGCACTGGTGAGGCTGCTCCTTGAATCCTGTGTTCAGTTGTGGGCCCCTCAGCACAAGAAGGATGTTGAGGCTCTGGAGCGAGTCCAGAGAAGAGCAACCAAGCTGGTGAAGGGGCTGGAGAACAGGCCTTATGAGGAGCATCTGAGAGAGCTGGGGTTGTTTAGCCTGGAGAAGAGGAGGCTGAGGGGAGACCTCATTACTCTCTACAACTACCTGAAAGAAGGTTGTAGAGAGGAGGGAGCTGGCCTCTTCTCCCAAGTGACAGGGGACCAGGACAAGAGGGAATGGCCTCAAGCTCCGTCAGGGGAGATTTAGGCTGGAGATTAGGAGGAAGTTTTTCACGGAAAGGGTCATTGGGCATTGGAATAGGCTGCCCAGGGAGGTGGTTGATTCACCTTCCCTGGAGGTGTTTAAGGCACGGGTAGATGAGGTCCTGAGGAACATGTTTTAGTGTTTGATAGGAATGGTTGGACTCGATGATCCGACAGGTCTCTTACAACCTGGTTATTCTATGATAGGAGTGGTTGGATTCGATGATCTGATGTGTCTCTTCCAACCTGGTGATTCTAGGATTCTATACCTGTATCATAGAGTGCAAGTTGAGAAACAGAGAAGAAAAGGGATTCAACTGCTGGGAGGAGACAGAGAGGGCCTGTTCAGTGTCAGTGGCAGGAAGTAGGTAATCACAGTAGATAACTCCTCCAAATTCTGCAACACGGGTTATTACAATCCTTTGGCTAGTATTATCATGTAAACAGATGGCAGGTCTTGTACTATTCGATGTACTATGTTCAAAAGACAAGCTGAAATATAACACACTAGAGTAAAGCCATTGAACTCCAAACAGAAATTTATGCACATATCTTCAGCTGGATATTCAGCAATATAAAGAGCTCAGTGGCAAAGGCAAGTCAGGTAGGAAGGAATCAACATCTTTTAAAGAAGGAGGACCAATCCATTGCAAACTCCCAGGAACCACACAGCAGTTCAGCATCAGCCAGGGAAGCCAGAAGACTGTCTGCAGGCAGCGTGGAATACTAAGCCGTGAAGCAAACGCCATGTGAAGACCAGGAGAATGCCAGTTAGGCAGGTGGACACCAAAGGGCAGAGGTGGCTGCTACACACAGATCTGCCAGTCCAAGCCTAGCTGTCAAGTAGCCACTCAACAGAAAGAGTAATAATCTAAAATACAGTGACTGTGACACTGGGATACAGCTACTGGTGCAGGAAAATAATGGAGACAAAAGCAAAGACAACTGCCATGTAGCTGCACAGTAGCTCTACAATATCTGCATGAGGTAAATTTAGAGCCCACCTTCAGCTTGTCTGACACAGACAATTCAGCCCCACAACAAGCCAGTGGGAAGCTGCCCAGTGTGTCATGCCAACTGGCAGAGAAACTCAAAGATGAAAAAGGAACTTCACTATCTCCTGTCAGGATGAACTAGAAGTAGGGGATTATTGAGAGTTTATTTAGAGGAATCTGAAGCCTAGCCAATAGTCTGGGCTGATAGTCAAAGCACTGGCAACCTCTGGCCTCAACAAGAGAGCAAACATTTGCAAAAAATGAAACACTCCCCCTAATGATAAAAATGGAAACAAAAACCTGTAGCAACCTACGTAATACATAGAAGGAGGAACAGATCCTGCAGAGAAAGCCAGTTAAGATTGATTGATCTATGTGTACCTCCATGGCTAGCATTGCAGCTATACTTCTTACACCTCTGCAGACAGCTAATTCAGATGCACACTTACATGACTCATTATACACAGTGGTTTTCCTTTCTGGGAAATATTAAAACATTATTTCTACCTACTCAATACAAGGAACATTGACATTATTAAAAAAATTAGGAGCTTTGCAATGCTTTGGCGTTCCACTAATTCCACTCCTGAAATTAGATATTCTTAGTTCTGTCTTATTTTAATTTTTCCTGAGCAGGTTTTTGATAAAATGATTATTCCCTTTCCTGTTTTTATGTTTGCTAATGCATTATCAAATCAAATAGAAAGTCTGTAATCTGCTCTAAACTTTGGTATCTAGCACTTCTGGAACTGTGGTGATTTTATACTAAGTACAGCAACTTGCAACATATTATGTCAGAAAGAGGAAGATTTTCTCATATTTAGTATCAAAATTGTCATTATTAATACTACACAACACTGCAAGAAGGTTAAGAACAAATGTAGATCCTGGTCCCCACAGTTCCTCTTCACAAGGTTTATCCGGCAAAAGAAACAGAAAACACTGCAAAAGTACTTAGGAGATGAGAAGCAACAAGGAAGGAAAATGTCTGATAGTGTATCTCACACACCTCCCTGTGAAGGTCAGCCACCTTCAAAGCTGAGACAGGGTTATACCCTCCCAACAAACAGGGGAAAGCCTCAAACTAAAGCAAGATCCCTGGCAGCTATGGTATATGTACAGTTAAAGGATTTCACTTGTATGAGAACGCGTTGGTAATCTTTCATTCCTGAAGAGTCATTTTTCCACAGCAGACTTACACCACAAGCAATGTCACATTATAATAGATCATGTATCACTGTCACACTGGAATTTGCTCTGAAGGCACACATCTATGGTTTCATACTGATGTAGTTCATGCCAGTGGTATGATGTTGACCTGTGGTTTTTACAAGGGAAAAAGAAAGTAGTAAATCATAAGTAAATTACCATTGCAGCAAGCAGCCATGTTTCCCAGAAAAGGCTCTGCTCCCAATGTTAATGATGCCACTTCCCATTAACCAGCCTTGTCTCAACTACTACAGTTTAAAAGGGAACTTGACAGTGTCATCCTGGTGGGCTCACTGACCACTAGCAACAAGAAACAAGCTGTCACACATAACAAGGGAACTGCAATGAGCTGGTGGTTGCACTGTGCAGCCCTGGCTCCAGACTGATGACATGACCTTGGGTTGGGCCAAGGAGGGCCATACCAGTCCCCAAACAGGGAAATTGTGGGTCTGCTGCTCTACCGATGCCCAGGGGATGAATGCATGGAGTAATAACCTGTTTTCTGAGAATACATCTCAACATCAGGTGCTGCTACTTCATGTCCCCTTGTCTTGGTCCCAGGTTGCCATACCAGGACTCTGCACAAACACAGAAAATGGAAAGCTGGCTGCTCCCTCCTGCATCCCTCAGCTGCTGCACAGGGTACCTCTGACAACAGCCAGCCCTGCCCTCCTGGTACCTTTGCCTCAGCTTTGTCCTACTTCATCCTGTGTTGTACCACCTCTAGGGCTACTTAGGTTTCCTTAAGCAGCTCACCCTCTTGAGAGCCATCTGTTTCCCACCCAATCTCATCCGTTACAAACATTTTGCTACTTCTCTAAAATGTCCCCTCTTTCACCTATGCTCCGTCTCTTCAGTTCCCTTAAAATGCACTATCCTCCATTTCCTCTATCTTTGATCTTTTAATTAAACTGGTTTCATTTGTTCAACTGCAGTATGATGTCTTTACAACTCTATTTTCTGTACCGTATATTGCCTTAGTTATTTAATTCTCTAAAGCCTTCTGGAGATGGCTTATTTACAAGACATCATATAATTATAGGAAGGTTTTTAGATTACACTGGAAATGAAGCTGTCATTATGAAAGCAGAACTGAAATATACTGTGGATTTAATCCACTGTTTTAGTCTTATTTCCAGGCAAAATCAACACCTAAATGTCAAAACCATAAATGGAGGATTCATAGTAAAAAGAATTTACTTCCAAACAAAAGCATCTTCATGTAATTATACACAGTAAAATAAACTATTGATTACATTTTAAAATCAGTATTTGGAAAAAATTGTTCCAACAGGTGGTGAATCATATGCCATTCACAAATATTTCAATACGAGAAATGATATTTAGGTATAGTATTTAATGAAAGAGAACATTCTCCTGTAACAGCTGGGAAATAGCACTTCTGGGACTAGTATAATATAGGACAAAAGTCTTCTCTGCAGCCTGTGTGACCCACACTGACAGCGCTATCCTGCTCACCTGCTATGCGGGGAAACTCTTATGTAGAGAATCCATAGAAAACACAGCTTTACCTCAGGTTGCAGCATGGATAGTGTCACAGGGTGTTGCTATCAAATAGAGTCAGTAAATAAATTTTTCGCACAAAAATACTTTCTCCACAACTGCAAAAAAAAAAAAAAAATCAATAAAAAAATGTATAAAACATTGATTAATGGATTCCAGCTGAAGGATTCCAGGACTATTGTGCCAATGCTGTCATTCTGGTTACCAGCTGATGGTTAAATCAATTGAAAGATATAAATGTGAACTTAGCAAATACTTCTTTTGGACTAAGAATCTATAGCAGCTTACTGGTTTGGGTCTACTGGTTTCTGTATACTGCATTCCAGCTTGGATCTGGGATTGCCAAAGGCATCGGTTATTCCAGTAGCCCAGACTTTTGGAATTCAATACAGGCTCTCCATTTAAACATCTACTTCCACTTGGGATTTTAAGACCAACTTTCTTCTAGTATCCTCATGGTAAGGCTAAATTTCTTATTTAAAAAGCAAAAGAAATTAAATCTTAAGAAAAATAATCTTTCTTTAAAGTACTTTTAAAGAAGTAATTACAGTTGACTTGGCATATTGCTTCCTGTAAATAATTCAAATTAATTCACCCAATATAGGCCGAATTTTGCATCTATCTGCTTTGAATTCCATCTACCACCATACTGCCTATTAACTTTGCTTTTTGCTTCCCATTAGAAATTTATGGAGTTTTTTCTAGTTTTGCCTTACATAAATAATTCTTTGTCATATGTAAATATTGCTGCATCGATGTTTAACCTGCACAGTCTTTCAATTTTCTCTCCCAACTGCAGCATCTGCTGTCTTTCCTGCTTCTCTATGTGTGTGTAACAGCCTCTGCCATCCAGTTATGACTAATCTCCTTCTGCCTCACACCTTTTACTTTACCCCAAACTACCTTGAAAACATGCATTTTTTTATTTGCCCTTCCACAGCAAACCATCTGCCTTTCCTAGGCAAACAATCCAAAACGTCAGATAAACTTGAGTATTTTTTTGCTGAAGATCTCCTTGTTATGTTCACCTTCCTTCATCTCTTCCTTCTCTGTTCAATTTTTTTCCCCACAAGCTAAAACTGCACCTCCCTTATTTTTTAGCAAAATGCCATAGCAGTCTCTGGCATCACGGGCAGAAATCATTTAAGTCTCTTACAACCAACTAAACTGTTTCATAGTCATTCTTGAATTAGTGACATTTAAGATATTATAATGTTACAAAGGCCATTATCAGACATTTCTCTGACTGAGATGCTCCAGGGAACTCAAACCACAAAGTGCTTGATTCAGAAGTCATCTTCAAAGAACTCGAGAGGTTTGCATACTGGGCCTCCAGAGAAAATTTGCACTACTGACATTTCTTTAAATGAAAGCAATAAAGACCCAGCTGGTTAAAGGATTAAAAAAAAAAAAAAGAGAGACAAAAGAGTAAAAATAATCTACTAGAAGTCTCTGCCCCACGCATAGGAAATTAATGAGAAAACCAAATCAAAGTGAATGTGCAGGAAAAGGATTTTTCTGCCTCTCTCTATGTATGTATTTTTACATACATTTGAAAAGAATCCACATAAATATATTTAACAAGTCATCAGTCACCATAATTATTACTACACTAACAATCATACTTGCCATCTCTGCAAAGTACAGTCATAATGATATTCTACATCTAACAACATTAACATTCCTGATTTCCCTAGAGAAAAGTGTAGCAAGAAGGAAGATCTCATTGGCTGCAGTAAAATGCAGCAATCCGTTTAAGAAAAAGTTGCAAAGATAATGACAAAGAAGGCAGAGCAATGCTTAAAACCAAAACTACACAGAAAATCAGCAGTGAAGATTACCCGTGATGTTGTTAACTTGTTTGGTACTTAGCAAAGCAGCCCAATTCTGAAGACATGAGTATCATAGCATTGAAGTATCACAGAATAGTTTGGGTTGGAAGAGATGTTAAAGATCACCGAGTTCCAACCCCCTCTGTTATGGGCAGGGACATCCCACTAGATCAGGTTGCCCAAGGCCCCATCCAACCTGACCTTGAACACCTCCAGGGATGGGGCAGCCACAGCTTCCTTAGACAACCTGTGCCAGTGCTTCACCACTCTAATCATGAGGAGCTTCTTCCTAATGCCTAATCTAAATCTTGCCCTATCCAATTTAAAGCCATCCCTCTCATCCTATCACTCCATGGCTTTTTATGAAGTCCCTCCTCAGCTTTCTTGTAGGTCCCTTTCAGGTACTGGAAGGCCCCTTTCTTTTAGGGGCTACATTCAACACATGATTGTTGAGCAACAGACTGCCACAAAACTAAATTCAAGGCAGAAAAATACTCAGTGTGCAAGTAAGCTCATCTAAGCTAATAAAAGCTATAAAGACTATGAGCCATCAGAGTAACAAATCATCAGGCCAACAACTCAATAAAATCAAGCTTCTACCCAACTGTTGCCGTTCGAGGTTAAGAGACACTAGCAGATTAAAACATACACTGTGGCACAGAAAGCAACAACCCTCTGGGCCAGAGATAATGTAGACAAACATTGCAGTCTGCCAGAAATGCAAATCTAGAGAGTGTGTTTAGAAGCACCAACATGAAAACTCATCAAGATCCCACAGCTCTGAAGCATCAATGCTTCATTCATACATTAAAAGCACCACAGCAGATCTAACAATAGCATGTTCTGATAATCCAGAGCCTAGGCAAATCTTTGTACCTTTCACTTCAAAGTGAAACTTTCAGTCTCAGTACAGCTTTTCTTTTGATGGTCACATATTGTCTAGTATTTATTCCTCAATACTTATTTTCAACAGACATTATCTTTGTAAGGAAATGATGAAACAGAGATTGCAATAAAAGGAAGATACAAAAGAGCACCCTCCCAAAATATACTGACTTTTGTTCGCAGTTGTACTGTATTGTTAATTTTTTTAGTACATGAATGTGTAAAAGCTTCCCTCTTTAGAATAAACTGAGAAGAATGTATCTATCTATATCTTAATCAGAAGTGAATGAGATAAAACATGTAAACTGACAGGAAATGAAGTGGCCCCAGGAATACTAATTTCACTGTAAAATGACTACACCTCAGACATTCTCATGGTTATCTGGTTCCTGTCCTACCACAATGGTGAACATCATCCATCCACACTACGTCACATTAAATATTTCATTCAGTGAACAATTTTACCACATGAAAGCTGTGATATCAGTGGAATATGGCCTCCAAAGCACCCAACAACATCAACAATGATACCAACCATACATGTGGAACAGTTGAATACTCAATGTTTTCATAGGAACCTGGTAACAACATCCAAAGTCCTTGAAGATATTGTGATATCTCATGGTATGTGTGCTGTGACTCTCAATGAAGACACAAATATCTTATTTTAATTTGATATTGACTGTGGAAGTCCAGGTTGATCTAGCTGAGTGCTGAACTGTAATTGCAAAAATTATATCCCAATAAATCCATGATTTCCCAGCAAAAGACACAGAAAATTGCTGTCTTCCTGTACATTAAACTTTTATTATTATTATTATTTGTCAAAAGACAAGTTACCATGTGGTCTTTGCTAAAAGCAATGACCAAAAAAAATTATCAGACTTTTCTGTATTTCAATATTGTCTTTGATTTATAGATGTAGAATTTAAAATGACACTAACACCCACTTATTTGGTACTAGAGGGTCTGGGAAAAGAGATAATTTTAATATGATATCTCTTCTTGGGCACATCTTTTCCCTAGCACAATTGTATATACTGTAAATAGAATAAGAATTACTATTCCCAAATATTTTTGCAATGAAGTTCAAATATTCTTGTGAAAAATACTGTTACCCAGAGGCTATGAAATGCAATGAACTAATGGAGACTTATTCGGTCATCAATTGCCTCAGAGAGAAAGATTAATTTTAATTTGACTGGAGAGATTTTTGACACAATTACCACCTGGATCGCCTCTAGCATGATTTTGCTATATAGTGCTTGAAAGTGTCAGTGCATTGCTTATCTAATTCTATGCATGTTATAAACCTTTCCTTCAGATTTGCAGTAGCAAGTCAGAGTTAATAGATACTGTGCCTATATAAAAGTTGAAGGTAGGGAAGACATGACAAGTGAGCTCATCTATTTTGACTCATCATAGGTCTGAATTAAAACGTCATTGCAAGTTCATTGCACAAACTTTTGAGTCATTTATCACTTTACATCTATGGATTTACACTATGACTAAGTTTTGGGGGATTATATTTTTGATATTTTTCAGTTAAGATTTGACTGCTCTAAACCATACCAACCTTTTTGAAACACTTAGTGGTATTTGCTCAAATAACCATGGATTGCTGTACTGTGGTTCAGCAATAAGGTGTGAGTAACTGACTGCAGCCAAGATCTCACTGAGATGTTCCGCTGTAATCATTTAGGGAGACAAAATTTCTTGGTCCACAGCTGTTCTCAGATGCAGCAAGAGACTTTTAAGAAGACATAAGAAAGATAAACCCCATTATGTGAAACGAGGTTACTTAGTAACTAGGGGTCTTTTAAAGTATTACCTGGAGATGTGCATCTTAAAGAAGTGTCACGTGTAACCTTGCAAACCTGAAATGTTAGTGAGAATTAGAGTCCCAATCCTAACACAAAGCTTTGCAAGGACCACAGGTACGAAATAGGTCAGAGCTTGACAAGTTCTCTGGACTGAAATAGTCTGAGCCTAGTCTGATATAATGCTGCTCTGCAGCATTGTAAAAGATGATGAGGCTGTACTCAGGTAATAGGAATAGGTAACACCTATGTGTCATTAAAATAGTGCCTAAAACTTGGTGCCATAATGCCCCTAACAGTGCTGGGTGGGATGATGCCCACATTGAGCCATCTCAGCGTAGAGCTTGGCAGACAACTTGGCTCTGCTGGGAAGTACAAACTCTGTTTCATCAGGCCAGGTGCCACAGCAACGTAGGAAAGAGGGCATAAGGGAGCTTGCAGGGTCACCCAGCCTCTTCTCAACTCACTACATAATGAGAGACTGAAGCCATGCAGGACACAAGTCACTTCAACCCTGGATAGCTTCCAGGATATCACACAACCCCTCCTCGCTCCCTTCCCAGGCAGTCTCCTCACAATTGAAAAGCTTTCCTTTATGTCCAAAGCTCCTTTCCTGTAGGCTAAAGTCTCTTCATCTGCTCACTGTGGACAGAGAGAACAGATTATTCCTTTCCCATCTGCCACCTCCTTTGATGAGGCATAATTGAATGGACAAACATACACCCTCTCAGTCTTTTCTCTGCTGGATTGAGCACCAACAGCTTCTTGGCCATACCCCAGTACAGCTTATTTTCCAGGTCCTGATTGCTCTTGCTGCTCTCTCCCAAAATTTCTTTCCCCAGCTTTTCTACCTCCTCCTAGAAGAGTGCTGCCCTAAACTAGACAAAATATTACAGCTGAGATCTTCCTTATGCCAGCACCAGAAGGAGGATTTCTCCAGGTATCTTCCAGACAGCTGTCCTCCTCCTACATCCTACTATGTTGCCTATTTTGCAGCAATACAACTTAACTGGCACACACAGTTTTCATGTCACTGTAACTCCCCACCTCCAGATCTTTTTCCAGAAAACTGCTACTTCTTGTTCCCCATCCTCCACAGCTGCAGGTGATTTTTTTTTTAATAGATGTTGTCATCTTGACTAAATAGCATCCCCTTTCTTTTTCCAGACCACTTTTCCAGTTTATCAAGATGATTTTGAGTTTGACTCCTCCTCTTCAATATATCAGCAGCCCCCAACAGCTTTATGTCACAGAATATGCTGTACTCTAAGCACATCTACATATCACCCATGTTTCTAACAAACTATTGTATAGTACCAAACACCAGGCTTGGTGTCCCTAGAGTCCTGTTTGAAGCAGTTTTTCAGGGTAACAGATTTAATATCTAGCCTGTGCCTGGTTTTGTTTTTTTGTTTTCTGAACAATGCTGTACACACCCCTTCAGAGTTTCACTATCATCAGGCTTCGGTACTTAGCAGACAAAAGCATCATGAAAAACTTTGTCAAAAAAACATTACTAAAGCCAAGAAATAGTTCGACTACTATTTCTCCCATATCCAGAAAACATGTTGCTTTGTCACAGGAGAAAAATCAGAGGGCTTTCACAAAGTTTTTTCTTGACATAATTTGATGATGGTTGCTCATCTCCTTGTTATCTTCTAAATGCTTATCAAGAATCTATTTCCTTAGTAACTTTAACCAGGTTTTTTTTTTTCCTCAGGGGTTAACGATAAACTAACTAGCCAACAATTTCTTGACTCTGCTTTTTCTTCCTCAGTAGAGGCATTATTTTTTTTTCCTGCACTGTCTTCATGGAGCATAGTTCCTCTTTAACACATTAAGGTCAAATTAACTTCTCTGCCTGCACTGTAAGACAAGCAAGCTACTTTGCCAGTATCGGGTTTTCCTTCTAATTCCCCTAAATAGGTCTCTTTAAGCCAGCCTCTCCTCTTTCTGTTCACTCTGCCTTTGAAAATGTCCCTCTCCTAGCTGCATGAAAATGCATCCTCTTTCTGTGAGGTCTTCACACTAGAAAGCGTACTTGGTTTGAAACTTCTGAAAAGGTAACAGATGGCTTTTAGGCAGGACTGGTGATTCTGATAGGGTGAGTTTAGCCCCTTTACTACTCTGACTGCACATACCAGAGCTTCCATTATCATGGCACTTTAGCCTGTCTTAACTGTACTTTGCTCAGAAGTATCTTTAATTTACACTTAAGTCTATCCTATAGCCCTCACTCCAGGAGTGCCAGAACAGTGGGACTCAGGAATTTTACACAGTAAGTGTTAGGAAAGAGAGCCGTATGTTTTCCTGTGAATACATAATTTGCCTTCCAATGTAACATTTCTGTGTGAGTGCCTGGGTTTTGCAGTTTGAGGGAAAGAAGCAGGGGATATGTTTAAATACTATCTTTGTTTTGCTTGAGAATACAGGACCACTCTGATGCTGAAGTGAATGAAGCAATGCAGAAAGACTTTGCTTCTGCTGAAATATAGCCCTGTCATCTCCTCAAATGTTTTCCATTTATTTCATGCAGTTCTACATGCTGATTTTGACTTAACTTTGCAAAATCATTTAAATCAGCCTAAAGCTACACATATCATCATTTTTTGGGGGGGCAAATAAAGTTTGAAATATTTGCATTTTGTTTCTGTCTTCTGTCTCAAAGCACAATTTTATCCCTTTCTTTGCCTGGAATTAATTCTGAGTTTTATAATGTTTTAAATCTTTGCAAAACATAGATAGTTTTTCATCAAAGAGGCAAGGACATCTGACCCTGTCAAAAAAAGTTTGCCACAAAACAAAGATTTGCTACAAAGTAAAGATTTGCAGAAGCTACTCAGCAGAATTATTAAGAACATATTAACACTAGACAACAACATTTCTGTAATAGTATATAAAATAAAACTCTTTAGCAGGAACTTTGAGAAGTGAAAACATCTGTCAAAAATCATGATGGATTTTTTTATAATCTGTCCTTTTCCTTCACATCTGAGCAGTGGCAAAGTGAGGGTCAGATATCAAAAAAACCCAGCTACTCACAGATGCACAGATGAGTTTTACCCAGAGAAACAGCTGTTCAGTGCTTCTGATGTTTAATCATCTGAAGATTTTTCCAACAAAAATCTCAGGACAACATGCTAGCACTACTCTGTTGATGTGGAAAGGACAGACAGTAGCTGCAAGAGATGTTTTTTTAATTAATATATAAATATGGTGCCTTAGTAACTATACAATAGTAAGATATGTAAGTTAGGAAACACTGAGGTTATCAGTAGAGAACACAAAGCATTAATCCCAGGTTTGACCTGAATTTCCCTACTAAATGTTGGATTAAGTCGGATACTTTGCATTAATCTTTTTCATCAGATGTTTTAACTCTGCTCTGAAAGTGCCTGGTTTTGCAGCTTCCCTCCCAAGCCATTTTCATCCTCATTACATCATATTAACCAAAAATTACACAAATACATTGCCAAAGATTTAATGGTCTTCCCCAATATTTTTTTCTTTTACTTCTCACTGACTGAACTGCATTCTGCTTTCCTTCTGCAACATTACATATAAACTTACATTTATTTAAAGCCAAGTTGCCAGAAGGAATAAATTCTTGTTGCTCCTGGAAAGATACACATGCATTCTGCAGTACATGGCCCATTTAGCCAAAAAAAAATGAGTACTATAATTACAAGTTTTCAGGACTGTGCAAAAAAAACCTTAGAAATGTTTGGTCAAATATTCACAATGAATAATTTAATCAGTTCTGACTATTTCCCAAATACTTCCCTAGGGCAGCTTGTAGGAAAACAGATTATTTTGTGTCAATTCATAAGCAAAATAGAGAAAATGCTCTCACAGGGTAGGGAGTAGGCTTCTGCAATACTGTTGTCCAATTCTGTTGTTGTTGTCAAATTCTGTTGTCCAAGATCATCATTAATTGATTACAGCATGACCAGTGTATTATGAACCTTCCATGCCTTATATTGATTATTAAACTGGAATTTCATGGATAACTCCCTAGTGTGGGAGTTGAGGGGAGCAAAACGGGAAATAAACAGGGGAAATGAAGGAGATTAGACTATGCACTTGCCAGATGAGAAAGTAAATACACAGATACATTTTAGCAGCAGTACGATTACTAATGTGATAGCCTGAGAATATAGCATATAGTCAGATTTACATTTCTGCTGAAAATGAGATCAAGTGATCAATCAGGATGATATATGCTGTATCAGAAAATTGGAAGTCTCTAAGACAGCATGTTATTTTTCAACAGCTACATCTGCACAAAGAAATCCTAAGAAACCTGGTCACCTTAAAGCACAGAAAATATGCAGAAGTTCCTGAATTTTCAATACAGGTTTTAACAACCAGATTAAAAAATGAAAGGAGGGGAGGGTGTAGGGGAGACATGAGCAGTGCCAGCTTTCCCTGGATTCTCTACAGACAACCTGTGGCCTTTCCCAGCAAGCACTGTTCTAGTTCACCACATGGTGTTACACCTCAGGAAGCCTTGACAGCAAAAAGAGTTGAAGTAGCAAGATTAAATCCTTGATGCTGGAATTAGGGGAGCAGAGAAACAACATATTAATTACACACTCTGCCTTTCCAATATCATTTCAGCCTGCTTCATGCCATAAGCATTTGTTTTGCTATGGAGAATAAGTGAGAGGGATCTGATCTATGGTGTCACTGCTCCATGTCCAAAAAGATAAATAAATTCAATTTCTAAACAAATGTTTTAAAAGAGATTTCTGTTTCCAAGTTATTAAAATTACCCTTTTTTTCCCTCAATTCTGCACAAATGAATGACCTGCACACAAAATATGGTAGGGTCACCAGGGATTCAAAAATGCTGTATTGAGAAAAATGATATCAAAATCTAAGAATTTTTACTGCGTTAAGGAAAAAAACCTCTCTCTTCCAGCAGCTGTTGCTAAGTTACTCTTAATAATATCACACGTAAATGAAAACACAGGGGGAGATGGGGACTACCTACCACTCATTTTGTCATGCCATGACCTCATGGACAAGAACTGTACACCTGAAGCATGTGGGCTGTACTGGTAGCCAAACTGTGTGCTTGTGCCACAGTCACTTGGAGCAGGAGCTACAAAGCCTAGTCTCAGGTTCAAAGAATTGCCCTCCTGTCTAGGGGTAGCTTGGAGAAGCCCTGTTGCAGCATCCACCAGTGGCACCAGCCATTACCTAACTCATACTCCACTGCTGACAGTAGCTGCCACAGTTGTACCCTCACAATCACTACTTGAAAATAATTTTGGTGTTAATATACAAGAAAGAAGACTTTCAGAAAGCAGTCCTAAAAATATTTTCTGCAGAGAACTAAGGGAATTCCCTCTCCTGAGCTGTCCCAGCTACAACCACTTTTGCCTCCAGTTCTTGGAGATCTCTTTTGTATGTCAGGTCAGCTCTCTTGAGTGCAGGTGAACAAGAACATTTGGTGCAAAAAGTAGCAAGCGTTTTCCAACTTGCCTAGGACTGCTACGTCTCACAGTGGGAACAGCCCAACACAGAAAACAAAGTGCCTTTTATTTTCCCCTTCTTACTTCAGAACTTGCTTAGGCGAGTAACCTCAGTACATCCAAACCTTATTACTATAAGCAAACAGCTCAAACTTAGATCTGCCACACTAATCTCTGAAACTGACAGTAAAGTTGCAAAGTAAACAAAAAAAAGCACTTCCAGAAGGATTCCTTATCTAGGAGATGAATTGATACTGTATTTTCCATACGTGCTGTAAATTAGACAGTAGGTACCTAA
Organism: Coccyzus lansbergi; assembly: GCA_033558105.1. Classification (NCBI taxonomy): domain Eukaryota; kingdom Metazoa; phylum Chordata; class Aves; order Cuculiformes; family Coccyzidae; genus Coccyzus; species Coccyzus lansbergi. Next base: position 509,020 of record JAUMJK010000293.1, read on the forward strand.
ACCCATTCCTCGCAATGGCCCCCTCTATGACCCTCTATCTAGTCTGATGGGCTTTCCATATTACATTCATTAGTCAAGTTTTTCTTTCTTAGAGATGACTCTTAATTTAAAACCTACAAGACCGGTAACCTATTACAGCATATTAGCTCCCCCCAGGAGTGTTGCCTTCACACACTGAGCAGGGCAGACCAAGGGTTGAAGCAAAAGAGTCACCACAACAAAAAAGCAGAAACCCAGCACTCCACAGTACAGACAGTGAGGTTCTGACCGCTATTTCCCATCATGTTTAGCTTTCAAAGAGGCTTGGTCTTGCAAACCCATAAACACATGAGTAATCTTGGCTAATGCAAAAGCAGAGGAAATATTCATATGAATAGGGAATTTCAAGCTCAAGCTCATTATTTACCAGAGTACGCAGCTGGTAACAAACCCAGTCATCTTTACATTCATGAGTAAGGCCCTTAGGCACCAGGCCTGCTGTTACTTTTTTTTTTTTTTTTTTTTTTTTTTGCTTTTTCATAGACACGGTTTATTTCTTTGAATCACTTAGCTTTTGAGGCTAATTAAATAATAAAAATGTTCTGTTTGCAAAATTGCAGCCCTCGCACAATGCAAAGAACCAGACAGGCATTTATTTGGTTGCTAAAAGCCTGCAATAGTCGGTTGTTGTCTTACTCAAAAATCTGTTAACTTTGGGGTACAGGTTTTGTTCAGCCCCAAAATTAACAAGACTGGGTCTTCGAAATGCCCGTGGTACAGAGCTAACTGCTTTCTTGCAGAAACCTACAGATACATCTAAGTGCTTGACTCTTTTGAGAGGCAGATGATTTATGTGATCTCCGAGAGCTTTGCTTTTCTAAAACATTGGCTTAAACAAATGGAAGACAGAAAACTGCTGGTTTTAGAAGGATTTATGAACATTTATCCACATGTTCTTCAGTTTCTAGTTTTCCAAGTGCTAAAATACTTATCCGTACATTGACAATAAAATGAGATTGTGTAATGCTGCCACTCATGCTTGAAGTACAAACGAAAATGAATACTTTCCAATCATTATTTGGCATCTAGCATTTGTTGACCAGAGTGTCATAAAACAGTCTTACTCCTGAGGAAAGATGGGAGTACTTCACTGAATACATGATATATGTGAAGTGGCAAGTGCATATAAGAAAATATGAATAGACAAGATAACATGACTTATTAGAAACACCACAAGTTAACTACATTTTAAAAAAAGATAGTGGAATTACTACAACCTCATGAAATGATGCCACAAAAAGATATACTGCTTATGTATATCTCTACCCTAAAGAGATATATGGCTCAGCCCCATCAGTTCTGAATCACTCAAAGTCTTTAATGGGTTTAACTTCATAAAAGAAACACGAGGCAGGAAATCTGCTGGTCATATCCTACTAGATGCACACAGCCTCTGTGATATACCTATGATCACACTGGAGAACTCTGGGCAGTGTAGAAGAGCTGCTTTAAAGACCACCCACCCAGCTTCATTAAATTTATCCCTTCAAACCCATAGATTTAGTAGAATGAAAATGAGAGAATTCAGAAAATTAAAGAAGTTCAAGGTGGTGCAATGTTAATAGCTTGCCTAACACAAGAGTGAGAGTTGCAGGCTTACAAACATAATTAAAGCAGCTCTTGACTGACAGTGTGTAGTCTCAGTTGTAGTATTATCAAAATGCTAATATACCACTGCAGTTGATTTCTCTAGAATTAATGTTAATTCTCTGTGATTAACTAAATTAATTCATTTTTCTGTGCTTAAATAATTTACAGGTACATGTTTGTATGCCTATGTAGGAACAACTTTACTTGCATTTCAGATGGTTATCCTTCAAAACTGGTTAACAACCTGAAAGAAGAGGAAAAAAAGAAGGGAAAAGACATCTTTTGTATTGCTCAATATTTTCCCCGTTCTGCAGCCTAGGAGCTCCTCAGGAGTAGTAAATTAGCCTGCAGCACTGATTTTTCCCCAGATACCTCTATTACTTAGAATTTACATCCTTATCCTGTATATTATGTATGCCTGTGCATCACTGTGCCTGGATTAGACTGCAAGATCCTTGCAACAGAATACCTTATTCTGTTCACAGCTCCATATTCAATTTTGATGTTCAAATAATAAAGTAGTATAGGAAACAAAATGGCAAGAAAAATCAACCAAAATACACTTAACGCAAGATTGACTGCAGGTCTAACAGTCACTACATAAAAATCGATAGGTAGCACAGCCTAAATGTTCACAGCTGAAAACTTAGAAAAGTAGCCCCACAGACTTCAGATCATCATTTCTTTTCTTAAATGCGCATAGTGGGAGCTCTTCTACAGAAGGAGAACAGCCCTTCCTAAAATAACTCCCTGCATGGAAATGCTTATTCTGAGATCCTAGACATTTACTCCTCTCTTCCTTTCTCTGGCTCTCTGCAAGGCTTGTGGGGTGGAAGGATCATACTCCATCTCAGGACTGGGATTTCACAGTGGAAGGGCACCCCTTATCTCTCACCTAGGAGTGTGTGGTGGCAGAAGGGAGAAAGGGTGGCAGTGCAAGGCAGGAGGAAGAAAGTCCCAAAACTCTTCAGAACTGCACGCAGAAGTCTTGGAAAAGCATAACAAGGAGAAAGAGATTTGCTTCTCCTAAGCTTAAAAGAGGGACTCCAAAAAAAAAAAAAAAGGAGCCCTGCTAGCTGAGGAGAATATACGTTAGTTCATATGAGCCATACTCCGTTATTTGTTCTCCTTTACCCATCTTGTTCTTACAATTCTGACTACACTAAGAACTGCTGCTTGAAGCCACTGGGATCAACAAGGCGGTTTTGCTTCATTTTGAATCCATTACACTGACAACTTGCAGAACTTGCTGAGACACAAGCACCAACTGCACTAAAGGATTTCTTCATGTGCTGGATCACTTCAAGGTATTCGTAATTTTCCAAGTTCTGACAATGTCATATCTGAAAACAGACCTTGTTCTTCAAAGAAATAAAGTAATCACCTCAAAGGGTTAAAAAGGGGCCTTATTTTCTTGAGTATCACCATAGTATGGCATTAGCTAGGTGTATCTTGAGGAAGCATCCATGTTCTTTATAGCATTAAGAGCAGCCCTTTGCCAAATGCAATGCAGCAATGAAGAAATAGTCTGATTTAGCACTTTCTGCTCCACTTTGTACTCATTCACTGATTTGCTTAATCTACAGCATCAATTTGATAATCTCAAATTTTTCCAACAGGGCCTTGTTCTTTGCCAGCAAGAACTGTAATTCTCTATCTACATTTCTATATGTTAAATTGGCATTGCCCCAGGCGGTGCTTGGGATTACTGAAGGTGAGCAGAATTAGAGGTAGTAAATGATATTTTCTGACTTGTCATCAGTTTTATACTACTTGCACTGGACAGCCCTCTATGTATGGTTTTTTTCCCAGTGGTGCTGACTCGTTTTTTTTCCACTATACATTCTCCTGCACGAACCCTGCTTTGTGATCTTGAGAGTTCTATCTTCCCAGTATAGCTATGGCTATGCTGGATAGGATATAACTGGATCCAGCCCTCTCATTTAGCAAAATGATATTTTGAATTTATGCCTGCGTAAAATTTTGATGCATGCTGCAATACTTGCTGCAAGAACAAGTTTTATTATATGGAAATGATTCCTTGGACCTCACCATGCATAGAGTCAGGAAGGGAGTTAGCTGAGAGGATGCATCCTTATATCTCAGCAGTGTATCAGACAGGCATGTTTCCTTCTCTCTCTCCACCTGCTCCTGGGGTTTTCCTGCTTGAACCTGAGCAGGACACAGAGTCAGAGAGGGTGCTACGTCAGCATACTGGAGATAGAGTAGTTGCTTCAATGATGGGAATAATTTCAAAATGGTGAGCAGGGTTTAATCAGGAAATAGCTAGTGACCGAGAAAGACAGGGAATTTAGTTCTTGGCTGTAATAAGAACACTTAATTGAAGCTTTATCAAGTGCCTGCAGAACCTACTCCCAAAGCTTACAAACATATCCACATACCCCATGAACCGAAAGGGATTATTGCTACCTGACATCATCCAAACCAGTTGCCTCACAGTTCTGTGCAGCAAGACAACCCAAATGAAAACAGATAAGGCTTCCTTGTACTTTACTGCTGCCTACCTCCTGTTGGCAATTTTCAGTGATGTCAAAGCTGTCACAGATTAAACACTACAACATAAGCACCGACGCTCAAGTTTACTGGCTCTAATCTAGAGACATGTCAATGTTCAGGCAGCTCTTGAGTTCATGGTTTTGACCACATGGGTACTGAAAAGGTGCCATAGGTGCCAACTGCTCTGTTAAGTTTACTCACTTGTGTGAACTGGCCTAGAAAACTGGTCTTTACACTGCAGATGCTACCATAGATACTACCATAATGTCTCCAATCGCCTTTCCTTCTAGAACAACACATTAAGACATCCAAACCAGCAAAAGTAACCAAGCTGGATAAAAAAAAAAAAAAAATCATGGATCATTTTTCCTAGAGCTTCACAGCTGAGTTTTGCCAGAGCTAAATGTGAATAAAAAGATTTAAAGAATAATTGAGTCAAAATTTCCTAATTTTTCTCGCAAAACTGCTTCTCCTTGCTGCCCTGCCAATGTTTGACACAAGAAGGACCATTTTCCAAGGGAGAAGCCATGTATCAAAACTTTGCCAGCATTTCCTTGCTAATCAGCACAGTTTCAGAAATATGAATGCAATAGCCACAAGCTCCTATCCAGTTCTGAAACATAAGCTTACCATATGCATTAGAGTCAACTAGAGGATAAAAATGTGCTCCTTTGTTTTGCTCACCCTTTTAAGCATATAAAGAAAAGTTCAGCTAGCAGCTCACTGCACCACATTCCCAGTTTTTTTTTTTTTTTTTTTTGTGTGCATGCACTGATAAGAGCTGTGATGTTAATTCCTTAATTGACCTCGGGAATGAATAAGAATTGTTTTTTATCACCCCCTGTGGTAGCAGCATTCCACTGGGGAAGAAATCCCTGTCATCAGTGTTGTTAGTGAACAGAAACACCAGGTTTTACGATGGTTCTTACCAAACAAACTAAGCATAAATCCACAATGTCAGTTCTTTTCCCTCTGCATCATCTGAAAAGTACAAGAAAGGACATAACTTGGCCCTAGCTGCCAAAGGGAGATGAACAGTAATGGAGGGGAACATTCAGGAGGCAGGAAGGCAGCTAGCTCTATATCCTGTGTACTGGCAATAGGTTACAGCAGAAGGCAGAATTCCTTGCCTACAGTTCATTGGTGCTGACAAAAAAGAAGTACCTGCTGGATAAGGTATCAGGATAGGGCAGTGCAAGGACTGGAAACTGTTATTCCTTTTGTTTTATTATTTATCGGCATTGTTTTCACTCTTCTTCTAAAGAACGGGACTTGAGAAAATCTGGACCAATGCTTTAAATATTTCTCCTTATGAAGACAGGCATCTGTTTGCATATTAGGAATAGGCTTCAGCTATAGTAGGAGTTTTGCTTGCTCATGCCCTTGTATATATTTTTCAAAATAAAACAGTATAAAGACAGTGCCTTCAATATCTTCCTCAGTAAGAATGATGCAGTGATACAGCTCTTAGCAACAATATGGCCATAAGCATCATCTGACTTTGAGTGAACATCTGACATTGAGTTGAAAAATCAAAGCAAAATCTTGTTCTGGAGGTTCATTTGTTTTAAGACATCATGGAAATCTTATAGCCTTTCCTCCTGGTTTTCTGAAATGTGTTTTAATTTAGCAATGTATGAGATGCTACACTCCAGCTCTTCTGAAACTTTTGCTGTTGTTGCAAAATACACAGTCAATTTAATTTAATGCACTGGATTAAAGATGAATCCACTGATGTGAAGAAGTGACCTTCAATTTCTTTTTATCAGAAACTCAGTAAGTTCTTGGATGTCACTGATTTGACAGCATGGCAGAGCATTTCTCCAATTCACTTGCAAACGTAAGTAAAAATGCACTGAAAGGGAGGTGATTAATTCCAGTTTAAAATTAAGGACTCTCTGCACTCCACGGTGCTGAAACTGCAGGTTGTATACTGCTTCATCACCAACAACCTGCTTCTTACTCTCATTCCCATGCCCCATTGCAGGCACTTAATTCTGATCAGGTGAAGATAAGTATGATCAGATAATTGAATTAAGAAAAACTGTGCTATTCTTACCTCAATTTAGAAACAAAGTACATTTCAATAGAAACTTATTATTTTGAATGTATAGATTTATCAACTGTTTCCAAACTTCGGCTAAGCCATCTTTCAAACCTCTCCCACATGACAAAGTATATCTAACACAAGAAAGAAGAGGAGATATGAAGGGTTTCCAGTCAGCAGTGTAGCATTGTTCATGGATCCTCATAAGCCGAACAGAAAAGGCTGTATCTTGTCTGAATATGCTGCTTGTGGCTAATGAGGATCCGATACAGTAACTGAGCCTAATGAACAAAACAGTAGGCAAGGCCCAAATGATATGACCAAATGTCAAACTGTGAGCTATTGAAAGAATCAGAAAGGAGGTCCCCACCCTTCAGATACACTATGCTATCGGTCCACTGCCTCATTTTCTGTTTATCCCTAGAATAAATATTTTAAATAAAAGAGTAGCAAAAAGATTAAGAAAAAACAGTGTGATTCACTACAGTTACATTTCATTATAAAGGGAAATAGGTCTAAAAGAAATCTGCCAATAATGCATTTGGCTTAAAAAATTTGTTTTCTGTTGAAGTAGCTGAATGAAACAGATACTTGGAAATACAAGATCTTTCTATGTCTGCAGAAATAATAAGAAGGTTTTGTCATGATCCTGTTTCATTGACACAGTTTCACGCTGTTTGATAGAATTGTGGTATTAATGAAGAAGTTTTGTCCAAGTTGATTGTAAAATCTATAGACCCACAGCAACATGCTGCACCTTTATGTTCATTATCTCTACCTAACAGAAGCCAAATAAATGATCTCAACATAACACAATAAGCTACCCAAAGTGAGCAGACCTCTGCCAAGCCAGTGCTTTTTATCCCGTTTGCAGAATTCCTATGCAGGGTCCCTGCATCTCCTATTGCCTTGGGTTTCAAGAGCATGGGCAAGGATTCTCTTCAGTTTGCTTTGCAACTATTCAGAACCAAACACACACTACAAACACTATTGAAACCAATTCAAATTGTACTAATTTCATTTTACTTTTAGGAAAGAATTCCTGAGCAAGCAATTACTTACTGTACCTGTCACACTGAAAGGCCTTCTTGATTTTGCCTATGTGATATTCTAGTGGGTGTTGGTGTTGTTTTCTCTAAAATCTCATGCAGCTAGGCACATATTACATGGATTTTCATTAAGAGGTTCAAAAATTTTCTCAAAACTACCTGCATTTCTTGCCTAAATGTCAATAACTTTTATTCTTTTCCTTTGGGAAATTGCAAGCCAGCATATCCTTGAGAATTTAATTTAAATATGATCAGCCCAAATTATTGCTTCTGGTCAAAGAGAGATTTGGGTGGATAGAACCAGCCAATTTTTATTGAAGCACAGTGTGATATACTAAAGAACTAAAACTCACCTAATCAATGTTTTCAAAAACAGTTACCGACAGTCTGCAAGACTTTGTCTTGAAATTTGCACTTATCTTATATATTTTATACCATCATGTTATGATTGTGATAAGACCATGGTATGGGAACTGTGGTATTTTTTTAAAACTGCATAACTGTCTTTCATTTTTCTTCCTTTTCTAGTTTACTCACTGCATAAGCAGAGATATAAAAGTGTGTGGCTTCTCTCCTGATACTTTGAACTGTTTATGAAAAGAAAAAAGTGTTCTTTATTGAAGCTGTTTATCACATTTTTTTAGTGTCAGGTTTTCCCTTACATGTTTATCCTCACAACTGAACATAAAAATGAAAACACTGAATAAGCAAGAGATATAATCCAAACCTTGGTCTGGATAAAGCTGGAAAATAGCAATGAGCATTCTACAATAAGGTAGCTTCAACTGTGGGCTGTCAACAAATGTCAGGAATGTCTCACCTAAGCACGGTCAGCATCAATTTGTCTAGAGATGAGCACTATTCTTATCAGTTCCATGTTATGGTAAAATCAGCTCTTTAACTTGTTTGCAACTTCCTAAACATTAGAAGTCTCCATAATCACATCTTACAGTTATCTTTCTGCATAGATATGTTCTTATTAACAAATATTTATGTCTTTATGTCAACAAAAGCTGTAAAATGTTCCAGGATAAAATATGCAGATAGAAAGCATGATTTCCCTATATCCCAAGGATTTCTTTCCTGGAATTCAATGAAGAAGTTATATGGTGTGAATATTAGAATGGTTACCTTTAAAGATACAAATTTAATTAGTTAGCATAATATACAATAAGGAATACAATAAGGAAAAGCATATTGTCAACGAAGTTATAAATTTTGTATTTACTTTTGCTTAGTCATTATTAGCTGGAATTGGTCTAAGTGTTTGTATATGGGAAGTATGTGACAATATTTTTTAAATATTTATACATACAGATATTTGCTACTAACATGTATAGTAAAATATATTGACTGATTTAATGGTTGGACTCGATGATCTGGTAGGTCTCTTCCAACCTGGTTGTTCTATGATTCTATGAAACCAGTGAGTCCCTGTTTGTTTGTAGGTTTAAGCATGGCAAGAAACGCTTCCCACTTCAATCCTGGATTAGGCATTGCCCCATATTAATCTCCTGGAAACCATAACATAGACGTCTATGGGAATTGCTTCCAAGCAATCAGGCAGCTAGAACAGAGGAGTTTTTTCTGCATGCAAATGACTGCCTTGCATTGAAAATTAATTGTCATATTAAACTTTTTATTAATTGAAGGCTCTTTCTATGCATTGATCCTGAAATAATGCTACTGTTAAAGTAAAATAGCATGATTTTTTTTTTTCTTTTCTTAGTTGATCATTCCATAAACTTCAAGCAAGGCATTGTTAATTTCTGGTAATTTAGCCTTCCAACTTAACATATAACTTAGAGCCCATAAAATCCATGGGTCATCTGTGATCATAACACAAAGATGTAGACTATTTATTTCACAGTAGCAGCCTTACTATTTCTCTGTGCTGCCTTGATTTTGTTTCTGAAAGAGCAGAATGTGCCTCATGGAAAAGTAAGAGTTGCACAACAGTGAACAATGCAAGTTTCAGTAAACTATGCGCTATCCTTGTTCACACTTCTGCAATTTTTCTGTGCAAATACTATATCTAAAACATACTTCCAAGCCTAGTTAATTGTTCTCTACCTTCAATTGCCCTTTAGAACAAGGCATATATATTTCTAAAGGCAGAGGAGAGGAAAAAATACAACCCAACCTTATCTTTTTTTAACCCCAAGGAATATAAAAGTCTAATTAAACACAAAACCACACAGTTTGGAATTTCCTTGCCTTATGTGTTTTCCCTGTGGTGGGTAACTGCTCCATGTAGATTATGTTGGTACGCAAAGTATCCTGCCTCTGGGGCTGCACATTCCTCTTCAAACACTAAGAATCATAACTAGTCAAAAGTTGGCATGTAAACAAGGACATGTTTCATGTCTTAACTCCACAAAGAATTTGTAGTTAAGGCAACCATCCATTGCCCAAACCAGACATAGAAAGACTTGATCCCTGTCCCAACTGCACAGGCTGCTGTGCTGACCTCTGTATTATTTGAAGCTTTCAGTAAGAAGTGGAAATTTCTGTCAAAACTTTGAAATTACACCCCTCACCACCACCAAAAATAAAAAAAAATTAGGGGCTTATAGGTCTGTACAAGGTACAAAAAATTATTTGGTCCCCAACAGCATTCAGGATACCATCATCTCCAGTGCTCGACATCATACAGTTTTATGAAACAAATAGCTTGTCTCAAATACTTTTTGTCTTTTTATAAAGATAGACTAAGCAAGAGAATGAAATTATGGTACAATAAATATAATAATCAGGAATTAGAAAAAACCCTCAGTCATTCCCTGCTACTATTAATTATACAGAGTATTCACTAAATTATTTAGAGTAATAAGATCCACTTTATAAAAACTGATACCAATTCATGAAGGAAGATGTGACTACTATCAAAAACATAATACCAAGTTAGGCTTTGAATCTTAAACTTTTGTGTAATTTTTTTAAAAAAATCAGCCAGACAGGCATCACTGCAGGCTGCAAATTCCAGCCACAAGGATGCTGTTTACTACAGCTGAGCAGCAGCTTCTGCCTGAGCTAGGCAGCATCCTTGTGGAAGAGTAGAATGAATATGGAAAGCATCCACTTTTACTTATAATTCACCTCCTAATCTCTTAAACTCCAGTGCTAGATTCTACTTCACTCTTTCAAAGATTTTTTTTCATTACATCAATTCCTACTGATGTTCTTATACAAGATCTGAAGATCCACAACCTCTCTTACAGGACTTCATTTTTTTAAAGCGCTGTCCTCTGAATTATGATATCACACTTGCAATCTGAGCCTGCTCAGCAATGTAGCAATACTAAACCCAGGAGAATTAACATTGCACCAAAGCTCTCAACATCTGACAGTTAACAGGGTTTAATATTAGTGGTGTATCACACTTTTCATATTAAGAGCAGGGAAAAACTTCCCCAGATTTTCCCATAGCATGAAATTCAACATAGGAATGACCCTTTGTGCAAGTTGTAAGCCTGACTTTTCCTAGATCAACTAATATGTGTCTACTTGTGCTGAAAAGAAATAGTCATTGTCAGAAAAAGAGCATTTTGTATATGCTTCAATGGAAATAAATAAGTCTCTAATTTCCTTGAAAGAAAATTAGGTACTTTCTGCCTTAAAACCACCATGTAGAATAACTAAACATACCATCTTTCTCACCATATTTCTATTTATGCAAATGGCCGCCTTTACCTTCTAAGCATCAGAATTTTTAACACCCAACCATAAGTGTGGTTACATGTCAAACCATTTAAAAGATACATTTAAGCTACGCTTTATGCTATGGATGTTCTTCCGATTGCTGTTTACCAAATTCAGTTTCCTGAGCTCTTCATTTCTCTGTCTTTGGCTTATGATATATCCACTGGCAGTTCTCAATCTAGAAAGATTCTAAAATTATCGGGGAAAAAATATTTTAAAGTATGTAAACGTTAATTCATGCTTTTCCTTCAGCTGAAGTCAGAGTAAAGCATGCACTGAAGCCCCATGGGTAGAGAAAGGGTCAAGCCCTTTCCTGCGATTAGGCATTAAATGCAATTCTCATTCCTGCCCTGGGACAGCAAAGCCAAATAATGAATCTCAACAAAGCCCCAGGCATTGTAGGATACCATGGCGTGACATCTCCCTACAAAAGGTACTCCAGCAGCATTTAGCAGACTTTGCTGATTGAAAATTTGCATTCACATAACCTTGGCTTACTAGCTAGACCCCCTGACAAAACTTCTGAAACAAAACAATGCCTGTGCTATTTCCAAAGGCACAAGAACAAAGTTATAGCTGGTTTATTCACAACACCTGAAAGAGAATAATAAAAAAATTTTTTTTTCTTTTTGGACTTGGTCAAATGCAATTATGTTATTTATATTATATCTTTTACTAAAAACAATGTAAATAACATGGAAACATTTCCAAAATTTAATTAGATTTACGAATAACACCAAAGCCATAAAGATAGACACCATGCTCAACAATTAATTTTCTTTTAAAGCAGCAGATTTTAAGTATGAATAATATCAGCAAACATGTTATGAAATCATTAGCTATATACACAAAACCAGATGCGCCTCAAAATTTAAAATGCCATTTCTAACTTAGGACAACTGTTTTAATATATTTAAAATAAAATTTACTTAAAATTAAGGAGAATATTCAAGTATTTCAGGATCTTTTGCAACATTTAGCCACAAAAGAGCACTAGTCAATTCCAAAGATTTGAACATGTATGCTATCAACTTCTATGTATCTCTATCTAGGGAAATATTATAGTAAAAAAAAAAACAAAACACCCAACCCCCCCTAAAATTATAAGCAATTTGATTCTTTTTCACTCAACAATATATGTGGCAAAGTATCCTCTATGTGAAGCAGTTGACTTCAGTATTTACTGTATATTGCTTCAATGGTTTGTTTTCTATTGTTTTATTTCTTTCTAAAGCAAAAAACCACTCAGTTGTTTAGGAAAACAAAAGAAGAAATGTACTCTGGTATGCAAAAAAAAATAAAAATAATACTGTCTGTATGTTAAAGTAGGGATTTGATATTTGATAGGTGCTCATTGTCCCACTAAGTCAGGCTTATACAATTTTTCTCACTACAAAAAACTTCTGAAAGAGCATTACTCAGACACAGTTAACGTTATTGCAGTTTGACATCAAAATCCTCTAATGATACCCCTACCCTCCCCATACTGCACTCCTATCCTGTTCCTTCCTGGTGAATGGATAAAAATATCATCATGCCATGGTCAAGAACACTAACAAAGGTAAAATTTCCCCCAGTATTTGCCCTACTAATAACTCAAGGAGGTCACTGTAACAGTAGGAGCGAAAGAACCGAGACCCTCCCTCTTGGGATCTCATAGCTGCTAGTCACACTGCATTGTAAAGAAGGAAGAATTACCCTAATGGCAAGGTGGAAATGTCTGTGGCACTAGACAATGGTTGTTCCCATTAAACTGCCCTCAGTTTATTAGGGAATTCAATCAGAAAAGATTAATTTCCTTGCTGTGACTCGTTTATCTAGAGAAAGAAAACCACGGCTGCCAGATTGTTTCACAATATGTTCAAGCCCAGAAAGAAAAAAAAACTGAAGCTCTTAAATATCTGTCATATACATATATGTTGCCAATAGGGTTATTTTTCAGTGCCAGATGTTTCTGGATTTTACAATGCCTTTTAAAATATTTATGTGTTGACATATAATACATCAGAAGAGTGTCGAGTTTGCTGTATCAAGCCATCAGACCTTAAAAAGTGCCAGGATTAAGGCTGCATCTGTGAAGAATGCTCAGCACTTTTGTGCTTATGCAGTACAATATGGGTTTTAATTCCTGACCACACAAAATTTTTATCTTCAGCGTGCGTCTGGGACAGACACTTCTGAGATAACAGTCAGCTCCATGTGGCCTTTCCCCAACCTCAGTGCAGGGGGAAGCTATACTGGAAAGTGAATGCAGCAAGACAACCTTAAACTGCATGAAGAAATATATTTGTCTCAGGATTAAAGAATCTGAATTTTAATTTCATATAATCATAGAATGGTTTGGGTTGGAAGGCATCTTAAAGATTATCCAATTTCAACACTCCTGACTTGGGCAGGGATACCTCCCTCTAGATCAGGATGCTCAAGGCCCCATCCAACTGGGCCTTGAACACTTCTAGGGATGGGGCAGCCACAACTTCCCTAGTCAACCTGTTCCAGTACCTCACCACCCTCATTGTGAAGAATTTCTTCCTAATGTCTAGTCTAAATCTCCCCCTGTCTAGTTTAAAACTATTCCCCCTCATTCTTTCACTACCTGCACTTGTAAACAGCCTCTCCTCACATTTCTTGCAGGCCCCTTAGAATCATAGAATCACCAGGTTGGAAGAGACCCACGAGATCATTGAGTCCAACCATTCCTATCAAACACTAAACCATGTCCCTCAGGACCTCATCCACCCATCCCTTAAACACCTCCAGGGAAGGTGAATCAACCATCTCCCTAGGCAGCCTGGACAGTACCTTCAGGTACCAAAAGGTCATTATAAGGTCTCCCCGGAGTCTTAGCTTCTCCTCTCCAGGCTGAACAACCCAAACTCTTTCAGCCTGTCTGCTTATAGGAGGTGCTCCAGCCCTCTGATCATCTTTGTAGCGCCCCTCTGGACCTGTTCCAACAGTTCCATATCCTCCTTATGTTGGGGATTCCAGAACTGGACACAGTATTCCAGGTGTGGCCTCATGAGACTGGAGCAGAGGAGGAGAATCATCTTGATCATTGATCTGCTGGCCATGCTGTTTTGATGCAGCCCGGCATATATAGGATTGGCTTTCTGTTCTGCAAGCGCATTTCTGGCTCCTGTTTAGCTTCTCATAAGGTTTACACAGGTCCACCTCTCCAGCTCGTCCAGGTCCCATTGGGGGATATCCTGTCCTTCTGGTGTGACAACTGCATCACTCAGCTTGGTAACACCTGTAAATTCCGTGCCCACCTCTCCTTTCTGTGCTGCTAAGAAAGTGATTTCAGTGGATGCAGATCATTGTCCAAGCACCCAGTTTACAACACCTAATTAATCAAAGCCATGGCATTCATAGGTTTGGTCAATGTCTTATATGAAGCTCAATATCTTATTTTCCACTTATATGAAATGTTATAAAGTGCTAAAGACAGAAAAAAACCCATACCCTTGGCATTTCACACTTAGTATACTAAGCTACTGGGCATTTCTTTCTCTCATGCTAAACCTTACCTCCTTACCTACAAAGTAATATGAGCAGACAATGGCAGCAGGGGAAATAATATAATCTCAAGTCAGAGTTTCTGTGGAGAAAAATTATTTACCATCTAGAGACTAGTAGAAGTTGTGGCAATTGCCATATAAATATGACTATCTGGAAATGTTATTTTTGTTACTATTATTATTTGGAGCATAGTTTGAATTATAAACACCAACTGAGATAGAACAAATGACTTAATGAGGAAAACAAAAAGAAACAAAGAGAACTCTATGTAAAACACTGCAAGTCTCCAGGATGATGTTCAAATGCCAGTTATTTAGCCAATATCCTAAATAGTACTTCACATTCAGTAGCAATATGATAATTTTTTCTTTGTTAAAATTTCTGAGGGCTATTATCTGGAGAACCTATGAGATTATAAATTTTATTCTTTACCTTGCCTATTTGGATGTAGTTTATCTGTTCTGAAATTCTTTTTTCCCTCCCTATACCATCCCTGTGGAAAAAAAAAAACAGGCTAGCCTGGTGTGAGAAGGGTACTGGCATAGGTTTCAGTGGTCCCCAATTCAACTATGACTCATAAAATTCTATATAATCCTGGGAAAGACATTAAATCTCTGACAATGAACAAGTTTCTGTGCAGTAACTCTCATGCTATTACATGGCAGCTGAAAGCACATAGCAATTCCCACATGTGCAAAGTTTCTTTCATTGCAACCTGATCTTGAAGCAAAATGTCAAGAATCAGTGAATCTATACCACATCCATCTTGCTGCTTCTCATTTCTCTCCCTCTTGGGACAGAAATGAAACATGTCTCCTAAACTTATCTCTCTTCTCCTCACCGTTTCCACTCTCAGCATAATTCAAAAAAAGATGCGATACCATTCAGCAATGAATCTCACAAAGGAAGCATCAGGACAAGTCCTGGCCTATGATACATTGTCACTGTAAAAGATATTATATTTAAATTCTAACATTTTACCTTAAATTAAGGAAATGAGATTATCATATTGAAATCTGATGCCACGTGTCTGCTCTGGTACACCTTGCATTGTAATGGGATTGAAAGCAGTCCTGCAGTGAAGTACTTGGGGATGCTGATTGATGAGAAGCTTGACAGAAACCAGAAATGTGCAAACACAGACCAGAAAGCCAACTGTATCCTGGACTACATCAAAAGAAGCATAGTTAGCACATCAAGGGAGGTGATTCTCCCCCTCTACTCCACTCTTGTGAGACTACACCTTGAGTACTGTGTCCCGTTCTGGAATGCCCAATATAAAGAGGATATGGAACTGGTAGAACGGGTCCAGAGGAGGGCTACAAAAGGGGCTGGAGAACCTCCCACATATGAGGACAGGCTGACAGAGTTTGTGTTGTTCAGCCTAGAGAGGAGAAGGCAAGGGGAGACCTTATAGCAACCTTCCAGTACCTGAAGGGGGCTACAGAATATCTGGGGAGGGATTGCTTACAAAGGCTTGTAGTGACAGAGTGAAGTGGAAAGGCTTTAAACTGGACAGGGGTAGATTTAGACTAGACACTAGGAAGTTCTTCACAATGAGGGTGGTGAGGTACTGGAACAGGTTGACCAGGGAAGTTGTGGCTGCCCCATCCCTAGAAGTGTTCAAGGCCCAGTTGGATGGGGTTTTGAGCAGCCTGATCCAGTGGGAGATGTCCCTGGCCAAGTCAGGATAGTTGGAACTAGATGATCTTTAAGGTCCCTTCCATCCCAAACCATTCTGTGATTCTATGATTCTTTAACATCCTCATTGCATTGTTTCTCAAACAATTAACATAAAAATCATTATTTGCTATTACTGTTGCAAAGAATGTTAACCTGCACAACAAACACTCAGCGGTCTAACTTCATTTTTTTTCATGACCCAGAACCTGAGGGAAAAGAAAAAGCACTGCCATGTGAATGGGAGACCTGGACAAAGAAATAGCCTGGAGGAGCCGGTAAACATTAGAAGGAATAGAAAGAGAAGTGCTGGAGGCAGAATGGATCAGAGTCTGGAAGAGAGTTAAAAGGACAGCAGAAGAAGGATGTAATGGAGAAATAGGAGGAATAAGATCAGAGACAGAAGCTGAAATACAAGGGGCATAATTAAAACAGCAGAGAAATAATTACCTGAATGCTGATCTTACTAAGTGTAAGTACAAGTGGATCATTTAGACCTAAAAGTTTGTCACATATAAGTTATTCTGGAATACACTAAAAAGTAAGTCTCTCTAGCAGTCAAAAAAAAAAAAAAAAAGATTGATTGATGCTGCTTTTTGGTTGAAAATAAAATATTCATTTTCTTACAGCGGAATGTTTAGATTGTTTGCAGAACTGTTGCTGGTCACAATAGTGCAATGAAAAGTGCAGCAGCAACTTCACCACTGGGCACTTGAGTAGCTATGCAAGCTTCACAAAGGTTTGCAGAGCCAGAATTTTACCATACCGTATTAATAAGGATGGCTGGGGATCCATCATGATTAGAAATATAAACTAAGGAAAATTCATGAAGCATGCTGAAGCAGAAGGTTATCCAATCTTTGACAAAGGTACTCCTGAAATCCATGACATTTTCCGTGTTATCAAGGAAAATAAAGGAATTCTTTCTATGACTCAACAGCAATTTTGGTGTGACCAGTTAGAAAGAGCTTTTCATAGTTAAGCTGACCTGGCGGTCATCATAAAGACACATTGACAGAGAAACAAGACAATTACTATCATCACTCCCATCTATTTCTGGAAGAGTTCATTAGCTAAATGACATAGGTTAGAAAAATCAAATACAGCAAGTGGTTCAATGGGAACAAAAGATAAGAAATTAGAAGAGGCATTCTTTCTCTTCTCTTGAGGACAGAACAGCCTTTGACTTAATTCATTTTCCACTTGTCATCTAAAAAAAATTTAAGGCAATAACCTCAAAAAAATTTAAGCATAAACCAAAGTAGTGTTGCTTGCATGAAACTGCAGAGAGCTTGAAATAATTTTGACAAGTATCATCTGCTTAATTCTTCTTCATTATGGTTCTTTGACCTCAGGTTCCAAAGCTACAGAATATACTGGCTTCCTAGCAGATTCAGGAGGAAAGTATTCACGCTCATATGGCTGACATCTTACTTAGCTCTCAGGTTGCAGCCCTTTTGCCCTGCTAAACCTCCTTATTGTTGCCTCCTGTTCTCCACTTCTCTGCTTAATCCTCACAATACATTGGGACTGCATCCCAAGCCCTTCATATAGAAAAAACAGTGCTTGCTGTCCCCCAAGCACTGAATAGAGTGGCTGCAGTACAGTAAAAAGACCCCCAACAACAAAAACAAATGCCAAAACTCAATCTCACAGTAAGTGTCACCTCTATGAAAAGCAAAGAGTCAACAAAACCAAAACTAAAGAAGAATGTGAAGTCAAATTAATTTGAAAAGGCAAAAAAATTATATGTTAAGAGAAAACAGTGAGAGAAACAGTGGCATGGGACATAAACAAGAAGAGATCTGAAGTGAGCCTTAGGGATAGATGAACAACATGGAGAGAGGTTGCATGTCTGCCAGGATACATGCAGACATGCCAATGGACTTCACAGAGCTGTGGTTTTCAGCTGGCATTTTAGAGGAAGTGGTTCACCAAGAAATAGCAAACTCATTTAGAAAAAGCCTCCAGGTGTCAAATACAGCATGTCTGAAGTATTATGCCTATCCTTAATAAAAAACAGTTTTGTCAAAGAGAATTATCTGAAAGAGGAATATATCTCCTGGTGATCCAAAACAACTAATCACCTGGCTAGCTTTTCCCGGCAGCAAACTGGCTCAGAGGAGATTCAGTCTTGTTCTTCTCAAGTAATTTTGTTAATTAACTTCCTTCCCCAAAACCAAAAACAGGCACAATCATTTTTCTATATTTGAAGGCAGTAAGCACCATACAAGAGAAGGAATGAATGTCAATATTTCAGATGGCTACAAACAAAAACAAATTGTTGAAGTTAAAAAAGCTGTCTTGAAACAGGCTTGTATGCCAATCATATTCCAGCAGTAGCGATACAAACCCCATGAATAACTTAAATTATACAGAAGCCTACTCTTCCTGGCCTCATATCAAACAATAGCCTCCTAAAGGAGAGCTGGAATATCTGTCTTAGAAATGTTTAAAACCATGCTCTAGAAGTGTTAACTTCCACTATTCTTCCTCTGCAGAGGACTTGAGGAACCCATCTCCCATGCTTATCATCAATACCTTCATGATCCTGACATCTTAAAGCACATTTACGGCCAGCATGACATGGCATTAATGCTGACTGGTGTCACCTATCTATGCATGACATTTGCTCCCCTATGAGTATATTTTAATCGCAGCTTCAGTGATATTCATCCTGTTCAGAGGTGTTTATATAGATAAAATATTTGAATTACCTGGTCCAGTGCCAAGATCTCTTCCACTGAGATGCTGGAAAAGTAGCCTGTAACTTTTAAACTTTATACTGCAAACAGAACAAGATAAAGTTCTTCATTCTATTAATCTCAGATTAGCAGGTTGTTATCACTTTAACATGGCTCAGTCAATTTAGGATTGAGTTTTGCCCTCTCCTTACTTTCCACCAAAAAGAGCTGTGAATGTGTCTACAATTACTTGAAAGTAAAGAGTTTACCTTTAAAATTTCTCCTTGAATTTTATGTTCAAGTGCTAAGGAAGTCTGTGAAATTGAGTGGTTCCTTAGAAATGCTTCAGTTCTTTGACGTTTCTCAGAGTAAAGAGGCCTAATATTGCTCCGTCATTACCACACTGAATCTGAAACTGCATAATTATGACTTATGCGATGGAGGAGAAAAGATCTTCAACATACAGAAGACCTCTTACCTTATTGTCCAGTATTTCCTGTGCAGAAATTGTATTTGAACAAATCTGCACAGCATGAACAGAAAGGTCATAGTTTCCATGAAGAATCAAATAGGTCTACATAAGTATTATGCAGTTGTACAAATGCAGAAAATAGACACACATACCACCCAAGATATGACAGACACAGAGTGCAAGCACTTGCTGTGATCACAGAATCCTAGAATAGTTCGGGTTGGAAGGAACCTTAAAAATCATCTAGCATCTAGTTCTGAATGCTGAGGTGGCAGCATAAGCACAGAACACACGAGATATTTAACAATGTCTGAAAACTAATCCTTCCCCATACATACTGAAAAAACACGTAGCACATGAACACCCTGCCCTATGCTTTCCCCAAAACACCAGACTTCTGACAGGTTATGCAGCACAGCATTCTTGTATTGAACTTGCAGATGCCTATGAACTGCATAAGTAGCAACTGGACTGACGATAGGTCACCTGTTAAAAAGTCTCTTGACAAATAAGAGACAGTTTTATAATATTTGTAACATTAGAGCTTTAACGTCCTTGAAATCATCCCAGACAAAATCTGCAGACTAAATGAGAAAATGCATCAAGGATGATCATAAAAAAATAACTCTATGAATAATAGAGAAAGTCTAGAAATTGCAGCCAACTTTTGACTGTTCCCGTGTGCTCATGCTTATGTAAGTATACATGAAGAAAGAGCCAGGCAAAATCATAGTTAATATAACATGTGATGTCTACATACAATGTGTATACTATAAAGCTTATAATTCCCTATGGTTATAAAAATATGATGTAGTATATCACCTTTGAAAATATTTGTAAACAGTTTTCAGAAGCAGCCTTGAAAAAACACTAGCCAGAACACCACCTGACACTGATGACTTCAGCTCTGCATCATGCATATCCTAATATCCCTTTCCAGTTTGGGGCAGAGAGGGAAGCTGGGGCATAGCTAATCCACCACCTGGATTTTTCAGGCAGCGATAATTAATAGCAGCCTATACAGATTTTGTCAGAAAGGATACGAGCAGATAGAAAGCATAAAACTACAGAAGCAGTATGGAAAATAAGCAAGCTTTCTATGAAAATATATATTTATGTTGTGAACATAAATGGGTATGCGTTTGAATATTTGTGAAGTATAAAGATTTAAGAACTTGATTCTACAGACGAGTGAAGGATGTATACTGAAGCTACATAGAAAAAAAAAATAATGCAGTGACCTCATCAGACCATTGGGTGATTTGGCTGGCTAAGGAACTGAGCTTTTTTTTTTTTCCCCCCCTTCCCTGCAGTTGTTTGCTATGCAGTCTTCAGCCACCCTGCAAAGGAATTAACATGACACCATGCTGTGAAACAAGGAAGTACTATGCATGCATTCCCTTATCATAGCGTCCATAGGATTCCTAAGAAATTGAAAGCACATCTTCCCACTTGAATTTCATGTTATTTAGGATTTTTCACTCTATCTCTCAGTGCTTCTATAGAGGACTGCATCTTTATTTTTTAAGCCCTCCACCTGCAGCAGGGTGTGCTGACAAGGATTTTAGTCACATCAGTTGCAGTACATAGATATCAGGTTCCAAATGTAAACATCCCATTGCAAGCACTTGTGTTTTCAACTGGAGAAAATACTTCACAATTACCATTTTTCCTGAGGCAAAAGGAAGAGAGGACTTTTTAGAAAGGACGGCACAGTGTTTCCTTTAGCTTTGAAACTTTTATTGAAAAAGACAGTTATGATTCTACACTTGGGTTAAATAGTAGCCTTTGCAAGATAATCTCGAGACTTTTCTGAGTGAAAACAGTCCTTTGGATCAAACATGAGGTAAGAATGTAGAATATTTTAAGGCACAGGAATATCTGGGTTTATAATAATAATTTTAAGAATAAAAGCATTCTATACCATACATAACTGTGTGATCATCAGAATTACTTACATTGAGCATGTTTTTCGCAAACCCTCATGTTTAAATTCACAGTAATTTTACATGAAACAAAATGGTTAAGTAAACATTCTATGTGCAGATGTACATCCATAATTAATTACTACATTTAATCAAGAAAAGCCTAAGCCTTCTCTCCCCTAGGCAATGTCACAACCTGCAGGCACTTAGGATCATTTACCTATGTGTGTTAACAAGAGCCCTGCTGATCCCCTTCCACAGCAAGAAGTTTCTTTGCTCCTGTCACTGTGTCAGCACTTACCGAAACAGGAGGAGAACAAACTTGGGCACCTCTGCTACTGATATAAAAACAACTTAAGTAACACACAGACCCTGCATAGCGTCAAAGCCTTTTGGAAATAGAGAGTGGGGAGGACAGGTCTATAAGTATATGCCTTTAAATGGTTTGTTGAGCCACACAGGCACCAAGATAGACCTGCTCCCTACCAGATAGTGGAACGAAGGCAGATTTATGGTGTGCCCTCACCACTTCAGAGAGAAGGGAAACAGGTCCTATGATCAGCTGCAGCAGCAGATACAACACAAAAACAGGTGGTCCGATAGGGGACATGGCTTGGATCACTGATATCTGGACTATGCGCTGGCCACTGCTGGTTTGGGACGTGGTTTTTTGTTGTTGTTGTTTGTTTGGGTTTTTTTTTTTGCAAAGGCCATGCAGCAGGTACCTCACTGCACAATGAAGTCTTCTACCTACAGAGCTGTGTAAGCCTCCTCCTCCACCCGTTACTTCTTGCAGTTTCCTATCCTGGGCATCCTCCCCCACTGCCATACATACATGCTATCAATACAACCAGGAATTATGTCCAAATACAGAAAAGAAATGAAAGATATTTAAAATAAAGGCAGCATTTTGAAGTTCTTTACTTATTTGGGAAGGGGGAAGAAGTACACAAACTGTTGAATTAAATAGCTCATATGAAGCAAACTCCTCTGAACTGCAGGATAAATCAGGAACGAAGTTATTTTATTAAGCCACAGCATAAACCACAATGTAAGACACATTAAACAAATAAATTATTTCCAGACACCAGCATATATGACGCTTAAACCCAGAAAAGGCAATGCAGAGGAAGAATAAAAGCTTTATTCTTATCATACCTCAGTAGAACAAAGGTATAAGAATGCATCACCTCTTTGCCTGAAAGCAGACCAACCTCTGATGAGTTTGAGCCAGTGTTGCAGCTACACTTTCAGTGGATCTTTTAAGATTTAGTAAAGTTTCTACTACTTCTGCAGTGTGCAAGGGCTATGCATACTCCATCCACATAATAAACATGTTTCAGGTTGTAAAATCTAAGTTAAAATAAACATATTCATAGTTCTTTCATACCAAAAGGAAAGAAATCTATAACAGAAATCATATCTTTGCATTTACTTTAAATCTCATGCTACAAACTGGAGGGAAGAGGGGGAGAATGGTATCTAAGGGTACAATTTACTGTGGACTAAATAATAGCCTTTCCTACTTACAAAATCAGAGCTGTTGACATAGCTTACAGTACGAATTAAGCAACCACAGGTTTTCAAATATTTAAATGCACTTTTCTACTGAAGTTGTAAAAGCACTTAAAAAGCCTAAGAATTAGTAATTATATAGACCAGAGAGGGATGAGCATTTTTAGGCTGCCTATTCTGTAACTTCTTGTCCCAGTCAGTCTGCACTTGTAAGACCCAAAAAGGTCCAGCTTAAAAACACCTGATGGCACAGGCTTACGTGGAAAATGTTGAAAGAGCCTGTCCTTCCTCTGTCAAGGACAGCAAATATCATCTCAAACTGCGTGTAAGCCCCACACTTGAACACTGAGGGGTTTCACAGTTCTCTAGGTGGCTAGGCAAGCAGGGGCTTTCTGTGACCTTCC
Source organism: Coccyzus lansbergi (assembly GCA_033558105.1). Taxonomy (NCBI): domain Eukaryota; kingdom Metazoa; phylum Chordata; class Aves; order Cuculiformes; family Coccyzidae; genus Coccyzus; species Coccyzus lansbergi. Next base: position 532,163 of record JAUMJK010000293.1, read on the forward strand.
AGCACACTGGTACAGACAGAGTCACCTTTACCAAATCTGCAATTCTAGTTCTCCACAACCTTATCCCATTGCTGCCACAGGCAAGCGCAAGCAACGCTGAAGCCTCCCGTTTCAAGGACAAAGAGGCAGTACTCAGATTGCAATCACTACTTTGGAGCTCCCGGTCAGAGAGGGAAAAGAGCAAAATAAAAAGAAAACTTGTATTTTAGTTAGCCAACCTCTGCTATGAAGATGCTAAAAATCATGACTAGATATTAAGTGAAGGTCACGAGGCTTATCTAAGAATACAAGGAGAGAAAAACAGATGGGGGAAGGGGTGGGGGGGGAAAGAAAGAGAGGGAGAGCACGAGCACTGCAGCAAAGAAGCTATGCTCAGCCAATACATGCTGGCACTTACCATAAAAATAGAAAGATCCAAAGAGAATCAGATTAAGGATCCTTTTTATCTCTCTTCAACAGAAAGATTTCCACATGAAGCTCTGAACACAGTTGTCCAGGGAAAAGCAAGGTAATATGATGATATACATAAAACACTAACACACAGGTTGCGAGTCCTTTAACAGCCTTCCAAAATCTGCACACAGTTTGTGCTGAGAAAAACAAAGGTAACAAGTCTGAAGACGACTCCTACATAACACTGCAGCTAAAACAGGCTGCTGTATTTCCAGTCACTCAGACCGCACTGTTTTCATCTTCATCTTCTCACCATTACATCCTAGAGGTGGGCTTGGGGGTGGGGAAAAGAGATTTCTCCTCCAAGTGGAAAGGAGCACAGAAACAGAAACAGCATCAGCATTTTTAATCAGTCGCTCGGAGTACCCAATCACAGGAACGGAGTACTGCCAGCGTGACAGTTGTCCTACGCAGGGCAGCCTGGCGTGCCAGCCACCAGCACGTTCCCAGTTTGCCCAAGAACACTGATGGGCTCATTTGCTTCTTAACCCCAGAAAGGTTTCCTGTGCTCACATACAAGCAACCTGCCTTCTCCTCCAAGGAGCAGAGCTTCGACACCTACAGGATTTTCTGGGTTGCTGTTCTGAACAGGCTGTTTTCTACATCTGTGCAATACTACCAGAGCAAGAAAAGTTTGGAGCTTTAAATACTAGCATCATCTAACCTGCAATTTATTATCTAGTAGCTTCCCTGTATAAAGCATACATTAACAATTGCTCCTTCTTCAAAGGCTTCTTTTTGGAGGAGAAGGAAATGTAAGAGATTTTACAGGACAGCCCTGCTACTATGAGCTACCTTGCTAGAGCCAGTGCTCAGTTTGAGATGACATCATTGACCCCCAATAGCACAGATCCACAGAATACGTAACCAAGGTCCCTCTCCCTCCCCCAACCAAGATGACAACTGGATTAAATATTTGTGCTGCTATCTATTGCACAGTTGGACAAAAAAAAAAAAAGTAAAAAAAAAGATGGATCTCAACTTAATTGCAATAAGGATACAGGAGGCAAAATTCACTATGGCATTTAACCCATTAAATGTATTTGCACATCAAAGTGGTGCAGTCAACATTAAAGCATTAAAGCTGCCAAACATTATATCTTCCAGGGGAAGCACTCCAGTCTAAAATACAAATGATAGCATTTGGATAGGGGGGAAAAATTCTTCTGTTCCTACTGCACAATGCAACCCACAGCAGAATAAGCCTAAATACAGCATGCAAATTTGCATTTACTTAAACCCAGACGCTCTCCTGGTAAGCAAAGTCGGGGATTTACCTTTTCAAAACATTTTAAAAGCAGTCAAGCCTGGATTTCTGCTGTATTGCAAAGTAAGTGTGAGTATCAGCCATCCGATATTCATGTTTCAAAAGATGAAAAGGTTATTTACTCTAAGGGGGAATGCAATGAAATCAGACCTCAAAGCATTCCCAGCAGTGGTACCCACATTATTTGGTCAGTATCAAGTACTCCTAGGACATACCAGATAACAACATAAGCCTGATGTGCTGAGTAAAAACAACCAAACAAAAACCTCAAAGGTTCTATGGCCTGAAGTGCAGACCAAGAATCTGATGTGCAATTTAATACAAATAATCTGTTGTGAAATATTTGTGCGAACATTTTGCAAGAGCACACAAATTCCACTAGCGGGCAGTAGTGATCTTCACAGAACACCATGATGACATGCGAAGTTGGTCATCACAAAATCCACCTTTATAAAAAAAAGACTTCAAATTTCTGATTTTGGTATTTTTATTATCCGTTAGATAGAAGTACCTTCAGTTATCAGATATTTTTAACCTCAATACTAATCTCTTGAGCAATGACAAAAATCTTTCCCTAGTTGTCATCTGAGTAGATTTAAATGTTTTCTGATCTGTTAGTCTGTCAGATGGCTATTTTGCATTTTTTTCAGGTCCTATTTTTTTCAGTAGGTCAAGTAGGAATTTAACCAATTCCTTTAAAACATATCAGAAAGAGATAGATATCATGCTGTTGATTCTAAAAACTGGTGAGTGAGTTCTGGAATGAGAAATTTCATGTTATATTATAATTTTCACCCTAAATACAGAACATATTTACTTCATGTTTCTACTTTTAACACTGTAACACACCAACACATTTCAAATAAAAGTACAATTCCTAATGTACTATAAAGTCTTTCCCCATTATGTGAGGTACCTTACCTATTGTCTACACTATTGAACTCAATATTCATGGTTATCACTATAGAAAATATTTTTCCTATTTTATCATTTTAACCTTCAAGTTATAAAATTAATGCATACTCTTAGCAAGATTTCATTCTTCAAAATGTAATTTCCTTAGAAAAAGTGAAATGTTCTGAAATGAGTTTCAGATAAATTCATAGTTATAAATAAAAAGTTACTTAATTCTTCAAATCGCTTAACAATTAAACAGGAAATGTCAGTATCAACCCAAACAGAGTCAATCTTATCAATCTATACTTTCTAGAAAAGTGAGGGTTTTGCAAGCTTTTGTTTGTGCTACTAATGCATCACTTGAAATTGGGTAAAGGACATCCTGAATTACAAGTACAGATGGAAAGGAAACTAAAAACCATGATGGACTTTGAGAAAAAGATGCTGATTACCAAAAATCAAAATTAACTCTAATAAAAAGAAATTAAAAGTTTAAGGTAGAAATTAAGTCATCCACACAGCCATTTTTAAGTACTAAAATTATCCAGGTAGAGAAGTAATCATCTAGAGACACTTTAATTTGTACAACATAAATTTAGATCAGCAGGTGGGAAGCATTTATTTATTAAAAGTTACTAATCTAATCTACACTGATCTAAGCTGTCCCTGTTTTCAGTGCAGGGCTGTAGAACATGATTTCAAGATATCCTCTATGTTAATTTCCTCTACATCTCTACAAAAAAAAGCCCAAAACATACAAAATCAAACAACCAAAGAAACCTTTCAAATAGAAAAAGAAATCAAACAAACACCAAACAAAAGAACACCAAAACTAATAATGATATCTATCAATAATAATCATAATCACTGATGAATGAGACTGAGTATCTTTATCCGGTATTTCAGGAAGAATCGAGAAAAGAAAATTATTTTATTCCGTATTCTTCCTCCAAGCAAGGACCTACATAAAAGTCCCCATACCCAGAAATTCTGAAAATTGGCTGATCAGAGTTCGGAAAGTGACCCGATCTAATGATGGCTTTTTAAATATCACCCCAGCTACTGAGGCTGGGAAGACTTCCCCATATCATAGTCCTTTATCAAAGTTTAAAGGAGTTTTTCTTCTATAGAAATATTAAGCACATCTTAGTAATAGGATTATTTTTAAGTGTTCATCCAGAAAGATAAACTATTTTAAAAATTAACTTACTATTTACTTGGTCCATTATTTTGGTTGATTCAGAAACACCATTCAAGGTGGCTCCATTTTTGAAACATTCAACTTTTGAAATGTTAGGAATGCAGCAGACATAAGGTAAGCACACAGACTCATGATTTACTGAGGTTTTGTGACTTTTAATGGGCTTTCAATATAAGAAAAAGATATTCTAGGGACATCACTCTTAATAATCCTGATGAACCTCTCCAATATCGAAAGTAAGAGCAAATGAAAAGATAAATCTTGAAATACCTGATATGGTTGGAACTATACTTATGAATGCATCGCTGCAGGCCACATTCATAAACACTGCAAGCCACTGACAACAGTATTTCAGAACAACTTTTTAATAGCAGCTCACATCCCCTTGTAAAGGAAGGTTTGAAAAGAGCTCAGAAAAACCTAGTTACCCACCAAGAAATAAATGGTATAACATCGCATTTAAGACCTAATATAATGGACAAAAGGTAATAGAATTAGTATTTGTTTGTGACTAACCCAGTATTTTATGTGTATTTATTGATAACTGTCCCTGTCTATACTACAGGGACACATAAAAGCGTGTGAAAGAAAATACATAATATTTTTATCCTATTGTTAATTCTCTAGTGTAGGAAGTTACAAAAAAAAAAAAATCAGTAACCTAAAGATATCAACACAACTTTTTCTTATTCTTGGCAGGTAAACAGAAGAGCTATAGGAAAAAAAAGAGAAATATTTTTACAGGGTCTATTGGCCTAGTTAAGTAAAGAGTCTTTGCAGGACAACGTAAGCAATTTTGACTGAAGCAAATACAAGATTTTCATAAGCTAAGAGCCAAGCATTTCTATTGATCCCACCTTCCCCTATTCTGTTTTATTTTAGATGGATTTTTTTTTATGTGGAAAAAAAAAAAATCAACCCAACGTTTTGAACAAAAGGTGTATGACAACTGTGTTTCAGATTTTCAAAATGTATTTTGGAAGAGAGACCTTGCAAAAGAACATCTATAATGTAAGACTGTGCTCTGCCCATCCACCCTTAGCACCAGTCCTAGGAGCCTGGTGAGAAATAGCCTCATGACAGTAAGAAGGCAGCAAGTGCAGTGCAATAGGTCCTGCACATAATCATAAAACCACTGCTCAGACACACAGGATAACCAATGACTTGGAGAGATCTGTCAGACGTCTAAAATTTTAGTCTAGAAAAAAAGCCCACCCATGATACCAAAGTTTTTGGAACCATCACTGTTTCCCAAATGAAACACCCTGGTCAGAAAGCAAAAGCAAAGATGCACTGACATTTCAACAGTTCTGCTTAAATAAGATTATTCACTAAATTTCAGCTGTATTCACTGATTTAGTTTCCTTTTTTCACCCCACACATACATCCAAATCCCTTCCAGTGCTAAACCTGTAATTTATTACTTTCTTACCATTCTCATTGCAACTTCTGTCATAATTAATTTAAAAATATTTCACCCACTCCATAGTACCATCTCATTTGTAGTGAGCAAAAGGAAGCAGTTCAATCTAGAACACTTGCCGACAGTGTGTAAGACTGTTACACATTGATGCGCTGTCCCTGGAAGACAATAAATGTATTAAGTCCTACACAGTTCAACAGAAAGAGCTGGGAAGAAAATCCACAAGCAGTCCAAAGACCTGTTCCTGCAGCTGACTACAAAGAATTGATATTAATATCTATAATTAATGCTACTTTAGGTCTGCCTGAGAGACCAGTAAGTCATGATGAAAGGAAAGAAGATACAAGGGAAATGATTATCCTTAGTGGAAAAAGATGCTGTGTTACTTTAAGGTAACTACTGCTATTGTATGAAACTAGGACTGAGTGGTAAGACTGCTGACTTAGATGTTGATTACTCTGCTGCTAAAGCATCATGCAAGCAGCAGTGTCCAGCTGGCACTAATGATACATCAGAATGCTCCATCTGCAGCTCTCCACACGTGCTCAGTGGGGGAAATGTCCTATGCAAAGCACAGGAGATAATTGGGCAAGAGAGGCTAGAAACACAAACCACACATGAACACTTTGTTTATTGTGATCCACCTTCAGCTTCCCCAATACCCCAAAGACTGATTAATAACCGCTGCACACTTCAAAATATTAACTGTCATTTGCACTTGTATTTTTTAAGCTTAAAAATATTATCATCTGAAATAAAACATTATTTGAAGACAGTCCTGAAAGCAAGGAGAGGTTTTGTACCTAGACATGTACTGGTTCTCTTTTCCTGCCTTATCCCAAGAAGGATTCCATAAACCAACAGATTGCCCAGACTGACTTTTTGACATACTCTACGCTTTCTAAAGCCACAGATTCAGACCAGTAATTTTCTAGTGCGGCTGTTATGCCTCATTTTTATACTAAACAGTTGTAGATTTGAAAGTGTTAATGTGCCTCTGGAAGAAGTAATTGCCTTGTTATTCAGATTGTTTAGTGTGGAAATGGCCAAAGACCATCAGGAAGTGACTTAAGAAAAAAAAAGTGTTCACAATAATTAGCTGTAGAACATGAACTAATGATAAGCCAGAAAAAAATATGATTTTTCACCTGCATATATGGAAACCAAAATGAGATTCTAATCAGCTGGCTAAAATTATCTATGACATGCAGAAAATAAATCAAATTATTAATATCAATTATTACTATAAAAGAGTTTTTTCTCCTCTCACCTTCTCCCTCCCTCACATTTGAGTCACTTTATTGCCTATGGCTTGGAAAAGAAGATTTTGTCAGATTTTTATGAAGCAGCAGAATAGTTAGTCCTATAGAAGCACAGTTTCTCAGCTGGAAATTGTTACTATGATGAAGTAAAAACTTCCTGAAATCTGAAGGTGGAAGTCAGTCACCAGAACACAATTTTTAAATGCCTGCGTGTTTTTTGGCAGGAACCTAACTTTACAGGATGTGAAAGCTTCTTGAGGATAAACGCATTTTGAGACCATTAAGAGATCTCTTGGCAAAAAAGTTGAGCATCACTAAAAGGCTTTGTTTCTATTTCAGTACAGACCAAATTCTTTCATTGCCAAAACAGCTCCCTCAAATCACCTACTTCAGCTAGCAAAGGTGCAATTGGAGGTGATGCACAGAGAGCTGAATGCCTTCCACTGGGAAGGCATGAACCAAGATACTGAGCATTCCAGATGTAATAGATGAAAACATTTTAACACTGATCCTAAAGCCCACAAAAGCACCACTCAAGTAAAAGCAGTCGTCAAATGCTAAAAACTGTTCATAAGCTATAATATTTCGCTAGAGCATCCACAATGGTCTCAGCAGTATGTATAATTAATTGGCTTATTTATGTAAAAAAATTAAGGGTCTCCTCAGAGGAGTGAACACAAGGTCTAGACCTCAAATACACTTGTGTTTTTATTTGATTAGGAAAGAAAAAAACAACAATTCCAATAATTTAAAAAGTGTAAACACAAAAAAATGAGGTATTAGTAGTTTCAGACTGGTTTAATAACACATTTAATCTGATTAACTATTTTCTTTTCCCAGAAGTACTATGTGAAAATGCATGCTAATATAGAAAGCTAGCCCCATTTATTAAATTAGCGTATTTTTCACCGTCAATAGGAATGTCTAAATTTATTAAGCAAATCCCTTGTAGAGAGTAAGAGTGTCTTTGTATAAGAAAGGAATAGACTGAAAGAAAGGGAAGCACTGAACACAAAAATACATGTGTTACATGCAGAAAAAAAAGCATATTTTTTAAAAGATGCCTTCTACATACAGATCTGGAAGTTTTTGTGGTTTTTAAAAATTCTTTAGAAGACAGGCATGCAAAGGACCTGCCAAGTTAAATGAATGTTTGTCACACTGTTGTTGAAATAGAAGGAATAATATTTTTAAATGAAATACTAAAATATGCAAATAATGTGTGCAAACAATTTTTAGACAACAGGCATACTTGAAATGGAATACATCTTTAAATTGCTTCAGAATTAAACTTAAGTCAGTATAAAACAATGTTAAGAATAAACTACATCTATTACATCTTGCAACATTCTATATCATGTCTCGTCATATGCCAAAGAGTATTTTAAACATTATGCCTGAAAACAAAAAATGGAATTTTTAATCTGAGCCAAACCCTTTTCTATAGCCTGAGCATCATATAGATATTTAAAAGAATTATGAAACAATGTACGATGGTCTGTTACTAAAAAAGGATTCTATAAATAAAAACCTAAACCACATTTCTTTACATTTGAGCTAGAGGTCACAGGAATTGATTATTCTACAGAACCTCAGACCCTGTCTATTTCAAAAGAACAACATGGCAAAATCCTAGACTCCTTAGTTTCACCCACCCCTACAATTAGGATGCAAATTAAGCTCAGAAGTGTGACTTTTTTTTTCCCCCTTAAGTAGATGACGTAGATGCTTGCATAGCACCAGGATAATACATAGTACTTTTTGCCTAAAGCAACATCGATGTGATCTGGTTATGAAAACTCATCTACTTTGATGAAAACATTTCATCAAGGAATTCTTCAAAGCCATCTGGGTGACAGTGACAAGCAGGTGAACCACTGTTCAATCTCATCATGCTCCAGCTTTAAATTGTGTAGGACCATAACCTAAAATTTGGAGTGCTGGGTCAGACTAGAAACCTTCTAGTCCACTTGCTGAAGCATTCTGACCCCAGTAATAGCCAGAGGACATAATTTCCTGCCATGTTTAGCATCATTAGAAGTGATCACTTCTTCCCTAACACTATAAACTGAACCATCACATCCATGAGAGAAACCCCATTCTAACCAACTGTAGCTTAAAACCCAGTTGAGCTCATGATTTCCTGTATATGCACCAACATAGCTGCATTTCACTTCGGCTATTTCCAGATCCCTATTTGCCACTCATGATATTCAATATAAAGAAAGTTTAAAAAGTGTTGTGTCTCCTCTCTGTCCATTGGAGGAAGCACCTATCACTGGATTAGTCGGATGCTTTTCTTGTTTCCACAGTGCCAGTTGTAACAATACACACAATTCTCAGATTATTTCAGTTTTCAAGCAGTTTTTAAAACTAATTAAAATCACCAGCAGTCCCTAATCACTTTGAGTTTATATAGCATTCAAAATTTATATAGTATAGACATGGCCTAGTCCACACAGCAAATTGCATCCTCTATTCAGCTGCCCAGCACATTCAATATCCAATTCAGATCAACATCCTATTCTTAATGACTCATTCAATTTCATTCTCTCCCTTTTGTGCTCTGAGTTCAAGACTATTATATAACTCAATCTAGCAAAACATATAGCTAAAGTTTTTACTGTTACAGCTTCATGGCTTGGTGATAATTTACAGCAAAGACACCTTTTAGTCCAGTGTAACAGAGGGTGTCTACTAGGTTCTAAACTATCAGCTCTACAAATAACAGAAGAGATAATAGTTTAATCTGCTGTCCTGAAGATCACTTAGAAGGGTCTGATCTCTGCACTGATCCTATCAAACACTACTCTTGTGACCTTGCAGGAGAGTTGGATGGTGGCTCCACCTTTCATTACTTCCTCACCTACTGTAGACAGAATGGCGTAATGCAATATCTACCTAAGAAAAAAAATCAAACAATAAAAGCCTATTTTCAACAGCTTTATGTGCAGCATATTCTTATCTTCGTTTGGAGCTGCACTGATACTCTCCTTTCCCCCATAAACTTAATTTCCAATAATTAATTTTCATTCCACAGTATTTTCACCTTATAGATTGAAGTGTTTCAAGCATGTTAATGACAGTATTTTTTGACAAGGGAGAAAGAAGCCCCCAGGGTATGTACTTAAAAGAAATAAGAAGCCTATAGGTATTTGTGCGCGATGTGTGTTTGCAGTTTTTACTCTTGATGCGCAGAAGAGGACCGGGCTTTGAGAACTTGTCACAGTAATTACTTCTGTAATCCCAGAATGGTATCCAATATGTGCTTTTTTACCTATACAGTCAACAGGGAGTAAGTGCCCATTGCAGGGGATTTCTGGATCTTTATTTCCAGGACAGAAGAGAAAGAAGGGGGTAGGAAACAGTGGACAGAAGGAAGCACAGAGAGCAGTTGTGCAACAGTAGAGTGATGTTTGTTCTAGAAACACAGTAATACCAAAGGCAAATGTGTGAACTGACAAGAGGCAGCAGGAGTGGTTCTAAACTGTGTATAAACAGATTATGCCATACTTTAATAACAGTTTTGATCATGCTGGGTTAGATTACCTTATACTGCAGTGCAAGAGGGTGTTTCCACAGATTCCATCAGTTTAAACAGAGTTGTGGATTTCAAACTACAAGTCAAAGTAAGGATGATCCCACACTCTAATTAGGATTCAATTACAAGCATGTCAGTAGACTTAGGAATTCTCTCTGAGATTTTTGGTCCCCACAATAAATGCTTCTCAGTCTTCTCAACCAAAAGACATTGCTTACACATAAATGCTGTGGAAATATTAAACCCCATTAGACAGAAGGACATAGCAGCAGATAACCTACTGGACACTAGATAAGAAAGTGCCTTATAATGCTGGGTCCTGCACTTGGGGCACAACAACCCTATGCAGAGCTACAGACTAGGAGAAGTCTGTCTAGAAAGCTGCCTGGAGGAGAAGGGTTTTGGTTGACAGCCGACTGAACATGAGCCAGTAGTGTGCCCAGGGCGCCAAGAAGGCCAATGGCATCCTGGCTTGTATCAGAAACGGTGTGACCAGCAGGTCCAGGGAGGTTATTCTCCCTCTGTACTCAGCACTGGTGAGACTGCTCCTTGAATACTGTGTGCAGTTCTGGGCCCCTCACCACAAGAGGGATGTTGAGGCTCTGGAGTGAGTCCAGAGAAGAGCAACCAAGCTGGTGAAGGGGCTGGAGAACAGGTCCTATGAGAAGTGGCTGAGAGAGCTGGGGTTGTTTAGCCTGGAGAAGAGGAGGTTGAAAGAAGACCTCATTACTCTCTACAAGTACCTGAAAGGAGGTTGTGGAGAGGAGGGAGCTGGCCTCTTGTCCCAAGTGACAGGGGACAGGACAAGAGGAAATGGCCTCAAGCTCCACCAGGGGAGATTTAGGTTGGAGATTAGGAGGAAGTTTTTCACAGAAAGGGTCATTGGGCATTGGAATAGGCTGCCCAGGGAGGTGGTTGATTCACCTTCCCTGGAGGTGTTTAAGGCACAGGTGGCTGAGGTCCTGAGGAACATGGTTTAGTGTTTGATATGAGTGGTTGGACTCGATGATCCCGTGGGTCTCTTCCAACCTAGTGATTCTATGATTCGCCCCTTGCTTACCTGTTATAGAAACAGAGGCTTGCAGCTAGAAGCCAGATATAGACCAGCTCTCTGTTGCGTGGTGATCCACTCTTCCCTCAGTTCGAAAGAGTCAGTTAAGCAGCCTGACACATCCGTGGCCCATGGACATCACTCCTGACCCAGTAAGAGTCTCAGTCAACACCATGGTTTACTCTCCTTATCAGTTTCAGTTTTAACCTTTCAGTTTCCTGAAGCCACAAGCTAAGTAAAGGACTTTGCCTGTGAATATGGAGTCGGGAAACCACTTCTCTTACATCAGCCTGCATGAAAGGAAAAGTTACCTGGAGCTTCTGCTGGTTATCTCCTTCTCAGAGCTGAGCAGAAGGAGGCTGAAGACAAATGGAGATACACAGCTGGAAGTGCCTGTTTTCTGGAAACTGTACAAATTAGTAAAGGAAAATAACAGGTAGAAAAGGAAGGACAAATTCACAGTATGTACACAGACTAAGAGCTGGGCAGGAAAGAAGGAAAACAGAGATTTTTTCAGAGGTATGCAATGAGTGTTAGGGGAATGGTTAAAGAGGAAGAAATTAAAAAAAAAAAAGCAAGGAAAAATGAGCAAAGAGAAAGAAATTAACTGGATGAAAGAATAGAAACTGTTGCATTTTTCTAATTGGTATCTCCAGGCTTTTTTTTCTGGAAATTGATTGTTATTCTTTTTATGGGTGGAATGATATGAAACAAAACAAGTTATCTTGAATGGAGCTCTAAAGACAGAGGAAGAAAATAAGGGCTTTATTAGAGCTATTGTGCACAGTTCATTCCATTTTAATTATACAGCTCTTGCTCTCTGTCCCAGTCTTGTAATGCAGCAGTACACATGAACACTTCCGACTTGACATCTGAAACTCCGACACATCATTTCTCTTTCAAAGGACTAAGATTTCATTATCCATATCAAACTGAAAAGGTCATTTAAAAAATCATGTTTTCTTTATGGTCTTGCAACAGCAGGGGTTTGGGGATTTATTTCTTCTCTGGTTAACTCTCTTTAACATGACTATGAAAAGGAGATTTATTAGAAGGATTTTTTTTCTTAAAAATAGCTTTTTCCAGCACAAGGATATATCAGTTACTTGCAGATACTATACTTCAAGGTTTAACAGTGCTATTTTCTCTAATGCATAGTAAAATGAAATGCATTCTATTTCAAGACACAATTTCTCTGCAGATAAATTTGGGAAATACCTTATTTTGATTCTGTAAATTTAACAAGAAGGTATTAAATGATAGTTTTATGTTTGTGTTTTACTGTACACTAGTACTTTGATTTTAAAATATGCAAAATAGGTATGCTGCTCACAAAGAAAGGCACATTACTGACAGAAGAGTGAAACAACACTGGTTTGCACATCAGTAAACCTCTCTTAGATTTAAAGAGGTAATTAAAGATTTCCTCCTTGGACTAAGTCTTAAAGATTCTTTGGCACTAGAAAGCTGCACTTGGAAGTGTGATAAAGATACATCCTTAAGCAAAAAAGCAGTTCTTCTATCACTGATCATCCTAACCCTTTTCTGAATTAAGCGACTAGCATATAAAATCAGAATGTTGCCTAGACAAAGGTAACATTCAAATAAAGTCTTGTAGCACCGGCTGTGTTCACAGAATCACAAGGTTGGAAAAGACCCACAGGATCATCGAGTCCAACCATCCTGATCAATCACTAAACCATGCCCCTCGGCACCTCATCCACCTGTCTCTTAAATGCCTCCAGAGATTGTGGCTCAATTAACACCCTGGGCAGCCTATTCCAGTGCTCAATGACCCTTTATGATTTTTTTTTTCTGATGTCCAGCCTGAACTTCCCATGGCGGAGCTTGAGGCCATTCCACCTTGTCCTGTTCCCTGTCACTTGGGAGACAAGGCCTGGATGTTGCAGAAATGTATTAAAGAAATACAAGGAAACAAAAAAAAAACATGCTAGCCAAGTAGCAATTTGAGGAGACTACATATTACAGACCCTCCTGGGTTTAAGTTCACATACCAACAATGAACAAAATGGTGAGAGCATCAGATTCCAGTTTATATTTCAGCAATGATGCGGCAAACTTAGATCAGCAAAAAGGGCAAACATGCACATTCTAGATAAAAGGAAGGCCAAACCTCATAGTTAATTTCAAAAGAAATATTAGCAGAAGAGAACACTAGAGGTTAAACACACTTTCAGCTCTAAAGATGGTCTCCAAGGACAAGATAGTGCAGCAGGCACATGTTAGCACTGCTAGTGCTAATTGCCTTCAACAAAAAGAATATGATCAGTGCTGGTTAGTATTTCTAAATACACATTAAGACAGGAACTGCCAACTTATTTTGCTTAGGAAAATTTTGTTTTCTCATTGGTAAGCAGTAAGAACCATAAGAGAATCAGATAAATTGATTTCAATTGCGCAACTCTCAAGTCCAAAATTAAGCATATATTTAATTGCTTTGCTGGATGAGAATCAGGCTGCTCAGCAGCTTGTAGGCTTGATCCTACAATAAGGTCAGAGGACTACAAGAGTTACACAATTTTTCATTCCTTCCTTTTAACACAATTTTTTAAAATGATCTGTGCACTTACAGGAAGACAGAATTTTAAGTAAACAATATTACACACCTTCAACTCATAAAAGCAATCCTGTTTGTAGACAGAGCCTTGAAAACAGTTAAGTACACGTATTTAGATCTTCGGAAGTACAGGTTTAATGGCACTCTCTGTCCTAAGAGTCAGCAAGGGTACTAATGTCACCAAAATAGTTAATGTTCTTTTTAAGTTCATAATTCATCATACTTATTGAAGACAGTATGCTTTTTAGCCATTTCAGGTTTAGACCTAAACACATTTAGTCTTATTTTATTCGGGGGAAAAGTGCATACACTGCGTTTCAGGAGCAAAAGATGACACAGCAGTGCAGGAAAAGCATTCTGTAGCAAATTGCACGCCCGCATAATTTTGATAGAAGTAGTGAGACGTTGCCATTTGTAACACTGGGAAATTCTGCTGGTGGCTGAATGAAAGAATTGAGGAAGATAAACCTCTCCTTCATGACCACAGTAACTAACAGAGACACAACACCAGCATTAGCAGAGAGGACAGGAGCAAAGGCAGGCTGTTAGCTGTCAGTGTCCTGTGTTGTCAACTGGGCAGCATAGTTTCTTAGGTTCAGCTAACTTCAGAGTTCCCAAGTAACATTTCTGCAAATTATATTTTTCTTCTTTACAAACCTCACTAAGAGCTCTCTATTAGACAGTCATAAATTGCAGAAGCCTGCCTCTATTCCACTCCTTTTTAAAAAGCTGTACTTGGAATACCAGACAAACCTCCCAAAAATCTCCCTACCTCAATACAATCACAGAATCATAGAATCATAGAACAACCAGGTTGGAAGGGACCCATCGGATCTTCTTGTCCAACCATTCCTATCAAACACTAAACCAAGTCCTTCAAGACCTCATCCACACGTGCCTTAAACACCTCCAGGGAAGGTAACTCAACCACCTCCCTGGGCAGCCTATTCCAATGCCCAATGACCCTTTCTGTGAAAAACTTCCTCCTAATCTCTAGCCTAAATCTCCCCTGGCGGAGCTTGAGGTCATTCCCTCTTGTCCTGTCCCCTGTCACTTGGGAGAAGAGGCCAGCTCCCTCCTCTCTACAACCTCCCTTCAGGTAGTTGTAGAGAGCTATGAGGTCTCCTCTCAGCCTCCTCTTCTCCAGGCTAAATAACCCCAACTCTCTCAGCTGCTCCTCATAGGGCCTGTTCTCCAGCCCCCTCACCAGCTTCACACCAGAAGTGTGAAAGGAAGGACAAGCAGTCAGAAACACTGTAGGTACAGCAGATTTTGCCCTTAGATGTTAAAGAGCACCAAAATCCAAGTGAAGATTCAAATCAGAGATAACACAGACGTGTTCTTTCTGCTTCTCAGTGCTGTAATCAGTCTCTTGGTAGCTGAAAGTCAAGCAAAACGAGAGTACAACATCATAAAAAAACATGACTTTTCAAACTCCCTTTTCAGTGTCTTCACCTGTTTCTTTCCTCCAAAGTAAAGGATTCCTTAACAAATATCAATACATAATTACATGCCATAAACTGAACTAAGCCACTGACTTCATTATGTATTTAATGGTTAGTACTCACTGTGCCCCCTGAAAATTTCCCCTTGCTGCACCCAGGCCACTATATGTTGCCAGGCATCTTTGACAATGCATTCAACCATGGTAAGGAGCATCAGCACCATCTTGTGGCTTTCACTTTTGTACGTTGTCCCAAGGAGTTAGGCAGTTTATGAGGCCAGCAAATTAAGATTTGCAACTGGAACTCGTTAACTGTAAGTGCTAACACCAGCAGTTGCATCTCCAGGGTCCTTTAGTTCTTTCTTTAATCACTGAAGGCTCCTAGTCAGGATATGTGAAGACATCAGATGCCTGTTCTTCAGAATTAGCTGTTTTCCAACCTTTATAAACATTAAATTATTATATAAACAGAAAATGAAACCTACTATCTTGGTTTTGCTTTCTTTGAATAGTTTTTGTTTTTCTAGTCCAAGCAAATTTTTTAGCCTCTCCTAGGATGAGCTTTTATCTCCCATATTTTTCTGGCAGTTATTCTCTGTATAAGTCACAGTATATCCCTATCCTTTTTGAAAATAGGCAGTCAATTTGGGTAAACAACTTTAATCTCTCCCTCTGTGGCAAATATTTCAGCTGAGACATTCCAGGCTTCCATTTGCTTTTTTCATAGCTGCAGCACATTTCTGATTAGTAGCTGTATTTATCTTAATCCACCATTTCCAGCTGAGGACTCCCAGCTCACAGGAGGTAAAAAAATTCCTATTATGCACAGTTTTGAAACCTGCACTGTAGTTAATCACTTTTCTCTTATGCTGTTCCCAAAACTTTCCATTCCTACCTGACAGATTGTCCTCTGTAATGATGTCTCCCAGCTTAAACTCATCAGCACATCTCATCAATGTACTCCTTTCCAGGCAGAAGCAATCCATAAAAATATTAACCTTGTTTCCAAACCAGTACTGAGAAAACCACTATTAATCTACTTAGTACTGCCCCTCCCAAGACTGTTGTCCTGTCCCCTTCAATCATGTCCTCATTCACATTATAATTCTCCTAAGTCTCATTTTTCTCCGGGTGATCAAATAACTTCCTAGCAAGCCGACACCATTCTTTTGACCAAACTCAGCTAACATTAGATCTACTGCACTCATTTCCTTTGCATCTAGCTTATCAAACAAATTTAACTGGAGTCCTACACTATAAGTCATCAATGTCACAAATTATTTCTTTATATAGCTTTTTACTGACACTGTGTGATTTAAAACAGGCCTTAAAAGTGGCATGAGACAAACCAGCTCTGTCAAAAAAGAAAATATGAAAGTTGCAGAATCAAAGAATCCATTTAAGTGTGCATTATATATGCACTTAGATACAAATCAAGAAATGCATAACAAATTAATTTTACTTTGTGTCGAATACAGTATTCACAGCAGGTGGCAATATTACTGTGAAACTTCATCTTTCAGTGTAGGTACAAAGAGAAAAAGTTTGATGCTGTGATCCCATCAGCTAAATAAAATTGAGAGGTTGTAGTAATTTACATAAACAAAACAGGAGACTTCAGCTGCAGTCAGACTTGAACGGATTTGAGCAATGAAGCTGGAACACTCAGATTTTCTCATGTTTGCCAAAAATTATGAGCTACAATTGTAAGAATACTATTTTTTCCAGAAGTTCATGTTTCTGACCATCTATAAGACACACCCTGGTGCAACCTTTAAGAGGTTCAAGTAACTTGAACCCTCTACATTTTTTCTGTCTCTGAATATAAGTTCTCCTGAAATAATTCTGTTTTCTATATTCACATACCAGGGATCAGGCAGAGACCCAGAAAAGGCCTGTTTCATATTTTGATTGCTTCATCTGTATTTAGGAACCTAAATATATTTTAAAGACCCCATCCAAGTAAGGATGGAGTAAGGTCCCCTAGCAGTGGAGAAGGGCAAATAAAATGCTTCAAAGTAAATGCAGTCCAGTCAGACTAACATCAATATTTGAAAGAGAAAGTGACAAACTAGTAAGCAAGCAATAAATCAAGCAGTCTGTAAGCACCTTGAAGAAAACAAGATAATAACAAAGAGCAAACAGATTTGTCAGGAACAATTCATGCCTAATCAATATAATTGCTTTCAAAACAGCTGATCTAGCATACAAGGGGGTAGGTCCCTGTAATGAACAGACAGCAGAAATGCAGTCTTGATGAACATGCACTAATTTCAGGTCAGAAATAGTTGAAAGAAAAGATTCAGATTATTATTAGCAAAAATGGGAATTCATTTCAGGAAGACATAGAGGTCTTGTTATATTCAATATTTTCAAGAATATGATATTTTGTGTTTCTTTAAATTTGCATATGACACAAAACTGACAGGTATTTCTCAGTTCCCGGCTCATTTCTGCCCAGGACAAATCTATTCCTCTCAGTGCAGCTGGTGTTGCCTAGCAAAATCTTCAGGATATTCCAAAATATATTGTTCAATATAATTAAGCAATAGATAATGATCATAAGAAGAGAGAAAGTTAATCAACAGGAATTCTTTGGGATCCAGTTCAAAAGCCAATATGTAGTCATCAAAACTTATGTCCTCTTCGGTATTCCCTCACCAAACCTTAATGATTCTATTAGATTCCCACGTTAGGAAATTAGTGCAGACTAACTCCTCATTGTTTTATGCCACTGTTGGCAGAAGCATAGTTTTTATTAAACAGTGCAATCCTTTCAAACAATTTTATTTTAAACTAGAAATAATATTAAAAGTTCAAAAATTCCCTTCAAGAGTACATGAAAAGGATTGATTCTGACCTAAGTTATACTCCTACTTGCAAGGACAAAATTTGAGACTACTCTTAATTAGCTGGTATTACAGAATGCTGTGAAGCAACAAAAGAATGAAATTGAGACTAATGTTTTAAAGAGGATGCAAAACACTCGCTAAGACTTGTTCTCCAAATCCTACTAGCTGCAGTTCTACCTCTTTCATACTGCATATCCTAATACATGGAATTTTATTTTATTGATGCTTTGTTTTCTACATCACTATCTTCTTGCTCTGAAGATTGACATTCAGCCCAGATATCCCCAAATGCAGCTTATTACAAGGCCCCAAATATGCCTTGCTTGGGAGGAAGCAGCCACACTTTTCCCCACCATCAATAGTAGTTTTGAAACTACAATAATGTATTGAAAGCCTTGTATACTGGTGGTTTATCATATTTTTATTTAAGAGATTTTATTATTAAAATTGTGTAGAAAGTTTGATGGAAATTTACAAGACAGAAGCAGCACAGTGAGCCCGAATCATGGTACTCTCTTGCATATTAAGTACCTTTAAATAAGCTGATCAAGTAGTCCTGGACATAAATAAGTCTGGATATAACTTTAAGACATACCCTACCTCATTAATCAATCTCTAAATTACTCTCTGTCTTTTCAAAAATTTCCCTGTTTCAGCTGATGTAGTACTCTTGCCTGAACTTCCACAGACATGCTGTACGCTGCTGAACAGCTGTTACTTTTGCTGTAAACAACCTTTTCAATCACACCAAGGCAGTCCCTGAAAACTGATAAAGCTGAAAAAAACTGAGGAATCTTTGCACTTGAAGTGTTATAATAAGACCTGGTGCTGTGGATTATCACTGGTGTGGCAGAAAACTTCCCAGCCATGCAGACAACCTGCTGACACAACACCCTTCTACCCCTACTCAGTGGGGTAAAGTACTTCTAATCAGGATATAAGACTTTTCGCCTCACTTGCATCCAGTACTCTCTCTTCTGTTGCAGGAGACATTTAAATTTACCGTAATCCCATGGATTATAAATTGTTTCATTTGGTAAAGAAGTTAGTACATTAACTCCTCAAGATGAAGATTGTGTCATTCTGTGCTTTGAGTCACTAGGGTTCAGGTGAAAAGCAAGTAGATCTGGGCCTCATCTGCCAGCCAGAAAAACCTCACTGAACTCATGACCCACTTCCTTATCATTATTGTGATCCAAGACTCAGATACAAATTGGAGCAGACTATGGATCAAGTGATTTGTCCTAACACCACAATCCCTATCAGCCATCATCTTTCTCGCAGACCCTGGGAGATCTCCAAGCCTCATACTAGAAGCATCCCACCACTGACCAGCATTGCTGTCTGATAGTTTCTGATAGACAGAAGACTTGTAAGAGGGTGGAGGCACAAGTGCATTCCCATGAATGTAATTGGATGCTTCTTGTACATCCTCTTTTGTGATTAGCCAGGAGCTCACAGCATTCTGAATATATGATGGACATATCAGGACATCCTCCATAATGTATTTTTATGACTGGCACAGAAGAGAGGATACTGTCCTCAAATGCCTCCATATACTATCATGAATTCAACCTCAGGAAAAAATTGATCTACCAGTTTTAAAGCAAACATACACTGATTACATGATTGTGGCAGAGAATATGATGCTCTTCGTTTCTGATGCTTTTTAGACCATGAAGCAGATTGATTCAATGAAGATTACTTGGCATAAGCATAAATTTATTTCTGAAGTTATTCTGGTCTAATTGGTCTTTAGGAGCACTCAAAGCAGTCTGGTAGCAGAAACACTTATTTAAGTTGCACACTGAAACTGCTCATTAAACTAAGTTCCAGTGTGTAAAAAAGAAATAATCACTTACCTGTAGAGTCTTGACTCAAAGTTTCTTGACTACTACTGCTGTAAGAAGGCACTGGAGTGATAGAAAGTGAAGCTGGGCAGGATAATGGATATGATAAATCATTCTGTGCTGCAAAACATTGAAATACAGGAACACAGGAATCTTCAGAGACGGTGAGAGGCAGGTGAGGGTTCCCATATACATACGGATTTTTCCAACGAAGCATTCCAATTGCAAGGGGGCCAACAGCATCAGAATCTGGCAACAAACATCAAGAGTTAAAATCTATGACCTTGTATCATAGCAGGTTATAATGTTGCAGAAGAAAGCTGCAATAAGGTAATATCAATTCTTGCTTTGACTGTTAAGCTAGCCTGGCCCTTGAAAAGTAATGCCCTTGTTAGATGTTTGGCTCTGCCCTAGTATAACTCTCTGTTCTGCTATAGTCCTCAGCAATTCTCTTAAACACCATTTTCTTTAAAGTACTTCTTATTAAGGGTTCTTTAAAAATTTGTGTACTTTTTGAAGACTTACATATCATCTTACTAATAGCTCAACTGGGAATGGTATTGTGATTAAAAAAAATAGGGCTTATTATGATGGTATGCCATGAGACCATGCAGGAGAGAGCAGTCCTGTAGAGATTATTCTGCTGCAAGCAACGTCACCTCTACTGTCCCTCCTCCACAACCACCCTGTCACCCCCAACCTTCCCCTCCCCCCGGCCCCAACTCCCTAAAAAACCCCACCACCTTTGGAGTGTTGCTGTGCAAATTACCTATAATCAAAAAATAAGGGAACTTCTGTACGTCTCTCCTACAAGTATTCTCTTACTTTTTATAGATTCTGTGCAAGGAAAACACATACCGTCTTATTTTTGACTCTTAGGTTCATGATACCTGTGAGACTGGCAGCATCTGAATACAAAATGTCCCATCCACAAAACTGGGCTCTCAAATGCAGACAAATGCTTCAAGTCTGTGACGGTCCTATAAGCACCCTCAAGCAATTCTGGCAACTCTCATTTGAGATTATAAGTGCTGTTGTGTCAATCACTGAAATATGATGCAACGACTGAGACTACAGACGTGATCATGTAATGAATTCTACTGAAAATAAATTATTTAATAGTAGAGCAGGCCTGAATGTATCTTGCTCATAACTTCTGCAAGAGCAATATCAGAGTGTCTAATGCAATGTTACATTTTAGTCACTCTAAACACAACCTGTACTATAGCTAAGCACCAACAAATGCATATGAACAGTGGCAGTTAATTAAATGTAGATTCCTTAAAAGGGAACAAAAGAATAGAAAATATTTGTCAGATATTTCAGAAGAGGAGCTTCTAGGAGTTAGGAAATAAACCTCTTTAAATAAAAGTGTGTGCATTAAAAGCATTATTTGAGCTGCCCACTAGACAGACATACTACACATCACTCTCAAGCGTTCACGCCAGAGAAAGAGCTGAGTGGCACTGCAGAAAGTTCAGAGAACTGTAGTAAAATATTGTTCAGTATTGCAGGAGGCATGCTTAACAACAAGACCCCATCCTCCTGCTTTTATACTTTTCTTCATATAAAACTTCAGTTCATGCTTTTTCTGGAAACTTAAAATTGATGGATTTTCTAGGGAGTTATCTTCTAATACATGACTATATTTTTGTTGCAAACATCCAAAATATTTGAGCTTGTTAATAGCAGTGACTGTGGAACTAGCAATATGTGGCTTTGTGTGGCTATGCACAAAAGAACACAGCTTTCTACTCTGCTTTCCTAATTGTAATTTGAATTTTTTGTATGTAGATATCCACTAACTAAAGACTACACATAGCTCATATTGCCTGATTGCTTTATCCTGAATGCTCAGGAAAATGAGAGCATTAATATGTACTTGTGCATATAGGGTATTAAATTTATGTCTCTTTTTAACTGTCGATATAATCACAAAAAGTTCCATAAGCACTTCTAGCATTTTACTTTATGTTCAGATGCTAGCAGTCAATCCTTTCTCCAGTACCATTTCCAGTAAACATTGATTTTACCAATAACGAATCATTCCATAAACTCATCTGAAAGTATGTGGAATTGATAATTTATGAGAAAAATACCAAACACAGATCATACCAAAGAGGCTATCTGTTCACTAGGGTAAGGCCATTTTTCTTATATTCAGACCTTCACCTTCACTTTGGTTCTCTGCAAGGGAGCATACTCTGCAGCTGTAAGCTTATAACATACAGACTCTGAGACTGAGGAATTAAGTTAGACTATGTAAAGTTTCTAAATAACACTACTCAGAACTCCTCACTTTAACTTCATTAGCCCTATCAGTTAACAACTTTCACCATAACCACTTCTTGTAGCCACAATAGAATAGCTGTGTAATAAAAGTAGTACATACAGAAATACATATGTATTGATGATACGTATACATGTACCTAGATGTGAAAACACATACACGCATACTCACATATGCCCCTGAAAGCAGAAAATTGTGTGCATTTATGAGAATCTGGGACACTCATAAAATGAATGTAATACTTCTAGGTTATTAAATTGCAAAGCCATATCAATAGTTTCTGCTGTGCTTGGTGAAAGTGCAGAAAGATTTTTTTTTTCATAAAATAGCAAGGACAGTCATGATTACATTTCACTTTAAAAAAAGCAAAAGCTACTTTAAAAAGTCGACACAGTTCAAAAACATATCTTTGGAGATAAGTGCTACAGCATGGATCATTGTAAAAGGTACAGAACTGGCTAACCCTGCGGCAGAATAGACAAATGCGCTTGACTGCACGATGCATGCCTGGGCTCTTGCTGCCTGCTTTGCTTTACCAGCTGACAACAATTCAACAGCTGAAACAGAAGAAAATCTCTGAAGAAGAAACTTCTGAAGTAACAACATATTTCTTGAATTGTGCAAAGATGGCAACAATCAGAACAATGAGGGAAACCAATACCTAGTTCTTAACACAGCTTCCCAATTAACAGGCAGGGGAAGGGTTTTCAAGGTGTGCTGAAGGAGGCTGCTTCACAGTATAACAAGATCTGTGACTGAAAATATAGACATTTATGAATCTGCAGACAATGTTCCTACTGCAAGTTTAATACTTTTCTCAGGTGTTTAGATACAACTAGGCTTTTCTGAAAAACAAACACGTGCACCCTTTATTAGCAATATGGAAATTAAATTAAATCGTGTATCCTGGAACAGTTTCTCCTAATGAAGAAGACCGAAAGAGGCTTGGTAGTCCCTCAGAGCATTGCAGATACAATGCCCTGAGGAGTGAATCTTAAAATTTGAAAATATATACAAACATGTCTACTTCAGTTCCTCAGGTTTTCCTAGTAGGCAACCACTTTTTATGCACTCCCCTGACTGCTCTGCAGTTTTCTGTGAAGTGATTAATTTGCATCTCTGAATTTTCTCTCTGCTGTGCCTGGATTGACCCCAGTCTTGTTCTCTCACAGACATCACAGTGCCCAAAAATTCTCCCTGAAACCCTGAAATTTTGTATACCCTCCCAAAGCAGTAACCCTCAAAACCAATCTCTAATATTCTCCTCCCCCATGAATGCAGAAATACCATACAACCACAGCGTATAAGCTTTCTCTGTCTTATAATGTAACGAGCCAAAACTGCCCAAGAGAGATGAAAAATAATGAATACCTTGCACGGTCCATGCACCCAACCTACCTGGGTTCCAAGCTGAGTTTGCTGCAGGGTGATAGCAGACCGTCAGTTGTGCCTTGTGCACCTGCAGACCCCTCCTGTTTTCTGATGCCCAGGAATCCCCCATCCTTCAATGCCTCTGCTCCCCTCTGCTCCTGCCCAGCCAGATCCTCTCACATGTGCTCCTGCTGCCTCCTGAAGCCTGTATGGCACACACTGGCCACATGCTGTATGCTCAGTCTTACCATTTAAAGCTTTTTTTTTTTTTTTTTCCCTCTTTTTCTCCTCTCCTCCCCTCTCTCACTTCTCCAGGTAGTCCTGATCCTAGTGATACCAGGCACACCTTTCCCCTCCTGCTGCTGAGGTGGAGAATGAGCTGCTGTTTCTTCACGTGGTGTGTGCAGGTGCTGCTCCAGCCAGGCTGCTCCGTAGGGAACCAAACTCCCTCAGGTTTGGGAGGAAGGTACCAATATGCTCATGAAGATTTGCAGACACTCACGTGTGTTTATTCAGCTAACGCCTTCTCGGTGCAAAACCTGAGCAAGTATGGTAAAGGGTAACCTGATAGTCACCTTGCACAGGGACGTGAGGCTGCTGCAGGATGGGCTAAATGCATCCACATGAAAGACAGTACATTAAAAGTAAATGTATATATGCAGAACAAGCTCCCACGTAGTACATATCAGAACAAAACAAAGCAGAGTCCAAGAGTCTTGGTTGAGAAGTTTCAGTGCTACATTACCACCTGAGACCCTCTTCCACCTCACCTCCTGCTCAGGGCATGAGGCCAAAAGCCCCAGGCATGAGGTCAACTGCCTGCAGTGATGGGCTGGGATAAGGTCAGGCCCCAGCCAGTTCCTCTTCTCTGCTCAGGCCATGGGAAGGAGACTGTGGCCACCTGAGTTGCACATCCTGCTGATTTCCTCCAAAAGCTTAAGCCTGGCTGTGGATGCCCAGCTTGAAGCTTGCTGGAAACTCTTAAAAGCCCTTCTCTGACCATCCAACTGAATCTGTCTACATGCTGTGGAAGACCCACCACTGCTGGCCACTCCTTGGGGTAAAATTCACCCAGACCGTAACAACAGGTCTGGGTTTGTCCCAGGAAGCTAATTAAAAGTTCTACAAGGCAGAGAAGAAGGGCAGAACAGGAGCAGGACTATGCCTGGCATCAGAGGTTGCCTTGATGCCTGCTCAACTTGCTTAAAGACATGACCTGAAATACTTTCTAGGTGCACCTTCACCAGAAAATGTTTTCTGTGTTCTCTGACCCTTCTAAACAACTAAAAAGGTTGAGACATTTTATTTTCAAATTTAGTTTCCTGTTTTGAAATAATTTATTTTGAATAAACATTTCTGTTTCTTCCCACTGGAAAGGTACAGTTTGGGAGTAGATGACATATAAGTTGTATAGTAAAAAAAATCACAATAACACACCAACAGTACCAGTCTTTAAATAAAAGAAAAATATCTCTTAAGTATACATCAGTAATTTTTAGTCTTGCATATTTCTGGTATGTACATAGATATATATTTAGCCAAATGGGATGACAATAATTACTTTCAAGAAATTCTGTTCCAGCTAAGCAGATTGGACATTTGCACACAGCATAAAACTGAACGTGCACACATGGGATTTTTTCAGCTTGTGTTAAGCAGAAAAGCAGCTTTTAGCTTTGTACTATCTATATGTGCCTCAGTTCAAGCTTTTGAGCTTAACTTCTCCTTGCCCAGCTTTCAAATACTCATGTTAGCTGGTAGAATGGCTAACACCTAACCAGTTGCAAAACCCAACTTGACCAAGTTATGTCAACAGGGATTTGATGCGACTAATTTATTTTCCATCTTGCAATCACTCTATCTTTTCCCCTTTGTGGAAAGGGAATTATCCTTTAGCTGCCTCTCATTTGGACATATACTCTCAAGGGAGAGTCAGATTTGCCATGGTTGTTATTAATTGCTTTGCATCTAGAGTAGACAAAACCAGAAATTTACACAAACTTTAGGTAGAAAATAAGCAGCACAATTTACATTTCCTCTACTACAGATCTAAGTTTCATTTATGCATGTATTTAAGAAAAATATTAGAAAATATCTTAATTGTATACCTTGGCCACATTGCATCTGCTGACATGTGAGTAATTTCCTATGGTTCACGTCAAGAGTACACATTCATATCCAAGGCCTGAGTTTTGGGTTCAGACACAGAGAGGCACAGAGAACACTGTATGGCACATAGCAGAAGGGCATATTCTCACTGCTTAACTTCAGTTAGCTGAGTAAGGTGACTGGTCTCCATACGTTTCTCTACTAGATGGACAGAACAAGGGTCAGCTCAAGAGTAATTTGTAGCAAGATCATAACTGTGGGTTGTGAATAATTCTCAGTAAGAGCTTCTCTCTCTCTCTGTTAAGTACAGATACAGAACAAAGTAAGTAGCTACTTAATTTAGCTGGATAAATTAGTTTCCTGAAGACAGGCAGGATAAGCTGTCATCCCAAGTACCCATTTTGTGTTTCAGTCTCCTTCCAGTTTCTGCTGGATTCAATAAGCACTGAAGAGCTCATGGAGAGGTGATTCCACAAGTACAATTACCAGCTCTGTGGGGAAGAGCAGCATCAGCCTCTGTCATCACAACTTGCCCTCTACTGCACAGAGGATGCATCAAGATCAGGACAGAAAGCAAATCCTAAACAGATGATGGAGATTGTGCTGGCCATCTATACAACTAAAGGCAAAATATAATACCAAGGACAAGGTGTCGTTTCACCAGGTCTTATTGCAGAGCAGAAGACAGAACACTTGGCTGTTCAAAACCTCTGTGTGTGTATGAAGTTAGGAAATAAATTCTTGTCTTCTTGCCTAAAGATTTTGAGACTTCTTCCTATGTAAGGAGAAAGTTGAAGGAGCAGTTTTGAAAACACCTAAAAGTGCTCTGGTTAAACACAGAAGGATCTATGTCACTTACAGAAGGCTGGATCTTCAGCTGATCAACTCTGCTTATCTGTCAGATAACTTCAACTTGATTGAGAGCCCTCAGTGAATCTTTTCATGCTACTGCAATAACATAGATGGTTATGAATGTCCCCTACATCAGTGGTGGGATTGAGAGGATGGCTATTTTTGGCAGTCCCTTTAGCTACACGCGATGTGATAGAAGCGCTGCAGGTCCCTTCACAATACACAATAAAATAACAGAGTGACTAGGGAGAGTCTGAGCATACTACATGGGAAAAGATTTAATTTACCACAATAATTTATATTTACATTGATGACTGTGACTCATTAAAAATCTCCACTGCAGAAAAAGCCCCTGAGAGCAATTATTAAAAACATCCTCCCTGAAAATGCTTAATGCACAGCCTAGTGTTCTTACATCCTTCACATCTCACAGACATAACAAATTCACTCCCTATGAGAATCTCTGAAAGCTGTTCACCCCTCTCCTATGCTAGAGCTAAAATCCACTTAAGTCTCCATCAATGCAGGCACTTCCTCTCAATTATTTTAACTCTCACTGTTCTACAGTCCCATTTTTCTAGAGCCCAGGCAGGAATAGAGCTCATTAATTCTTTGTCTAGTCATCACTCAACCTGTAGTTCACCAGTTTTTTCAATCATTTAAGAGTAAAAAACATTCTGCTAGTTTTATTTTAATTCTCTTTTGTTTGTGTCCTTACATGTGGCATGTACTTGCTAGATGCATTTAAGGCCAAGGTGCTGAAGGACACACTCAGCAGGAAATGTTCAGAGGGTCTGGAACCTAGATAACAAAAGACAAGGTTATCCTCTTTCCCTGTAGTTGGTTATAAACTCTTAAGTTATTTTTATTATTTTGTTTTAAAGTATTTTATTGGTAATACATATTAGAATTTTAATGAAAAGACAAGTAGTTCAAGAGGATACTGGCTCGCTGCATTCTGTAGCCTGCACAGGAAGAAACCTTTAAATGCCTTGATGTCTAACAGTACCAAAATGGGCAAGTCTAACAACTTTTCTTCCCATCAGAAACTGTGATATCTTAGTTGAATAACAAACAAATGAATAAGTACTAGAAGCTTTACCTTTTATCATAGAAGAGGAGAATAAAAGATTTGGCTTCATAGCAACATGAAATTCACCTAGGTCTTTATATGTAACTTAACTAGAAAAAGAAGTTTTGTGTTCCGAAAATGGCCTTGTTGCAGGGCTGACAAATGGATGACACAGTGATTGCTATAGACCTTGACAAAAATAGGCAAGAACATCAATCAAAATCTGTTTGGGATATCTCACTGTAGATTAGATGTAAATTATAATTGCATGTCCCTAATTCATCTCACCCTTCATTCCTGTTAGATGTAGGACGCCAGTTACTGCAATATATGATGCAACATTGTCACAAATTATTTAAATATGAGTTTAAAGCTAAATTTTTACTTAAAGAGAAGTAAAAAATCTACCTTGGCATAAATTCTTGTGTAGTTTGAAAAATTATCCTCAATTTTTTCCCCTTTAATCTCTTTTCACAGAATCACTAGATTGGAAAAGACCCACAGGATCATAAAGTCTAACCATTCCTATCAATCACTAAACTATGCCCCTCAGCATCTCATGCACCTGTATTTTAAACACCTGCAGGGAAGGTGATTCAACCACCTCCTTGGGCAGCCTGTTCCAGTGCCCGTTGACCCTTTTCATCGAGATCTGCACCCCCTTCATGATTTTAACAAGTAAAATTTATCTATGGATGACAATCCTTATCTCCTGCTTGAAAGAGAGTTTCCTCATTTTTCCTTTCTTAGCTCCTAAAATAGGGTTAGCTGCCTGTGCATTATCCTCTTTCCTCTCTCTTTTCACTTACTCCACACTTCAGATTCTTTCATATTCCTTATGATGTCTCATTTTCCCCAAACATGTCCTGGCCCCAGAAGCCTTGGCACCATAGGTCTTACTTTTACCTGGAAATCAGTGTATTCAGAGACACAAAGAGGCTTTGAATTGCACAGCAGACTCTCCTTACAGAAGATGTAAGACTGAAGTAGAGTCAGCCTTTAAAAGCCAAGCCTTTAAAAAAGAGACCACTTTGCTCTGACAGTGAGACAGACTAAGATAAAGCCTTCTTATTGCCTGGTGTAGAACAGATTCTCTCCTCAGCTGAACAACTTTTACCCATTTCCTGGCTTGCAACAGACTCCTCACTACAAGCTCCTAAGAAGAGTCTTAGTTGCCTCAAAAGGATCAGGTACATCTGCTCAAAAATTTTGGACCCTGCCATTTGAATATAGGACAATCTTTCTTGTTGCTCTGCAAGAGAAGAATCATCTCAATGTGGCAGGTTTCATAAGGTATAACTGAAGTCTGCCATGGTAAAATGTGTATTTTGATAGGTGGCTAATAGAGCAGCTTGGTTTTCTTTGTCAGTGGGTAATGTGGTCTTAATGGAAATTCATCCAGATTTGAATAATTATTCTGCTTTTCTGAACCTTCTCCTAATCTCAGCACACACACAATCATACACACAGAGATTCCTGCTATTTTTACTTCTATCTAAAGAAATACGTATTTCTGCCCTTTTTTCCTGTCTTTTAGCCCTAAATTAGCCAAAATTTTCCTTGTATTTTATTGCGCAGGTATCACTTGTAGGAGAGAAATGAAAGGAGGACTGATTCACTTGGCAGATTGCTCATTAAGATACATCCTTGCAGCCTCTTCAGCACAATTTTAGTTTATGCAGGAAACAACACTGTTGGGCTGACGGTAGCTGGAGAACTCTTGTATAGGAATAAAGTAGGCAAAGAGTCTGATCCTTGTTTCCAAATAGCCTATCAAAACACCACTACATGTCCAGCTCTAGATAAAACACTGGGTTGACCTAGCACCAAGAAACATCTTTACATCTCATATTTGTCTTATACTTGATGAAATGTAGAAATCTGAGAAAAGTTAGGCATTGTAACAGCACATGCCCTTGAATTTTCATTCATCTCTCTGAACAGATTTAGATTTTACAGAGTGCACTACTTGTTCAGCTAAACCCAAATGCTTTATTGTCACAATACTGCTTCATTTTTGCAGACACTACATTATTTTCCAGAACCCAGATTTCGAATGCATTTTTAAAAATTCTGTTGTGTTTATCTGTGTCAGTTGAAAGGCAAGCTAAGCCAAATGCTACCTTAATTCATTACCTACTAGAATATTTGGTGATGAGCATTTCCAAAGAAGTCTTCCCAGAGAAGCAAAAAGCTGAGCAGGGAGCGGAACAAGCTCACCTGCAAACCACATGCCTTTTCTTTATAGAGATCGCAGTCATGTAGCTCCACAAAGGCAGCATCCCTGTAATGCAACCCATCGGCAGTCACCTGGTCACCAGGTTGTTTTTGGTCAAAATTTCTTAGTTTATTAGTTTTGGGGTTTGAGAGTTGCTGTGGAGATACAGTATTTTGATTTTCCAAGTGTGATAATGCTTATTGTCCTAGAGAGTAAAGTATGTTGCATGGGTGAGGTTGTTGTAAGTTGTAACTGTTTTGGAGGTGAAAAAGGAGATGGCAGAGCCTGAGCAACATTGTTACAGAAACTTCAACATAACATTTTAAGACCATAGGTATGAATTTTTGACTGATTGCCCTCTTAGGGAAAGGCAGCTGGGAGGAGGGGGTGGGCAGCAAAGGACCTAAAGTAAGTTCTCATGCTTTTTTAAAGCTTTATAGATCACACTAAAACCCAGTTCTTGGAAAACCAATCATACAATTCCTTTTTGAACATGCACAGTAGGAGCAATATTCTCTCCTTCATTACGGTTCCCCAGGTACCCGTTTCTGTTAAAAAGTTCACAAGAAATTTGTTGACTAAGTTAGTAATCACTTTCAAAGACAATAAATAATCAGAAAAGGTAAATAATCAAACATCATTTGCATGCTGTATGCAGTTATTGTTAATAATTTTTTTCTTTCACCCTTGGCACAGAGACTGTACTATTCCTTTATAGACCAAACCCATCTGAGTAACTCAAACTCAGTCTGAGCCTACTTTATCTTTCACAAACACAAGCACCTAATTGTGCTTGGTTTGAACAGGAGCACTTACAGCATATATATATATATATAGAGAGAGAGAGAGAGAGAGAGTAGAATAGCTCAGTTGGGAAGGATCTACAAAAATCATCTAATGTAACAACACCTAGAATGTGATCCAGTGCTTGTGGAACACTAAAAGATTCTTTAGCTTTCATTCTGCAAGGCAACATATTAAAAGATATAAATAATGCTGAGGAGTCAGACCTTGTAAGTTTAGGAAATAACAAAATTCAATTAGTCACAATTGCTTCTGTCTCCTGAACTCAGACCTCTTACATGCATTTATGATAAGACAAGCTGTAACTTCTTGAAAACTGGTTCTGCTTCCATGGGACTGATGTATGTGGATAGAATACACTTGGGTAATACTGGGAAGCTAGACAAATCTCTCATCCCTGGCTTCAGGCAACTAATTTCAGCCTCTAAGAACAAGATTTCTTTTCTCCTTCCCCTTCTCTCCCCTCCCCTTCCCTTTCCTTTCCTCTCCTCTTTCTGTCCTTTCCCCTTTCTATAATTCTTTCTTTCTTCCTTCCTTCTCTCTCTTTCTCCTTTCTTTCTTCCTCTTTCTTCCCACCACCCCCCATACAATATGAGATAATTAAGTTCAACCTTAGTAGGCTACTACTCTTTCCTCCATGTACAAGTATCTGACTTAAGCCATTAGTCAAGCCGGCACTGCTGCTAAACACTCCCAGCTGTAACTAGTATCACCTATTCTGTCCTGTATCGCTCTAACTACTTTGAATGTTGAAGTGTAAGGCAACTGAAGTTAATCACATTAGATCTGTGACTTAAAGACCCAAGCCTTGGAGGAAACTGGAGGGTTTTTAAGCAGGAAATCACAAAAATCTTACCAAATTTTTTCTATGTGTGTCAAAATCAGGCATAACCTAACATAGATGTTCCTATGACTGTTTCTATACTGATCACTGGATAACAAAAGTCTTCCTCATGCATATATTATATTTGTAATTAATTTTACATAGCTGAATATCCTACTATAGATAAGGATCCAGACCCTACAAGAGTGTATTCACAAAACCTTCCCAAATACAATGTAATATACAGTAGCCTACTTCCAGGACTAGAGACATAAAGCATATATATTCAGTTTGATTTTTAAATAAACTCATTCTGCTGCTCTTTTCTTTGGAAGCAGCAATAAATAACGTCAAGGTACTGCAAGGGTCAATGCTGCAGTGTGTACACAATAAAAGTAATTTATTACGGTCTTACTTCATAGTTGTCTATAGAATACTATACTCAGCAGAAAAAAAAAAAAAGCTGTGAAGAAGTGTACCGTTCATCAGAGTGACACATCATGGTAATTATTTATGTTCTTTTGGGAATATAGGTTCCAGTACAAGGAACTCTCTGTTACAGCAGCCTGGCTTCAGGAAAGTAAAAAATAATAATGCTTATATAAAAAAAATCAGCAAACCATAAGATTCTAATCCTGAATTTCAACTATTACTTTTATTTTTAACTGCAAGGGGGGTAAAGCATATGCTTTCACACCGTAAATATGTGTGTAACTGGTCTTAATATGGTTCTTCTTAATATGGTTCTTATGAGATGCCATGTTTGAGTACTTTGATAAACACTAATAAATGCTAGCTTTAAGTGTGACTATCCAAGCATGGTCCCTTTTGTTGAGGAAACATGCAAGTTGGTCTTTGTTTTTTTAGGACCTCAGCTTTGCACGGTACTTTCTGACTCAGCACTAAAGGCCAATTTGATGTCTAATTTCTGTGCTGCAATCCTACCTCCTAAAAACTCCCAGCACAATCAATCTGTCCATATTTTCTGCCGAGCTACATTCCAGAGAGAAATGGCCAGCTGCTCCTGTCCTAGAAAGGTTTTCTTCCACCTGGAACATGATACATTGCACAAAGTGCCCTAACAGCATTGATGTAGACGAGTTCCCCTCCCCAACTACAAAACCATCTGCTGCTGGCATTCCCACCTGTGACTCACCTGAGAGTTCATATCTGAGTTAATGGAGATTTCTGGCTAGCTAGATCTGTCCTTTAAGCAGCCTTACCTCTCAAATATTTTGCTTTTATTAAAATATCTGAAATGTATGAAAGTGTTGAGCCTATTTGCATTTTGCACAATTTATTTCTCAAACCTTTTAATAAGGACATGATCTTCAATCTTGGCTCTTAAAAACAGAAGATAATGAAAAGGAAGTTTTCCAAAGTATATTTGAAAGAAATGAAAGGGCCTTAAGAAAATTAAATATCTTTTGCATTATTTAGTGCATATCACATCTGGATTTTCCTAGTTAAAGGTTTGATT